>CM039681.1:41600462-41745868 GCA_022537955.1 Schmidtea mediterranea
TTAAAATTACAACATATTTTTATAAGTAGTGTTTTAACTATTAATATTTTTCTAATTTTTATTAATATTATTATTATTATTATTAAAAGTTTTATTATTATATTTATTAATTTTTATTTTTATTACTATTATTATTATTACTAACTATTATTATATAATAAAAATCAAGTTATATACAACAAAAACTTTTATTAAAAAGAAATTATTATTATTATTATTATTATTATTCTTGTTATTGTTACAAGTTTATATTAATAATATTTTTATTAAAAATCTTTATTAATTATTTTACTTTTATTATTACAAGCTTTATTTATTATTATTATTAACATTATTTTATAAACCAAATAATTCTTACAAAACCTATATAAAATATCTAACAAAAATAATAAATTAATATATATAAAAAACCTATATAATATTTGCATGCTGACTGCAAACTATTATATTAAAACTTTTAATAATAATATATCCCAAATAATTACTATATAATTTCTGCATGCTCAATGCAAACTATTATATTAAAACATAAATATAAAAAACTATAACAAATAAATCTAAAAATATTAATAATCATAATTTTTAAACTAAGACAATTTTTTATTTTTCAAATATTTACAAAAATTTGTCAATAAATATCAATTATATTCTCAAATATTTCATCAGGCATTATTATATTACTGCCAACATCAAGAACATCAACCCCTCTATAATGACCATATGCAAAACTTGAGTTTTTCCCTACCCAAGGTCTCTTATCGCCATGATTATTTAATGCGATTTTTGAATATTTTTAAAACTAAACAGCTGGTGATTTCGGGTACCTATCCTAGTTTGAGGTACCGACATTATAGTATTGTTATTATAACAATGTAAATACGATTGGTGTTTAATGTCGGTACCCGGTAATTTTACACCCTTAGCTTGCATTGTTGATTTATTTCCTAGCAGGCTATAACATTTCAGGCGCTAGAAAACCCACTCACTATATCCTAACCCTTTTTTCTCATCCTTGAACTTGCCTATAACTGAGTCAAGTCGCCTAGAATATAAAGGATGAGAAGGATCATAATTTGAGGTGTCTAATAGGTCATCTGAAATCATCGCTGGTAATAATATATCTAATTTTAAATTTTTTATTTCTAAAAAGAAACTATCGGTATCACCCGCTACTAAATTTATATAACAGTTATAAATATCACGATACTTTTGTAATTCAATATACTGTAACTGGTACATCCGTAGTTTTGGATAGCTAGGTCTATCCTACATATTGAGTACTTATTAAGATGAACAGCAAAAAGATTATCAGTAATCTCTATTGTTTTTCTAAATGTCGGTTTTGACGAATATGTAATTAACTTTTCAGCTAAATTACATAGTCGAAAATTCATCCTCTTTTTAAGGTTCTTAACGGATTTACCATACAGACTATTGTTATACAATTTAAATAAATCTCTATATAATTCACTAACTGCATTTGGACGCAAGTTAGTGTTTTTATCAATATAAATTTTAAAAATAGGAGTTCGCTTGTATTTAATAGCTCTATGTATATATAAAACCTTAGCCACGAGAGAAAAATAAAGCCTGAGAAGCTTCTAATGAAGAACATAGTTCTTCTTAGGACAATGCGTGACCATGAACTTTTCAACTTTTGAGTTTGGTGGGCACATCTTTTCCGGTCCAATCGGAAAGTCATTTAAAAAATCATGTATCAACTTCCATATCAACTTCCATAGTATATCCACATGGAAGGATTTCAATATCCACAACATTCGCACATTCACTCAAAACCTCATCCAAACCATCATTCACCCAAGTAAAATGAGATTAAGGAAGACTTTTGCTGAGAGCCCAACTATACAAATTATTTATATCTATGTACAATAATTTTGTATCCTCCGAAGCAGCAATGTAATGTTTGTTAACAAATGTTAACCCAGCCCGTATTCCGTCTACGTAAAAATTGAACATTCCCATGCCCTGTAAAAGTTCAATGGGTTCCGTTAATGTCAAAAGCGCTGAAGCCCATGATAAACAATAGCCTTGGCACGGAATTGTTGAAAATAGTCCGCAAGGAGGAATACGTCAAGTTTAAGGTAAATTAACATATATTCACGCAAATTCCTACAGTTTTGCTGCGACAAGATTAGTTGTGCCCTATTGTACTCATCTTCACTTACCCCCTACCAAATTGGAGGCAATAAGTAGTCTCAAGAACTTTCTCAGAAATAGCAAAATTATTCGGAAAGATACCTTTACAGTCAACTATAGAATCTTGAAAGACAGACGAAGTCAATGGAAGAGAAGTTAGTGTTTTCACAGCCTTAGCTAACGAACAATTAACAAATTGCATACTGTCGATAAAGCGAACAGCCAATTTGTTAATGGTTTATTTTGAATTATATTCAAAATATCCATATTATTTTTATTAATTTTCTTTAAAAGTTTAATTTTATTTAACTAAAAATAATTTAAATGAATCGCATGTTCCCTATAAAATTCTTTATATTTAACGCTCTGGGAAGTTTTGTATATGGCGCATATAAAAATGTCGATGCCATTAAATCTATGGCGGTAATATTTTTTCATGTCTTTATGATATCTTTCACCGTGTTGTAAGCATGAGATGCAATATCTCGGATAAAAAGTACAATTAAAAAAAGTACTATTAAAAATACAAAAATATAAATTAAAATAAATAATTCCTATATAAAGTATCTAATAATATATACAAAACCTATATAAAGTATTTAAAAATAAATCTAAAAATGCAAACTATTATATTAAAACTTTTATTAATATTCCTTTTATTAATTCCTATAAAACCTATATAAAATATCTAATAAAAATAATAAATTAATATATATACAAAACCTATATAATATTTGCATGCTCATTGCAAGCTATTATATTAAAACTTTTATTAATATTATAACTCAAATAATTCCTATATATAATATATGCATGCTCACTGCAAACTATTATATTAAATAATTTCTATATAAAGTATCTAATAAAAATTAAAATAATTCCTATATAATTCAATAACTATTATTGTAAAATCAATAGATTTGTTTCTTTATAATTTTAAATTATTATAAAAATAATGATATCTGAAGTATTATTATAATAATACTTTAAATTTCATCAGCTTATATTACCATAAAAATATATTTATCATAAAACTTATTATAAATTATTCATATTTGATGTATTATTTTAATAACACTTCAAATATCATTATCTTAATTTTTTATAAATAAAAATAAATAAATAATAAACTAACATTTATTCCCTGAATCCAAAGGATCGTCATCCTCTATAGCAGAGAGGTCATTCACATCTTCCCCAGAAACGATGACATTCACATCTTCCCCAAAAACAATGACATTCATATCTTCTTCAGAAACGGAGGCATCACCAAAAACGTTGGCATCTAAACCTACTAAAACGTTTTTAAATACATAGAAAAAATAAAATTTACCTATTTCATCATTGATAATAATAACTTCACTAGCTTATGATAATGATAACATCATTATTTTCATCATCTTCGATTTTAATAACTTCGGTATCTTTAATAACAATAACGTCATTTTCTAAAATAATTATTAAATAAACCAAAAATTAATTTAAAATTTACCTATTTCATCCTCGATAACTTCATCTAGTTGGTTCTGATATACGGTTATTAAAAACCAATAAAAAATAATAAATAATATAATAAAAATTAAATTAAAAATCCTTACCGTTTTCACACGTTAAAAGGTTTCTTAAAATATTATTCATTTTGCGAATTTTTGAATATTGCGAATTTTTGAAATAATTGTGACAAATTTGGAATTTGTCAATGTTTATAAAGACAATCTAATTTTCAGGATTTAGCCAATCACATTTTAGCAATACACACATATAGGTGAGAGATTTGTACGCATGCATTCCATATTATGTAGGCATGTTTTCTTTGTAAAACACATGCAGTCTATACCGTGTAGGTATGTGTTCTTTGTAAATAACATACAAAAAAGTATGTATGTGATTTCTTTGAAAATTACATACAGTCTTGAGTGTGTTCCTTGTTACTAATTACGCGCTTATCATGCACTGGCTTTGTAATTCATGTGATGATCATGCAGTGTCTTTGTAAATCACACACTTATCTTTGTTACCAGAAATTAAATATTAATTAAACACATAATAATAATAATAATAATAATAAAACATAACAATAATAATAAAACATAACAATAATAATAAAACATAACAATAATAATAAAACATTTATTAAACATCAAATCGCTTGGATAATAATCAAGCTAAACAATGTTGACCACATGTTAAGGTCCATGGTTTTTATACATAGTTTTATTATACACAATGGGTTTACCCATTGTTTGAAGTTTCGAAACCATTTAAGCCGGATAATAGAAACCCATAGGATCAAATACAAATATCTTGCTAGGTTTCATATATATTGCTAACCAATGTTCTCCACCGAGATGAGATGATTGAGTATTGATGATTATGGCTTGATTATTACGTAAATATGGAATTTTATCAAGAGAAAAAACCCCTAAAAATTCATGTCCTAGTATTTGTTTTCCAATTCGATAGACCTGAACAGAACTACATCAATAATAATAATAATACATTTAAAAACTTACTCCATGACAAATTATCATAAATTATCTATACATTTATACCAACAATGTTTGAACTTTGTTCAAACCAATACTGTTCTGTTTGCAGTTATTTGAACCTCATTTTCAAATACTCCATATTTTACAACATGTACCGGTTCAGTTGTAGCTTTAGCAAACTTTATATCTAATCGTAAATTTCCATTTTGAGGTAATAGACTCTGATTTAAATCAAAATCGGGTGCCAAAACAAATGTAAAGAATGAAAATTTGGTTTTTAAAATCCTCAAGAGTTATACCAAAATTAAGGTTTTTATCCAAATCACCCATATTTCTCACTATACTCTGCATATATGTAGCACAATAATTATCATTATCGAAATCTTGAGTATATGTTTCTCTATAATCACTATTTTTCGATAAAGTTAACGATGTTACACCAAATTTTTGAAAATTGAGCTCGATGTTAAGTATGATCCATTATATATATATATATATATATATAGTATCGCTATTGTAATTTATAATAGTTTCTATTAGAGCTTTGTGAATATATGTACTGTTACCATCCTCAATCTTGATATTATTAAATCCGAGAACTGCATCTTTAAAAAGTGTATGAAACAAGAAGTTATTTGGTATTTCATCACATGGTTCATCCAACGGTTTTCTATCTTTATCTACAACTTTGATCTGAACAGTTAACAATGTATCGTTCAAATCTAGATATTGAGTTTGGGAACCATTAATATAAAATTCAATATCTGTTCATGTGTCCATAATAGAATTCATAGGGAATACTTCTTCAAAGGCCCCCATTTCAATTACCGCCTGGGAGATGGTCTATCAAATAAACACAATTCAGATTTACCGCAAATCATTTTTGAAATAAAGTTCCATGTCCTTTCATTCGTGTGTTTATATGTTTATGATGTCTTTTACGTTTTTGAGCTGATGTCGGTGCTGGTGTCGGTGCCTGTTTTTGAAACACACCTGCAACACCCGGTAAAACTTTCCTTAACTCAGATAATGCATTTGATTTCAAAGATGGTAATAGTTTCTGCTTATTCATTATCATCTTTAGCGGTTTTCATACCAAAATTACCAATGCGTTTAAGATAGGGAAGTGCAAATCTACCAAGAGTTCTTAACCATCCTGATCCATACTGTTTACCAATAAAATATGATAATTTGCCACCACTTTTGCTACCAACATACATACTAATGATATCGTTATTGGCCATCTAATTTACGAAAATGTAATGTCAAATGAGTTTTTGTATCTTTGCTACATTCAATAAATTTACGGCTATCATCACGAATATTTATTTCTATATTGTTTATACGTGATGTTGATACCGGTGAGTACATGGGATTATCGATATTTATATTGACAACTTCATCCTGGTTATGTTTATCAACCCAAACAGATTTCAATAGAGGAACCAAATAATCACCAACAATTATAGGATCGATGATGTTAGTATATATGAACATTTGTCTATGAAGTTTTATTATTTTTGGTTTGCGTACACCAAAAGCACTTGCCCGATATGTTTGCTTATCTAATCCCAATTTAATAGCCAAATTTTAATCAAATGTAACTTCACAATGTTATTATTCAAACTGAATTTACATAATCCATCTTTAACCATTTCAATAGTTTTAAATATATGTAAACAATTAAATGAAATATATTTATGTAACTCTTCAAGTGTTTCAATATATAAATCATTATTAAACGTAAATGTATCTTCAACCACATTAATATATGGTACAGATATTTTGATGTGTTCATTCACAGGGCCGACATCAATAAAAGTTTTGAAACGTATTAGATATTCAGTACCAGGAACAACAATGTTAAGCTTATCACTACCCATTCGCTTGGCATCATCAATATTTTCAAACTTTATTGTAAATGGGCTAAAATCACAACTAATACTTAATCCATCTTTGAAAAACATGCCACTATTTTCATCTAAAATTTGATTCGGAATATGACAATATCGTTTAATATTATTGATTGAGAAAATACCACTACATGTTTTGGTAACACACTTCCTGTAATTGATTTTACATTGACTATAAAACGGGAATGTATTGTACACAAATGTAAAATCTTGCAAAGCAACTTCCCAATTTCCATGTAAATAAATGGGATTTTGAAGATCAACCATAAATTTACTTGCTTGATTTTCCGGATGGATTAGTGGGCAACTATTGCTCGGTAAAATTGTATGGAAACTCACTTTACTAGGTCTTTTAATGATATCTATGAGGGTTTTTGATATCCATGCCATTTGACATAGTATTGTTTATCCTTACCCACCCTTTTAGTTATCAGTATTTGTTGAATTCTGAACACTGTAGGCTTGGAAATAACTTGTAATTCCTGTTCATAGAATTTCCTTTGTATTATATTGTTATCACTGTCTTTAATAACATACATTACAGGACCCTGTTTAGTATTAATTTTAGTAATTTGAAACACCTAATCACTCCAATTACTATTGAAATATTTGATGAAAGGTGAAGCAGATATTTTACTAATTCTAACGTGATCATCAACTTTATATTTTGGTTTTGTAACTTTTACAACATTTTTAGACCGTACTGATTTAGCTAATGCTTTCGAGCTGATAGCTACGGGTCTCAAACCATTTAGACCTCGATGTGATGAATTATTATAACTAACAAGTATTTTCGGTAATACATTTATCCATATTTTATTACATTAATGCACGAAATATTTCTTCAATCTATCCCTCAATGTCCGGTTAAATCTTTCAACATGGGCGGCTTTGTATTGAGAATGTACAGAATAATGATTTATTTTAAGACGATCCAGGATTTGCTTAACTTTACTATTGTAAAACTCCTTGCCTATAATAATAAAAATAATAATAATAATAATAATAATAATAATAATAATAATAATAATAATAATAATAATAATAATAATAATAATATTAATAATAGTAATAATAATAATACCTAAATCGGTTTGCAAGTTGCCTAAATGCCCATTTTTAAATATATTATTGTTTTAGATATTTCCTCCGCAGATTTTGTCGTTGTTGGTACACCACGGGCAAAACGACTGAAAACATCAATACACGTTAAAATATATTTATAACCCTTTTTAATCTTCGAATACGGTATCATCTCTATCAAATCCATTTGCCATAAATCATTAATACTGAATGTCTTATAAGCTCTTGTTGGAAATCTTTTCCGCATCGGTTAGTTTAAACTGTACGCAAGCTGATCTGACAACCACTTTTGAGTTTCCTTTTTCAAATTTGGGACTCTTTTCTTTAACTTTACCACTCCACCAAAACCTGCTTCGTCTTCTGGGTTCGTCCAAATCTTCTCCATTACAACAAGATGATTTAAATTTAAATTTAACATTAGGTAATGATTGTCCCATCGTTTATTGTAATCCACCTAATATTGCTAATGGTAACATTGCTCCGATAAAACTGCCTTGTTGTTTATATATGATTTTTCTCATTTGCTTACAATTTTTATTATTTACTAGCGATAACAAAGGCGTACGATGTTTATTCAATACTAGTTTTTTAGATTTACTGATTTTAATTTTACTTCTACTACTTTTATACTCGAAGCCTTTAGCAATGCATTAAAATATGGGAAACTCCTGTGATTTTTTAAAATTTTAACTTTTTGATTCTTTTTATTACTCCTTTCAATAGGGTTTTTCGAAATCAGATTCATTGCGGGGAAATTCTCGGTTATTAGTTTTTTAGATTGTGTATAACTAGTCTTTGGTGGAACTTTATTTATTTTCTTTTTAATACTTTGTCTAAGTTTTCTGACGTTTTTAAGCCTGGATTTCATAAACAATTTTACATGTTAATGTTTTCAACTTTGCTTATAAACCATGACACCTTCTTTATTGAAAATATCTGTTTTTACCCGTAAGTCATCATTGCATTGTTATGTGAAATCAAGAAATATATATCCATGTGGTGATTTTGTAGCATCTTGAAATGCATTGATAAGAAAATTACGATTATTAGGGTATGCTTGGAGAGAAAGAAAATCAATAACTGTTGCATCTCTAGGATTCTTGAAAATAACTAAATATTAAACATTTAAATTCCTTGTTCGATGTGCGCCACCCTGATGAAATAGATTTTGAGTAATAAAGATCACAGTAACACCAACATGTCGACTGATTTTTGTGAATAAATTATTGAAATCCTTTTCTTTATTAGCTTCTTGATACAAATCATCAATAACGATGACATCACCTTTTCTTAATCGACTTGACCAGTTTTTATCAAAACCCTTTACTATTTTCATGTTTTTCAATTTACAGAAATTATCTTGAGTTAATCCATGTTCTTCATCTGTACTCCCATGGCAAAAAATCTTGTTGAATTTTGTTTGAAATAAATTAGATTTCAGTAATTTACACACAAACATAGTTTTACCGTTACCACTTGGGCCAACGATTTGATCTACCGCATCATTTCTTAATGCCATTATTAATTTGTATAATTATAGTTTTTTGTTTATATTATACAATTTAATGAACTCTTTCTAAAAATCATATATATAGATTAATATTTCTTTATTGTTTAATTATGTTATCAAATATAAATTATAAAGGAACTTTGGACGTGTCAAAAATGACGTTTCCGAATGGTAAACTCCAGAAAATTGTTGATAAGAGTGGAAAGTACCCTATAATATTTTTCAAATCCGGCAAATGCAGAATCATGGGATGCAAGAAACCTTTAGACGACAATAAATTACAATATAAAATAAAGGATATTAAAATACAGTCAATTACGGTTACCATGGATATGGGACATTCTATAAATCTATACAACATGTCAACAAAATGTCTTTGTATGTTCGAGCCAGAATTATTTCCTGCACTGAGGCTGTTAAAATACAACCCAATGTGTGTTAACGTGTTTGCCCTTTGGGAAAATAGTCATATTAGGGTTGCGAAATCTAGAATACAAAAATATTGTAACAGACGTACACAATGAAATCATGGGATTGGTCGATATCTGATTGGCTAATGATTAATTAAAACAACTTGCTTATTCATTTTATTTCATTTTTAAAATGAAAAATACTATGCCGATGACAAGTTCAATATTGTCAAAGAACGAAATTAAAAATTATGGTAAATTTATTATTTATTATTATTATCATTGTTTACAGATAAATATCAAGAAGTAATTATAGAACGTTTGTTTTTCTTTTACTCTCAAATGCGAACAATTCTGAAAGAACAACCAGCATCAATGATTCCAGATCTCGTAAACACTGAGACAAATATCTGGAGATTCAATATTGTTATGTACAGGCTCTTAGCCTAAAACATTAAGTCAGACTGACGTCACTAAACGGTGACGTGTAAATTAATGTGATGACGTTTAGTGACAACACGGAAAAAATTATAAAATACGTCACAGAAAATTACTAAAATTGGAAATACGTCATCAGAAAATTGCTATATTTGGATTTCTGATGATGTGGCTCTAAATTTAGTAATTAATTAAATTCAAAATTATAAATAAGGTAATTTTATTATTTTTTAATCAATATAAATAGAGAAACATTTTTAGTACTGGGGTCGATAACAAACAACAGCGAAAAACTCATTAAGCCCATTTAGTCAGAGAAAAACAAATTGATTGTATTACTGAAATCGACCTGAAGAGAAAAACAAATTCAAGAAAAAGAGAGTGTTTGACAAATTGATTTTATTACTGAAATCCACTTGAAGAGAAAAACAAATTCAAGAAACCAGCTGTCCTACTCGAAACACACAATTCTAGCCTTGGGAAATATATTTAAATCGCTCCTACTGAAAAAGAAAAAAGAAAAGAAAAACAGAACCGAAAACAATTTTGGAAGCAGTTATTGTGGAAATCTAACAATTTACAAAGTTTGGATACGGATTATCAAGTGGGAGACTTCAGTGATATTCGAGAAAATTCGTGTAGCTAGATTTTGGATTCTCTATCCAGTGGCTATATTGGTAGTTTTTATTTTATTTAAATAAAATAATATTGAGAAAAGCGGATTCCATAATCCGGCTTATAAATAATTTAAGTAAATTTAAAATCAGCAGTATCCAAAGTAGTTGACCGCTTTCGGATATTCGGGGTGCCACAAAATCACAAACTTACTTACCCTCTGTTTCTTAGGATAAGTCGTTGCGTCTGCATAGTGACCATCGACTTCTTGCGGGCCATTTGGCAGGGATCATTTGATCCAGTTATCTTTCAAACATTGTAATTATATACATATATATCTGTAAATTTTGAATTACCGCCAAATAAATTTTATAAGTAATTAACTGTCTTTGTCTTTTTTATTTGCATAGGACCACAACTGACCTTTTTATATTTTATTATTTTGATCAGTATATTCATTTATTGTTATTGATTTGGAGTCAGATAACGATCAGTGTTAAGATCTCAGTCCCCCATCATCACACACTTATTTTTTGATCTTAACATTTTGGTGAGCCCGACGTGATCTAAAATCGGGGGATAAAGGCGGTTTTGAATAATTAAGACAGATATTGAATTTTTTTTTAAATCATTTAGCTAAGAAATCGTAGATTGCAAAATTTTAGAGAGGGTATTAGAAATAGACAAATAATGTCTGATGCACAGAATTTATTAAATAATAATTTACCAAATATTAATAATAACTTACCCAATATTAATAATTTACCGAATGTTAATAATTTACCAGAACAACCACCAGTGGCGGATTTTATGAGATACCCAACTATACCAGTAAAACCATATAATGGAAATCCAGGTGAATTTCCTGAGTTTATGTCCGAATATTTTCAAATGGCGAGAGCATTAGGCCTTCCTGAACCGGTTATGATTTTAAGGTTGCCCTTATATCTAAAAGGTATGGCGCGTGAAAAATATAATGATGTCATTTTAGCAAACCACCCAGTAGCGTGGAATGAGCTTATAGTAGCATTAACTAATAGAATTTTACCGGGGGATGCCACGAGAATATTACGACAACAATTTTATAATAGACGACAGAATTCGGGTGAGCATGTTGGGGAATTTGCGTATCAAATCATGATGCTAGCTGAACGAGTTTTCGGAGATAGAGCCCGTTGGAATGAGGCTACCCTTGCATTAGTTAAAGACCAGTTTTGGGCAGGTCTATCATCGGCAATGAGAAATGCGTTGAATTTGCACATAAGGGATAATTTTGAGGAATTGACTAGAAAAGCAGTTTTAATAGAAAGTAGTATAGAGAAAGTAAATAATTTTGCGGTTAGTACGAATAAATCTGATATCGAGTGTTTTAATTGTCATAAAAGAGGGCATTTATCTAAAGATTGTATTAGTAAGAGGAGTAATTCACCAGGGGATAAATTATGTACCAGATGTGGGAGAAATAATCATCTCGCTATTGATTGCAAATGTTCGGACTTAAGCTGCGACAAATGTAAACGAACGGGACATGTAGCGTCAGTTTGTAAAACTAAATTCGGGGGAAATTCACAGGGTAATAATTTTAATAATAATAATAATAATAATAATAATAATAATAATAATAATAATAATAATAATAATAATAATAATAATAATAATAATAATAATAATAATAATAATAATAATAATATAATAATAATAATAATAATAATAATAATAGAAATCAAAATCGAGGTTTTCAAAGTAATAATAATAATAATAATAATTATCGAAATAATAATGTACAGAGAGATGAGGTAAATTCAACAGGTAAAGCAAAGTGTTATAAATGTGGCAAATTTGGTCATATGATGCTTCTTGTCCACAGAATCAGATGAGTAATGTCAATAACAATGGTAATAATAATAATAATAATAATAATCGGCCAAAAACAACTACGTTCGCAGTTAATTCGGATCAAAGATTAACTTCTCTACAACAACTTGAATTAGAGATTCAAGAGGAAAGAAACAGATTAGCTCGGCTAACGACAAATGATAATATTGATGATAACGAGGTTTATATGCTTTCCAGCCAGAGAAAGCATCAAAGAGTGGACCATGAGTCTAATACCGTGGATCCAAAAAATGATTTCAAGGTTAGAACCAGTGAGTTCGAAACCAACGGTAATGGTTTAGCGGTTTCACCAAGTAAAAATCGATTGGCTATGGACAATGAGCCAGAGGCCAGAACAAATGGTTTAGCGGTTTCACCAGGTAAAAATTGATGGGCTATGGACAATGAGCCAGAGATCTACAATGAGGTTTTAGCGGTTTCACCCAAGAAAAATCGATGTAATATGGTCAGTGAACCAGAAGAAGCAAAAGACACGTTATCCACAAGAGGTGTTGATGGAAAAGCTGAAATACCATTCGGTAGACGAGAATTTGGGAGATCTCTAAGAAAGGAAACTATAGAGAAATGCGCAGCATTAGTAAAATATCGCGATCAGTGGGAAAGTGAAGTAGTAGAGAAATTAAAAGAAATTGATAAAGAGGAAATCGTGGAAGCTGAAATTGATAAAATTCTAGTAATAATAGCCACTCTAGAAAGGGATGAAGACTATTATTATCTGATAAAAAACCTAATGAGGAAAATTATAGCAAGCCCGATATATGCTAATGAAACAGGTGAGGCAGTAGTATTCACAGTATACCTGGGAAAATGCTGCTTAGGTTTGAAATAAACCCTAAGGAAATTGTTGGAGAACTCGTAAAACTATTAAAAGAAGCGAGGCCCAGTTGTAACTACGTGCTGTACAAATAGGGAGTTGAAATGCTAAAGGGAGATACGCTATTGAGTTATGGAATATTGCCAAACTACAATAATACGGTAAACGTGGTTTACCCGACTGAAAAAGTGAAAGTGATAGACACAGATAATGTGTTCGTGATAACTGAAATGGAAATTGAACAGTTAAATCAGGCTAATGCAATCCCACAAAGGTTGGGATTTGAGCTAATGCAGACCCCTAGAGATGGGGAAGCCATTAAAGGAATAATGGATTGGATGTTAGAATTACGCATCCCAGTAAATACTTTGAGAGACATAATGCCATTGGTGCTGCCTTTTTTAAAAGTTACTTCACCATTTCAAGCACAAGCAAAGCTGCTGTGTATCAAAAATGGACATGCTATTCGCCACGAAGCAAGCAGACAAGGTCCATTATGGTTAGAAATCAGAATACCCGGGAGAGGGTTATTGAAGCAACAATGTTCCTGTTTTCACAAGGTGAGAAAACTAAGGGAGAGAATTTCGGAGATATTGCAAGGATTATTTCTAATAGTGATACATGGATGTCAGGTAGACGATGATGAGTTCCTGGTAGATGTGGGGTGTTTCCCAAGAGAGGAAACTCTAGTGTTAATTGTGCCAATTGAACTTCCAAGGGAGCCATGGTCAATAATGAGATTCCCAGACGCCCAAGAAGTGGAAAGTGAACCAGTACAGGTGGAATTGCCAAAGGGTGAATTCGCACCACTACCTCCATATCCGGTGGATTTGGATGAGGAAATTGAGAGATTTTTAGAAAACTATGATCAACCCACAGAGGGAGAAAATAGAGAAGCGATACCGAGAGAGTATTCGGACAGCAGATAATAGAGGACGAGAGAGATACAATTATCCAGTTCGATCCAGAAGAAACAAACGTGGGTGCAAGCACGTCATGAGAATCAGATCCACCAGCCAGACCAGGAATAATCCAACCAGAGATTAAAGTTAAAAAAGATGGAAGGGGCAGACCAAAGAAAAGTCAAATGAAACCACCCCCAAATGAACAATTAAACCCGGAAACAATACAGAACCTAACTCGTCAAGCTTTGGCGGGAATAGCAAAACAAATTGATGAGGATAGTGAAAATTATCCCACATTTAAATCAATGATGTGGAGAAGATTGCAACAAATCATGAGGCTTTTAAAACAAGACTGGCAGATCCCACAAGATCCAGGCGTAAATGTGAAAAAGTTAACAGTAGAAATCAGAAAAGCTATGAGAAAAATTCCTGAAGCTATGAGAGGAGCAGATATACTAGATATGGTCGAACGATTTATCGAAGAAGGCCTGACAAGAGGCAAAATGATAATGATCCTGGCAATGAGGTTCAAGGATGTGTTTAGAGTAATACAAAAAGATCAGTTACGTATAAATCCAGAATTAGATAGAATGGCTAAAGTTATGTCAGATAACTTCGAGTAATGGATGGCAGAAAATCGGTTTTGGGCAATCAAAGGAACAGTAAAACAGACGTTTGTGTTAGATGAAAACATCTCAAACAATGGCGGAAATCATGGAGCAAATCCACAAAATATGGGAAGCTTCGCGAATATGATGATGATGATGTTGGTAATGATGGGAATATTACGACAAGTGAATTCAATGACAGCATACGACTGCAGTAATCTGTCATTAGGCAAAATATATTCATTGGTAGATACAGTGGATTGCAGGGAAGCATATCGAGATAAAGTAACCAAGGGAGAGGATGTGGAATACCATGTTTATCAAGAAACAGATTTTTACCGAACAAGAGTGAAAGAGTGCAGATTGCAGAAGGCAACATTCGAGTATTACTGTGGTAGACACAGTTACTCGGTATTTCTAGAAGCAAAATTGATACCCAGATCAGTACCAATACAGGTGGATGACTGTATAAATGCATTTCGTACCAGTACTCTTAAAATAGACAATAAAGTAACGATTTCAGCGGAAGTCGGAAAGAAACTCGGGATAACTATCACCAGGGGAGGTACAATAGAAGCAGATGGATCATGTGTGGGCAGAACTAAAACAAGAGGCGGAGATGTGGTAAACAGTATAGTAGACGTCGAGGACTATTCAATAGAATTACGAGAGTACGAAGGAACGTTCGAGATGGCATCAGGAAAAATGATGACCCATCCGGAATGCAACGTAAAGTTGGGATATTGTAAAACGGGAGCTGCTACACTCGTGTATTCAACCATGAGAGAATTCTGTGAACTGGGATATCTAAAGAAAACGCCATTTACAAAATTAAATGGATCAAGATTTACAAGTCATAAATACCAAGATGGAGTATGGAGAGAAAAGAAAATGCAGCAAATCAATAGAGAGGATATCTCTGAAAAAAGCACACCATTGGTACTAGTGTCTAAAGATCCTAATGATGCCATACGTTTGGTCAGAAAAGGTCAAAAAATTAAATGTAGCACAACAGTTTATGAAACCAATTACAAGGGTATATATTTATCTCATAAATATATACCAGCAGCAGAAAATATGCATACGTCAGATGTGAAAATTATAAAATATGTGAACAACAAAATTGATTTCTTGTATCATGATTTGCAAAGGCAAATGCAAGAAATGTACCAAGAGGTAGTATTGAACGATTGTCGGCTGAACAGAGAAATAATACGAAATAGATTAGCAATTTCTGTGGCAAATCCAGATCTAATAATGCCAATGTTGATGGAACATGGAACATTCGGTAGGATCATGGGTGAGGCTATCTACAGTTATCAATGCAAGATAGTTGAAGTAGAAATTGCCAAGTATGACAAATGCACTCTGGAACTCCCAGTGCTATACGAAGGTAAGCTACGTTTCATGGCACCTGTGACGCATAGAATCTTAAAAGAAGGGGAAGAACCCCAGAAATCAACGTGTAATCCGGCAATGTCACCGCTTTACAAGATAAACAATCATTGGATAACATTACCAGATCGTAAACCACCATCAAAGCCAGTAGAAATACTTCAAGCTATCAAGTTGACATCAAAGTGGAATTCAGACCACTAAACGAATTGTCAAAGGGAGGGGTATACACTCCAGAAGACATAGAGGAAGCCAGGAGAGCTATTGCTTTTCCACAAGTGCGTGATCGAGGGGTTACAGAAATAATAACCAGGATCTACAAGCACTATGATGGAAAACCGGATTATAATTTATTATTCGGACCAGATCATTACAGACAAGCAGCATCAAATGTAATAAGGAAAATCTGGGGAAGATTTACCAGTTTTGGCATCTTTGTAGCAGGATGTTCAGGAATATATGCAATTTTTATGATAATAAAAATCATCGCATCACAACTATTATCCACGTATAGTATCTTCAAGAAAGGAGGATGGTCTTGGAAGCTATTATTGGGAATGTGCCCATTATGTGCAGATTTCGCAGTATTCCGACATCATAACAAGGAAATTAAAATGATGAAGCAGAGAAACTTAATAAAGCACGAAATAGTGAGAGAGTGGGATGAGGATTATAGTCATCGAGACGATGACAATTCTGACGAGGGAGGTAACATAGAGGACAACACAGCCCGAGATCACAACTCATCAAAACCAGACAACAAAAACCGAATTTTCAAAATTTTGAAAGCGGTAAATTTCTACAGTACCCTTATCAGCGGAGAAAGAGGAGAAAGCAAAACTTTGCCAAAAAGTTTAGACCCCCGTATGAGGCCAACAAACGGATCATACCCGGGGAAGTCGAGCAAGAGATTCTATATCGCTATGATGATAGAACAGATTTGGAAAAAACTCCATTTTCACCATAGCCAAAACGAGAAAGACAATACGATACAATGCCCACAATGGGAATGAAAACTATGGAAAAAGTACCAGTATACCCGTTTAGCACTTTGGAGAAATTGAAACAAAGTTATGACGAACAAAGTCAGCCAGAAGCAGAAAGAACCGAACTGGAAGCCAAGAGATTCAGAGAAAACGTTTTGGGAACTTCATCCATATGTATGGTAGCTACAGGAAATTTGGCAAATAAACCAACAATCAAAATGAAAGTCAATAGACATACAGTCCATGCACTGATTGACTCTGGATCAGACTTGACAATGATAGAGGCAAACTTGTTAAATGAAACTGAGCTGCAAGCAATTGTTCCCACCTTGACAACAGCAACAGGAGATAACGGTCAAGCAATCAATGTCATTGGAATACTAGATTGTGAATTGAGACTTTGTGACCAAAAGTTCAGGCATGACATAAAAGTCACCAGAGAATGCATGGCGGAATGCATTGTGGGTATGGATATACTCAAAAAGTTGAAAGACATTGTATTTGATTGTGCAACAGGCAAGTTAGTAAAATTAACGGGAAGGAAAAGGAAATCATATAATATAGATGTAGTTTTCCTGGACCGGGTGGTCACTATACCACCGCGGACAGAAACAGTTTGTTTTGTGGCAACTCATCAAGAAATGGAAGGAGATGTTATTTTCGAACCAAAAGCGGAATTTGCGAGTAAATATAATTCTCCCATTACACAAAATCTAGCAACGATATGGGAAGGGAGAATCCCAATCAGAATAACGAATATGGATAATAAAACGCTGAGATTGTATCCAGATATACGAGTGGGGAAAATTGTGAAACTAAAAGACCACCAAGAGAAAGTTGCACAAGTAATGTCAGTTAATGAAGAGGAGAAAGATCCAGATATCGAGTACTATGATGCTCCAAATTGTGATAGTAAAGCCCTCACAAGAAGGGAAAATACAAGGTAAACCAATTACTGCGAAAATATGACCAAGTTTTCGCAAAACATGAATATGACTTAGACCAAGTAAATATTTTAGAGCATGAAATTAATTTAACTGAAACTAAACCTATTAAAATCAGACCGTATAGAATCCCACAAAGCTTACAGGAACCAGTAAATAAACAAATTAAATTAATGCAAAAGTATAATATAATTAGATCAAGCAAATCTCCTTATTCTTCTCCGCTTGTGGTTGTAGCTAAAAGGGACGGGTCGGTAAGATTATGTAATGATTATCGTAAATTAAATGAGCAAACTGTACGTGATAATCACCCGCTGCCATTGCTAGACTATATATATGATAAAATGAAAAATTCGAGACTTTTCACGGTGATGGATGCACAAAAAGGTTTTTACCAAATTAAAATGAGTGAAAATTCGATACCGATGACAGGCTTTTCTACAGCCGATGATCACTTCGAGTATTTAGTAATGCCTTTCGGATTAAAAGGAGCACCTCCAACTTTTCAGAGGGCGATGAATATAATGTTGATTGACGCACATCATGCGATGGTGTATATTGATGATATTATCATATTTTCGGAAGATTTAGATAAACATCTAGAACATCTAGAGGACATTTTTAAAAGATTAATAATGGCTAATCTCAAAGTGAAACCCAGTAAATGTAAATGGGCAGAGCAAGACGTGATTTACGTGGGACATGTGATATCTCATTATTGTGTAAAACCAGACCCAGCAAATACAGAGAAAGTGAGAAACTTTCCCCAGGCAACAAATGTCAAACAAATCAAAGGATTTTTAGGTTTGACGGGGTATTATCGGAAATTCATTAGAAATTTTTCCTCAATTGCATTTCCATTGACTGTCATAGAAAAGAAAGGAGTAAAATTTGCTTGGGGAGATGAGCAACAACAAACCTTTGACAATCTAAAAGATGCGTTGGTAAAACCACCCATTTTGAGATTCCCAGATTTCAAGAGACAATTTATGGTGATGACGGATGCCAGTACTAGAGGAATCGGTGCAGTATTGGGACAACAAGATGAGATAGCAGATGAATATGCTATTGCATATGCAAGCCGAGGATTAAAACCACACGAAAAGAGCTATGCAGTTATTGAATTAGAAGCGTTAGCTCTGGTTTTTGCTGTGGAAAAATTTAGTCATTACCTGTGGGGTAGAAAAGTAATTTTCTACACTGATCATAGACCATTACAATGGTTATTGAAACACAGAGATGAAGCATCAAAGTTAGTAAGATGGGCTTTGAGAATACAGCCATACAATATTGAAATTGTTTATCGAAAAGGGAAGGCGAATGGTAATGCCGATGCCCTATCCCGGATGGAACAAGAACCAGAAAAAGAAAACTTAAAAGAAGGTAGATTGGAAGGAACAATCTTTGTGTTAACTAGAGAAGCGAACACATTATCAGAGTTAATAGAAGCACAAAAGTGTGATGATGAAATAAATATGATTAGACAAGCCATAGAGACAAAAGCAGTACCAAATGAATTTCAAAAGTACTGGGAAAAGAATAAAGAGAGGTTTATTTTAGAAAAAGGTCTCATTAAATACGTAGAAATTAAAGACAATGTGATATTGGTACCAAGTAAGTACCGGGAACCTTTAATGTTACAATATCATGATGGAGCTTTGGGAAGGCATCTCTCAGTAAGACATACATTGTCCAGACTGAAAGCGAAATATTTTTGGCCAGATATGAAAAAAGATGTTAAACAATGGTGCCAAACATGCAAGATATGTGTTACCAGGAGGAACACTGGAAAAAAGCCACATGTACCATTAAAACCAATGCCTGTACCATCCACCCCGATGGAGATGACAGCCATGGACGTATTGGGTTCGTTCAAAGAATCAGCATGGGGAAATAAATTTATATTGGTCTTTTGTGATTATCTCACAAAATGGCCGGAAGCTTTCCCGATTTCAAATCATAAGGCAGATACTATAGCAAGAATATTTGTTGAGCAAATAGTATTCAGATATGGAGTGCTTTCAAAGTTATTAACGGATAGGGGAAAGGACTTCATGAGCAATCTCCTCAAAAGTATCAATGACTATTTCGGTATATTGAAATTAAACACATCTCCATACCACCCCCAGACAGACTGATTGGTGGAAAGGTTCAACGGAACCTTGGCCAACATGTTGGCATCATATGTAAATTCCGGACAAACAGATTGGGATGTGCATGTACCATCGTGTCTGTTTGCATATCGGAATTCGGTACATTCGGTAACAGGGGAAACACCCTTCTACCTCATGTATTTGAGACACAGTAAAATGCCTGTGAATTTGATTTTCTATCCAAAGGCAACGCAAAATTTAGATGAAACCAATTATCTATTCGAAATGAGAGCAAAGATGCAGGAAGCTTGGGCAAAGGCCTGTCTCAATATAAAGTATAATCAAGAAACAATGAAAGAATATTATGATCGGAAAGCGAAAGATCATGGATTTCAGGTCGGGGATTTTGTCTTGTTGGAAAGCCATTCAAATAAGAAGGGTCTTTCGCCAAAACTGATGAGAAATTTCATAGGACCATACCAAGTACTTAAAACAACCGAAACAAATGTGGTTTTGCAACTAGTAGCTAACAAGAAAGCCGAACCTATTATGGTACACGTTAATCGGTGCAAAAAGTGTGCCCCGCCAACAAAGCAAAAACCGGACAAAGTTGAATATCCAAAATTAGCAATCAAAGAGAAGCAGATGGAAACAGCGAAAATTGAGTATCCAAAAATAGTGATCAAAGAGAAAAAACCAGATAAAGGAATTCTGAGAGAACAATCCAGGAGATATCCATTGAGATCGAGACAATTACCAAAAACAGTGACGTTTGCGACAATAATAAGTTGCATAATGACGTTAACATATGCGTTTGGGGATTTCCTACCTGTCGCCAAGCAGATGTCGAATATTAGATACCAGCGTACAGATAGATCATTTAGAATATTTTTGAAGCATTACTTCCAAATGAAGTATCAATTTCACTTCTCGACAGAGGAAAGTGAAATGACGTTTGATCTAGATGATGGAAAAAGAGAAAGAGTAATTGACAACTTATCACCAGAAACGGAGTATAGTTTGGAAGTTCATTCATATATACAAAATATGAGAAGGCAATGGGAAATTGATTATAAAGTCGCTTGGTATATCAAAACAGCAAACTTTACGGAAAAGGTAAAGATTTCATATGATGGGCAAACAGCTTTATTTGCACATAACTTTGGGAGCAAGAACCACAGACTAGGGGTATTGATAGTGATAGAAAACGGAGAATCCATAACCAGGATGGTGTTGAATCAACAATATCAAGGCCGAAAATGGGTTATTAGACCAGCTCGAACCAGAAGCAAATATCACATACTTCGAATTCGACTTAAAGCGTGGTTGGCATACAATATATCGTGAGATACTAGAACTATTACCTCCAAAGAGGGAGAACGATAATGTAAAAAATCCGAGAGCAAGATTAGTGAATATCACTAAATTTAATGGAATAAATTTATTAAATATATCAAGTCTGAAATTGGCAGCGGAGAATTTAACCATCCAAAAAGTAAATTTGACGATCCCTACAAAAAAGGTAACTATAAATTTAACAACCCCAAAAGTAAAACAGTTAAGAGCGCTAAAACTGAAGTATAGGGGGGACAAAGTCTCACTATTTCGTAAGTAGTGTAAGTAAATTTTATCATAACATCCGTGCATGTCGTTTTTCCTGGCAGTTTATCACGATATGTGATAGAAATAGTTAATCAGTTTATATTGTAGATAGCAGAAACCCAAATTTACAAATCGACAATGAAGCACCCAATTCAAACCTACGACAAAACCGTGAGCTCAATCGAAGCCTATACGTCCTACAAAGAAGAATTCGTCTACCGGTTCATGACAACTACCATCACCTCGCTAACTAACCCCTTAATTTATAATCATTGGTATTACCCAAGACGAGTGGACATACCTAACGATTTTAAATTCCCAAGAGGCCCAAGAAGGCAAATGATGATCACAGTAGTGAAGAGCAGCAAAACCCTAAAATTAGCAGATATCTTTAGAGAATTTAAAGATTGCCCCAGAACCAATCATATTTGGCTCCACGCCATTAACAAACCGTTGGTAGTATTACTAAGTGGAATGCCAAACCCTATAGAGTTGGACAGAAATAGCACTTTCGAGTTATCATATTCTGATGGAGGAGAAAAGAATTTGCAAGTAAAGACAACAGAGCCAAACTTGATTGTTTGTCTAGAGATATTAAATTACCAAAAACCATACCGAATAGTAACGGATTTGGAGCCTCCCTGGTGTTATAACACAACTGAAGCGACAATCCATAATGGGGAGTCCTTCTTGAGGAAGCGCTTAACCAAAGAAGAAGAAAACCTATCCACTATTTTCGTGGCGGCTGGATATGCCTTATCCCGAGTAGGCATGGATCCTGTTCTGTTGTAGATATCTATCTCAGATTTCTCGGGCCAACAACTATTGAATACAATAGTCACCCTAGAGAACCTGTTAGACACTATCAGACCCACCAATATCATTTAAAAGAACCCGATGTTAGAGGAAATTTGGATGATGAAGAATGCTGTCACATGATTAGAAAAATTTGTGACAAAAAGATAGTAGTCGGATTAATGGTTAAAAAGTTACTAGCGGTAGCCCATCTACCGGCACAGCGTTTATTGGGTATTCGAGATCTGGCCTCAATCAAAATTTTAGAAGATCGACGGGTACCTAAGATGCAAGGATACTATCACTTGCCTTTCCTTTCAAAATATTTCCTAAAATAGGCTCCGGAGAGCCGGCAGGATCTAGTAGTAGACAATGAGGTCCGAACTATTAGAAAAATATATATGAGCATTCAGAATGAATGACTGGATCATATAACAATCCCACAAAATACCCATTCAGAAGGTGAACAGCGGGTTGTCATAAAACGAAAATTACCTATGATATCAAAAGACGCAAAAGTTCAGAAAGAAGACGAATTGTCCGCGCCACCTGGCGTTACAATCTGCGACGAAGATGAAGTCATGGAGAAACCATCAAATACTGAGATGCGAAAACCCCAAATACAAATAGCCCAAGTAACAAAAAGTGCTGCCGATCAGCCAGAAAGGAGAATCCCACAAAATGCGAATGCTGCCTATCAGCAAGAAAAGGTCATGAGACCATCCATAAGTAACCCGAATTACCCTGAAGCAGCCACAAGTTTGAAAAAGGTGGCAATCCCTCCGACGGGACAGAAAGCAAAGACAGAAAGTGGAGGTATGAAAAGCGTAGTTAAACGATTATTCAAAAAGAAGGAACCAATTAAACAGAATCAACCACAAGAAAAACCTTCACAGTCAAGTTCGGCAATACCTAAAAAGATATTCAATGAACCAGATGACGATATAGAAGAAGTATCATATGTACCCCCAAACGCTGAATTACAAAAGCAACTAAAACTAAAAACGGAGCCTGAAGTGGTCGAGAAGTTGAGAATAAATCGAGAGAATTTGATTCTGAAGCCAATTTCGGTAGACACAGATGGGTATGATCCGATGTGGTACCGAAGGCCAAACAGCCACTGGCGTCCAAGAGTTACCAAATATGATGGGAAAGAAATTACCCGCATGGCGGTAAATTCTAACCCCAAATACCAAGAAATTGATGTGGACGGAGTCCCATACTTGGTATCATCAGTAATACTAGTAAGCTCCTTAGACAGGGAGGCACTAGCCCTATCTTATAAACCGGAGACGATGGCGAAGAGACTCGCAAAATCGTTACGAGAGCACAAAGCGCGTAACCGATATAATTCTACAGACCCCCATCAATATCGCGTGCCTGAGGAACCCGAAGAAAACTAAGAAAATCCAATGCCAGGAGAACCAGTGTGAAACAGACATTTATATTTGTGATTCTTGACATACATGATTTTTTATTTTAGTAGTTTTGTGATCATGTTTTGGTGTTATTAATTATTATTGATTTTTTTTGGTGTATATATTTTGTAAGGCAAATGGCTCACAGTAGGAGTAAATATATATTTTTTTTCGGGGAAGAAAATCTTTTAGGGGGTAAGATTTGTTATGTACAGGCTCTTAGCCTAAAAACATTAAGTCAGACTGACGTCACTAAACGGTGACGTGTAAATTAATGTGATGACGTTTAGTGACAACACGGAAAAAATTATAAAATACGTCACAGAAAATTACTAAAATTGGAAATACGTCATCAGAAAATTGCTATATTTGGATTTCTGATGATGTGGCTCTAAATTTAGTAATTAATTAAATTCAAAATTATAAATAAGGTAATTTTATTATTTTTTAATCAATATAAATAGAGAAACATTTTTAGTACTGGGGTCGATAACAAACAACAGCGAAAAACTCATTAAGCCCATTTAGTCAGAGAAAAACAAATTGATTGTATTACTGAAATCGACCTGAAGAGAAAAACAAATTCAAGAAAAAGAGAGTGTTTGACAAATTGATTTTATTACTGAAATCCACTTGAAGAGAAAAACAAATTCAAGAAACCAGCTGTCCTACTCGAAACACACAATTCTAGCCTTGGGAAATATATTTAAATCGCTCCTACTGAAAAAGAAAAAAGAAAAGAAAAACAGAACCGAAAACAATTTTGGAAGCAGTTATTGTGGAAATCTAACAATTTACAAAGTTTGGATACGGATTATCAAGTGGGAGACTTCAGTGATATTCGAGAAAATTCGTGTAGCTAGATTTTGGATTCTCTATCCAGTGGCTATATTGGTAGTTTTTATTTTATTTAAATAAAATAATATTGAGAAAAGCGGATTCCATAATCCGGCTTATAAATAATTTAAGTAAATTTAAAATCAGCAGTATCCAAAGTAGTTGACCGCTTTCGGATATTCGGGGTGCCACAAAATCACAAACTTACTTACCCTCTGTTTCTTAGGATAAGTCGTTGCGTCTGCATAGTGACCATCGACTTCTTGCGGGCCATTTGGCAGGGATCATTTGATCCAGTTATCTTTCAAACATTGTAATTATATGCATATACATTCAAAACGATCAATTCCAATTTAAAATGCAATGAAAATGCTTTCTTCACGAGTCAATATACCAGATATTATGATGCATATACAGAAATAGGATTCAAAGAACAGTAAACTGGTATTTAACAATAACAATCCAAGGATATGAAGCTGATCAAAATGATGTGCTTTCTCCAATCTGGAAAATTGTTACTGCTAGACTTTCACAATTATTTTAATGTTTATTTTAGTGTTTAATGTGGATGTTAATAAATGTATTTAAACATATTTTGTTTTCTTTACAACATATTCTATAAACAAAATTATAATTAGTTTTAATATTGTTTAAAAATAATGTCTGAAAAAGGTAAAATATAAAATAAATAATTAATTTTTGTTTAGAATATTTCATAAACTTTTTGTTTGATAAACTTGAAGAAATAACTTATGTAAAAATTAGAGATATGTTGGCTCTAGTTGAAGCATTGGGTAAAGAAGATTCATGTTGTGATTCAGAATGTTAGAGTGATGATGAAGAAATTGTTAATCATGAAGATACTCAAATTATTAACGATGAAGATACTGAAATTATTAACGATGAAGATACTGAAATTAATAACGATGAAGAAACCCCTACTGAAAATTTAGTTGAGCCAAACGAATTTAAGACTTGTGTTGACCATGTCATAGAAAATATAATGATAGAACATTGTGGTGATGAAGCATGTACATGTAATAATCAATAAATCTTTAAAAATGTAGTTTTTTATTAATAATTCAGTAAATAGAATAATACATTTAGTAAAAGAATTTTTCAGTAAAAGAATAATACATTTATTAAAATTTACGGTAAACTTTATTACAAATATATATTACTGATGCTCCAGTTAATAGTTTTAATAAAAATTTGCAATTTTAAATATAAATATCTGAGCGTTTGGCTTCTGCGGCAACTTCAACAATTGTTACCCATCCACCGTTTGCTTCTACCCATGGATCAATTTTTGTTTCTATTACCTAAATAATGATAAAAATAAAATAATAATATAAAGTAATATACCTCTATAGACCATTGAAAATAATTTTCATAGTCGGATCCCGATTTTAATATCATATGTTTCATATACATTAATCCTACTATTATTCGCATCCATTTATTATTTTCATCAAACATATAACTAAATATCGATTGGAATGAATTTTTCATTCTCTTCAATGTTGGCAAATTGAGAATGTGCTCAAATGGGATGTCTTCTACTATTTTTTCGGTACCGTTTACCATGAATTTTATGTTTCTAATGATAATATCATCATCTCCATTATTAGCACCCAGCTCATTCAACAAAGTTATAAAAAATTTAGTTTCTGGCATATTATAAAAATATTTGGAAGTGTAAGCTTACTTATGCTATATTCGACCAATTAGAATCAAGCATGGATATTGGGAAACTGCAATGTCTTTATTTAAGAAAATAGGTAAAAATGTATAATGGAAATGTGAATATTGATGATTTGTTGCCACTGTTAACTGGTTGTATTGGCTGTTGAACTTCTTTCATTATACGATTGAACTGATCAGTTGTTTTATTAGAATAAACTTTTATACTATATTGAACTTGATTTATCATTTTTTCATTAATTTTGCGATTTGCATTCAATTCGAATATTGATTTTCTTAATTCATTTTTGATAATACTTATAGTCTTATTTAGATATAGAAGTTCATCATATATTGCGTTCCGAGCTATTTTTAAAGTCTCATATGTGAGTTCAAATCGGATTTCTAAATTACTTTCAGATAATCTTTTGACTGGAGTTTTCAAATATCTAGACCTATCAATCATATACAAAATATCCATCAATGCGGCTGTATCAGGACATGCGCATCTTATTGAATTTTTACCTTGAACGGTTACAACAATTGCGTTAGCCATTTTAAAAACACTAAAAACTAATATTATTATTAAAATTTCTTTAATCATTTTCAAATCTATATAAATTAATATTTATTGTTTATAGCTAAACGTTTGTGTGTAAACTTCTCATTGGTTTAAATTAGTATAAAAGTAATTGTTATTTCAATTTTTTATCATTATAATGGATGTTATTGTACCGAGCGCAGTTCAATCAATGAACGAAATTGAACATTATGGTAATTTATTATTATTATTTTTATTTTTTACTTGTTTTGTAGATGATTATTTTAAAGTTATCAAAGAACCTCTGGACTTCTATTATCCAGATATACATTAAATATTGAAGGATAAGCCAACATCAGTAATTCCAGACTTGGTCTTTAATTATAGATCTATATGGATATTTTCCGTAATCGATAAGTTCCTATGAGACGTCAAGCAAAACAAAATGTTAAAAGATATGGAACCCAAATATCTATTTGGTGATGGATGTCATTGCTGCGCTGTCCGATATCGGAAGTATGTGGAATGGGCTTTGAATAAAGCTCTTCGACAATATCACTATAGTCGAATTATTTCTTTTTAATAAAAGTTTTTTGTTGTTAATGACTTTGTTTTTATTTTATATTAATTATAGTATAATAATAAATACAATAATAAAACTTTTAATATTAATAATAATATTAATAAAAATTTTAAAAAAATATATTAATAGTTACAACACTACTTATAAAAATAAGTAGTAATTTTAAATTTAAAAATAATATGACCTTAAGAAATTTTGAATGACCGTGAGAAATATGATGAGTCATCCAATGACCTTGAATGAATCATGGCCTTTATTTAAATGACCTTGAAAAATTTTGATGACTCATTTGTCTTTGTTTCAATGACCTTGAATGAGTCATACTCTTTGTCTCAGAAATTTTTTACTTTTACACTTATAAAAATTTTCTACCGGTAGGGGGGTAGTGTGCTGGATGTGACACATCCCACTACTTATATATATATATATATATATATATATATATATATATATATATATATATATATATATATATATATATATATATTATGAAAATGTTGAAAATATATTCAGAAAAAAAAGTGTATTTGGAAAGGAAAAATTCTACTCATACGCAAATACATTTGTTAAGGATTCATGTGGTTAATCAGATAACTCTGGTGTACGGCATCTGATCAAGTTGATATTATTCCGATTCATTAGTCTGTCACTGACCACCGATCTCCATCTCTGTAAGGCTGTCTTGAATTTTACTCTGTAATTAATTTTCGCTTCTCGTTCGGTTAAAACATCGTCCTCACTGAAAAATAAAACACTAATTAGATTTGCCTGGCTTCAGGTTTTAAATTGGATGAGCAGTGGGAAATTTAAATTTATGTATCCAAGTAATTCTACAACCGGGCTTATCATCATTTGTTGTAGGTGATTCTGGAGTTAATTGAATTCCATATATCTGATGTTGAACTCAATCTACTTCATGTTGGCCAGTCGTCTTTCAATAGATTATCGAGGCTTCCATCAGTTGGATAATAGAGATTTCATATATACAACTTTCCATATATAAGAAAGAAAAAGAAAAGTTTATGTCATAGCCATTCTCCCCCTCCTCACTCTTAAAACATTCACTTGTATTCACTGTGGCTTGAGAGCTCATGAAAAAATATTCCTGCTACTGATTGTAATAATAATATTTAAAATAATTAAATATAATTTGTAATGGTTAATTAATATGTGTTTAAACAAAGTCAAAAAATACACTTTTTTAAATAAATATTTTCCAAACACATTTGTTATTTTAATATTACATAACACTGATATTTATATAAAGAAAACCAGTATAATTAATCAATAAAAAAACCCTCTGATTTCTTTATAAGTGACATAATATTATTATTAAATATCTAAAATTCTGCTAGTTATTTATAATTTAATTTTTTATTAAAATATTTGAATCTATTCAGCAATGTTATTGAAAATACCTAAAGTCGTCAAATAAACATTATGATGAGATATTTGACTTCTTACATCGAGGGTGGCGCAAACTGCTTTGGTGCCCCTATGCAAACCTAAAATATGCGCTCCTTCAAAATAAGGTATACCTTTCGTAACAACTAATAATACATGTATTATATAATTTTAAATCAAGTAATTATTAATAACAATTATTTTTATAACATTAATCGTAATATAATTTAATCCTAAGTGAAAATAAAGGTAATAAAAACTTAGTATATGTAAAGTTAAACAAAAAATCAATCAAATGTAAAATTTGATTTCTAAGTGTTTTATAAATTAATTTTATATGTAAGCAATATTCCTCTACGTGCTTTTGCTGCCACAAAATCGTTAATTATTTTGTTGATATTCATTTTATGTTTTTGTTTTATATGTTCATGTTTTTTGTTCATAATAATTTTTAAAATTCGTCTCAACGTTATGCCCCATCCAAGTATGTGCCCCCATACGATGCTTAATATGCTTACCGCTTTGCGCCGCCCCTGCTAACATCGGCATAGCTGCAAATGTATAATAATGAAAAAAGAGTATCAAGCAGGTTTCGAATAAAAATTATTTAAATTATATAAAACTAAAAAAATTGAGTTCGTATCAAAGTTGTTGGATTTACTGAATTTAGTTGTTCATTGTATTTATTGATTGTTACTCTAATTTCTAATGACGAACTCACAACAATATATAAATTTATCGATATTAAATTTGATACAACAACCTCTCAAATTTAATAAAAATGAGCAATTCAAAATTGATTTGATTAAGTCTCAGTTAGACATAGCCAAAACATAGCTGATGAAGCAGATTTCAATTGTGGTGCTCATGATAGGTTGAAGTCTAAAATGTTTGATTTGAGTCCAGACTTCGTCATTGTTTGAATTATATCTCACTATTGCTTTTAATTTGCTTTTTTACAATTGCGTTTTGCATTTGTATCGACTCATTTTGTTAGTCGAAGTTTTCTTTGTCTAGATAGTTATTACACAGTGGCGTTTGATATACACTTTTTAAGGGTTTCTGTGATACATGAAATGATCTTGAAACTTCCAGATCCTAGGATTCAGAGTTTGCGATTATTGATGATTGGCAAGAAGTTCATTGGAAATGCATGCATCAAGGAATAGGAACAGGAACATGAATCAGATTTCATTGTGTTTTAAGACATGTAACAGTTATTAATGACCCAACGATTTTATAGAAATCTTAATAATTAAATAATTGCAATATTTAGGTAAAGGTTTTTTTCTCATTTTTACCCACGCATAGATAAAATGATATAGATATAATTTTCATATAATATTAAAAATATATGAGCACAACACTCACACGTTGAACGCCCTCCAAATCAATTGTCAAATGTTTTGTTTTAAAAAGTTAAATCAATACTACTTAATAAAAAATAAAGAAATTTGAGAAAATAATTTTTTTTTTAAATTAAAAAGAAATTTGTTTAAATAAACGTAATTTATTCTATATAGTTTCAAGCTCATATCTACCTGACGGTGACAGTGAGTTGTCTAAATATATTGAAGTGTAATGTATATATATTGAATTGGTACTTTATTTTATTTTTTTAATTCAATGCCAATGTTTTGTTATTGTTTTAATTATTTTAATTATTTTTATCATTATCATTAATTTTATTATTATTATTATTATTATTATTATTATTATTATTATTATTATTATTATTTTATCATTCTGTTTTATTCATCTTAAATATATCTTCTAAAAACAAAATAAATCTACATAATTTTATTTATTGATATTTTCAGTTATTTTGATTATTGCAAAAAATCAAAAATTAATTTTTAATGGAATACAATCCTTTATCAAGTGTTATTGATAACTTATGATTGGAAATACTTGATAAAGTCAAAGTCGAAAATTTGGTTTGCATTGAAAATTATTTTTTGATCTTTTGTTAATAAAGAAAATAATCAATAACAAAAAGAAATCAAATAAAAGATTTTATTCATAGCTTTTTTTATTTTCAGTTTTTTATCTTTCGTAGCTCATAAATAGTTGCGTAAAACGTTTGTCTTTGGTTCCTAGAAGTTTAACCTGAATCCAGCTTGACAAACAATGAAGAGGAAGATGAAACCAACTAAATTGTATACTATTCCACTCAACATTTCACAAACATAAAAACTTAATTGGAAAGTGTAAAATAAATTATCATTGAGTTCTCTTCAAAAGCGTACGAGTGACCATAACCTAAGATATATGTGATGCCTTTGAAAAGGTAAGTAAAAGATTCTATAATGATTGATGTGGAAAGTATTTCTCACATGAAAAGAGAAGTTAAGTTTTATTTTTCATTTCCTTATACCAAAAGTATTATCGATGGGGGGGGGGGCAAAATCCTAATGGAATATTTTTCTACGATAAAGTCGCTAATTTGTGTTTTTGCTTAACTTACAATTGATATGACAATTTTATTCCACCCCAGGAAAAAATAAATACAAATTTTCAACCCATCATTAAATTCAATTAACACCGATTGACTCCTTGACTGAAAAATGTATTTAGAATTTTCTTTTCCTTCTTTTGATGGGAATTTTCATCATTAATGAATCCGCTGATGGATAATAAATGTGGGGAATTTCATTGCGAGGGAGAAATGAATAAAATCTCCCAATCAACTCAATAACCATATGGTCCTTTCAACGGTTCAACTTGGACCATGTGGAAACCGAAACAGAAATTCTCACGATCATGAATGGAATTAGTCAGAAAATTCTGCATTGAATAGATCAAGAGATTAAAATTTATGTTCATATTCATGCCAAATCAAGTGCAGAATTTTCATTTGAGTTTAATAAGGTCTCCGTTACGCATGAGTGGGTTTTGACGGAACGCTGTGAATTTTCAAGTAAATCTCTTAAATTTGAAAAATGTTTGAGAAATTACATAATTTTTTTTTGTGAACTTCTCATGGTGACTTAAATTCTGTGAAATTGTTTACATCGCGATCTTTGCCATGTTTTGAAAGACATGCCGCTTTGTTACAGTGTGTTCAAGAAATTTGTAAATATATGAGAAAATATCAAAAATTGTAAGTTCACTCTTTAATATCCCGGATTTTTCTACATAAACTAATCGGGGACAATATTTGACATCTTTAATGTTTCACAAAATGGTCAGCATTAAAGGTCTTTATGATCACAGCGATGACCAAGTACATTTGGTATTATTATTATTATTTTTACTATTATTTTTATTATTATTATTATTATTATTTTATTATTATTATTATTATTACATTAATTTTACCAAAAAAAACTATCAAAAATTAAAAAAATATGTTCAACATCTGCAAATGTAATTAAGATATTTTTTCTCGAAAAAACATATTTACACAAATATAAAATATCTCATTAAGTGTCCGACCGGTGTAAGATTGAAATAATCATAAGGTGAATTTGTCCAGTCCAATATTTTTTAAATTAAAATATTTTTTTAATCTAATCTAATCATAATAATAATCATTATAATAATTAAAACTAATAATAATAATAATAATAATAATAATAATAATAATAATAATAATAATAATAATAATAATAATAATAATAATAATAATAATAATAATAATAATAATAATAATAATAATAATAATAATAATAATAATAATAATAATAATAATAATAATAATAATAATAATAATAATAATAATAATAATAATAATAATAATAATAATAATAATAATAATAATAAAATAGTAATAGTAATAAATGAATTCTCATTATAGAATATAAATATTTTTGTGAGCTCCATGAATAAGTTGACTGAAGCATAAAATGGCGTAGGCCGCCTATATATCAATGACTTGTTGACATATTATCAAGGGGTTTCTGTATCACTAGGATATTGACTGAAGTGCCATTGCTGAATATTTCTGACAGAAAAGATACACGTGTTTTTAAGTTTTCCTAATTTATTTGATAAGAATAATTGAAACTTTTTTTCCATTGTTAATATTTTTATTTTCTTTATTGAAATTGTTTGTCGATTATAGTTGGTTTAAGTGTTTTCGAAATGGATGGTGATTGTACCTTCATTTTGTTATCTATGCAAATAACTCATATTTTCGCGTTTACTAAACGAGCATTGTTCGTAACACCAACATGACATCTTCCTCCATCAACAATTGTATCACTTGGGAATTCTAATTACTTCACCTTTCCCCCCAACCTTTTGGTACGCTTGAGCACATTCTAAAATATCGGTAGGGTGGCGGGCACCACCTATTTTTAATCGGCAAACTTCTTCCATAACTTCTCATTTTCCCATAATTTATTTTATTAGATTCATAATTTATTAATAAATGATAAACAAAAATGTTTTAAAATAATAAAATTATTATTCAAATTACATACACACAGAGAAATGTATTTGCAAAACGTAAACAAAAGACACAAATACAAAGAAAACATTTTATAAAAAATATAATATCAATATGTCAATGTGATCTTTGGCATTGCATGTCATTGGCCAGTGTCTCATAATTAAGAGAGTATGACGATAATCCCGTTAGCAAACAATCATAAAGATGCGAGTCGAGATCTATATCTTGATTTTATTAAGTTCTTGTTTGAAAACAATGATTCGCATAAATATGTCGAACCGAAAAATGATTCAATTTTATATGCCGCTTTTTTCAAAAATATGAACTTTTCTCTGTCCACTGTAATCCAAAATTCCTATGATATTAAGGATTTTAACAAAATATCATTCTTAAGGTCCAAAATTTCTAACTCCAGTTCATCTGTCTTACCTTGAACAAAATCTGCAATAAACGCGGCCATTTCCATTACATTTATTTGGTAAGTAAAAGGATTGATACAGAAAGAAACACTTGGCTAGATATATGTAAACTGCAAAAATCTCTCTTCAAACTGTTTTTTAATCACTCGAAGACGTTTAAAAAATAATGACCGGTTTAATTCATTGTTATCTAGCATTTTCTTCATATGTGGAAAATGCCTGAGAGAATTGATCTGCAGATGTGATATCAACAAATCCAATTTAGCTTTAAATGACTTCATAGAGCTTATCATTTCAGCTATGTTTTTGTCGTTCCATGCAACTCCAAATTTAAAGAATTCAATTTTTACATGATGTCTGTGAGAAATCCCAAATCAAACAGCCAACGAGAGTCAGCTAGTTCATCATAATTTTCCCTTTTATCGTTTATCAATTAAACTCACAAATCTTGTAAGAAACTTTCCTTTAATGAGCCAACGTAATTCAGTATGCAGAGTCTTGAAAAGTCGGTGTTGCAAAAGAGCTGCTCAAATAGAATTGATAATTTTTGTAATTATTTTCATAATATGTTCAAATGGAAATATTTTACAACACAGAGCTTTCTGGTGGATAATACAATGGTAGGACATAAAGTTTGAAAATTATTCATCCTTCTTGCATAGGGCAATAAATCCTTTGTTTTTACCTACCATTGGTGGTGCCCCATCAGTGGTTATCACAGGCTGATTGTGCAAAGGCATATTTATTGACTTGGCTTATGTTTTGAATGTATTATAAATATCCTCACTCCTTGTCTGTACATTCATAGGTAATATTTGTAAACATATCCTCTTTTACTGTGAAGTTACTAAATACCATTCTCACCATAACTGCTAACTGTGCGGTTTATGATATATCTGTTGACTTGTCAAATTGTAGCAAGAACCAATCACATATTTCCAAGTCAGTCTTTAACTGAGTTTGTATGTCTGTTGAAATTGCATGCATTCTTGTGACGGTGTTATTTGACAACTGTAAGTCTTGTATTGCTGAAACAATCTCACATTTGTTAGAAAATCCATCGAACAAACAGTCGACACCAGTCAAAAATAGTTCTTTAAATAACTTACCATCAATGAAAGGTTTCTTCTTTTTTGGCCGAGCATGAGAGAGATTTTGAAAGAAGCAATGGTGGCCATTTTAGAATTTTCTACATGTGTAGTGAAAACAGTCTATTAGTGCAGTTAGACTTGATTTTAGTCGACATATTTTTTTCTTTCTTATTTCAGATTTAAGTGGATAATTCACATAAAAAGTGGCATGAATTGTCTGAAAGTGACGTTCAAAATTATGTTTTTTCGGTATTGCAATACTACTACCACACGACAAAGAAACGCATTTATTTTTCAAATTAACGAAACAATATGATTCCTTCCAGTCAGTGTTGAAATTATAGGTTCGTTGTTTTTTACTCGGTCCACTCATTTTAGGACTAAAAATATAAAAAATCATTATACGCGTAAATGTATCATAACAAGGACTATAACTATCCCCACAATTATAATAAATTATTGCTTATTAATATAATAGATTACGTACCTGGCTTTTAGCCCATCACAAATTTTCAGAAGGAATATCAAAACTCCTAATTTGTGTTTCATCAGACGAAGATGTCTTCTGGCTAACTGTCTTGACCCAATCGGGGCAGCAATTGCAATGACAATGACAACAGCGTGGTTCCAGGCTAGCGTGGAGATTGTCGTCTGGCTCGTAACTAGACAATTTGCGACAAATACTCTCAGCTAAGGAACCACTCATACATACAATATCGTAAACATACAAACGTATTTAATAAACCTAGGTTCTCAAAAAAATTAAAACTCTAACAAATAAATTAAAATAATTTACATTTTTAATTAATGTTTAAGAAAAAATTCTGTCTCGGTCAAATAGTGAGGGGCATATACGAATCGTTCCACGGGTGCCATGGTGCTTTTTCAGATTTTCAGAGTTTGAAGGAAACCTAATAGTTGAAATAACTAATAATTCAAAAGGAAAAAATAATTTAATTTCAGCTTGAAAAATGTGATGCCATTTCACTATGTTCCTGAGACCACATGTTCGTTCTATGAATATGTAGTTTTAATTATACAGTACTTCTTGCGTTGACCTAGAAAAAAATATATAATTTTGAAATTTCCGATTAGATTTCTTAAATATTTTTCGTTTATATTCCTTGACCTTCTTTCTTTATTTCATAGTGATGCTGGAGAAAAGTGCTGGATTTATTATTTACTATTATTATGTATTTTTGGTGTCATAATAATAGTCATTTTGCTTGATAAGTCATTCTGAAAATTTGAGTCACTGGTAAACAAAACTACCATCCAAGAAAGGTGTTGGCTCTCAGCAAGAATATAGTTTTTAAATGATATTTTATGAGTATTATTTTTCATTGACCCCTCCCCCCCAATATACACGCAACTAGGCATTTTATTTAGTTTTGTGTTCATCTTGTTTATTATATTTGATTTCTATTGGATAGCAATTTCAATATCAATAAATTTTAATATATTGTTGGGAGATATTAATCAACCAATCATAGCAGGACAATAAATATCAGGATTCGGTCCCATATCAAAATGGTGGTTATATTACTAATTCTAAACAAATTCTCATAAATATTCAATGAGTCGCTTGAAACTGTTTTAATCATTGATTAATGAGTTTAATAATTATTATGTTGAGTGATCAGATCTTTGAGTGAGACATACTTATTTTTAATATACAAGTAGATCACGCGATGCCATTGAGTTATTATTATTATTATAATTATTATTATTATTATTATTATTATCAATATTATTATTATTATTATTATTATTATTATTATTATTATTATTATTATTATTATTATTATTATTATTATTATTATTATTATTATTATTATTAAAACACCAATAAAAAACTATTCTTACGATATATTTCGACAACATAACTGTTATCTTCAGGCACAAAAAACCAACTAAAAATATAATGAATTAACTTATAATTTAAACAAATTATTTTTTTATTTTATATTAATTTAATATTTAAATTGTTTATATATTAATATTATATTATTATATATTATTATTACTATTATTATTATTATTATTATTATTATTATTATTATTATTATTATTATTATTATTATTATTATTATTATTATTATTATTATTATTATTATTAAAAATAATATCATTATTGATTTACACAGTAGCTCTTAACAGTGCAAAATCTAAATCTACACCCAAAAAACGGATTTTCACTGTGAATGAAGTTCAAAAGCCAAAGTTTCGGTTGTATTGTCAATGTTTTGTTTACAAATTCTCTCGACTACCCAACAATGGATGATATTTAAAAAACTCGAAACTCGGTGGCGTGTTTGACATCTTGATTTGGCTGCGCTAACACTATATCAATACATATCAGTTCTAGTCGTTCAGAAGACTCTCGATCTTTATGGAACTTTAGTGTTTGAGAAAGTATTCCTAGTGAAGAATTGTGATTTTAACTCACTTTGATATATATTCTCTGGTGATTTTAGTTTTTGTTTATCTGAACTCAAATTCTTAACAAAAATAAAGTGAATATCATCACCAAAAATATAATAGTCACGATTATAATTCAGTTTTTTATGCTTTAACGCGTGATTTTCTCATTTGCAATTTATTATTATTATAATTCAATGATTAATAAATTAATTTTCTATATTGGAGGGGCGATGAAGGCGATCGCCCCCCCCCACTCAAGCTTGTCATAACTCAGTCAAAAATAGGATATTATTGTAGTACCCAGCCTCCAATATTCTTTCATAAGTTAATAAATGTTTTTGTCGATTGAACTGCAATTACACATAAGAAACACTCACCTATATTGTTACTTAGACCTTCAAATATTCTAAAGGCAAATTTAAAACTTTAAAATAACTCTTACTGTCAGCTTCTCAGTAGACATCTCAATCTGTAAGGTTTGTATTGTCGTCCTTCGTTAATGACTACTTCATCTTAATACCCTACGAGTTCAATTGTATTGTTAGCACAATGCTTTTTTGTTGAAGGTATTGGACAGATGATAAATTAATAATGATGGAAAATTTTTGCATAAGGTAGGTGGCAGAAACATAATACTCATGTCAAACCGACCTAAATCGGATATAGAGATATTTAACGCAACCAAACTTTACAATACCAGAACTAAAAATCGGAATGATTTTAGATTAAATAGACCAATTCCTCAATGACAGTCTTCAAAGTCCGAAGCACACCCCTTAACCTTTAAATTTAAAACTAAAAATCAATAAATTTTAAAAATAATTAAAAACAAATTTTTATTTAGATTTTATTGGTAAAAATTAATATAAATTATCCTAATTATTAATTTAAACATTTTAATGACAACTTCACTAATCAATGCTGAAAATTCTCATGGAATTTCATAAAAACCATAACCGTAAACACACACTTACACATAAATCGATTGTGATTTGCACCGTGAATAGACCAATCAAATTAAAGGTAATTGAAAATTTTCAATTTAAGTATTTTCACTTGAGTATGATTTTTCAAAATACAAGAAGCGTCTCATATTGGCATGAGAGTATTTGTGAGATTGTCATAGGAAACCTTTCAAATGATTTATTTTTGTTTTAATGAGATGGGAAATTTCTTTTTCATTTTAATTATCTTTTTATCATATCGATCGATTCAAGCCAACTGTCCGGTGCTGTGCAACCAGAACTCTTGCACTTACGGCTTTTTATTCTGTGTTGATATTGGACTGGAAATGATTCCGGAAAATCCGCCACCGAAAACCACTCAAGTTATTGTGAAAAATCAAATTTTCAAAAATCCGATATTGGGTTACAAAAATCTTTCGAGGTATGGAACGGAGGAGATTCTGTTGAAGGTATTGACGATTCAGAATTGCGGATTGACAGAAATCGAATCTGAATCTTTTTCACATCTTGTACATTTAATGGAAATGGATCTCTCCTTCAATCAACTCCAAATGATCTATCCTCGAACCTTTAAAGCGTTGAATTTGAAATCGTTGAAACTCAACGGAAACCGGTTGTTAAAACTAACCGGAAATTCCTTTCAAGGTTTGGTTGTGAGTAGCTTATCATTGGCGAATTGTGGCTTGGATAGTCTGGAATTCGATTCAATCAAAGAAATCGCCGGACACTTAATTCGATTCGACTTGTCGCAAAATGACTTGAAGTCTTTAAATTTTCGATTTTATCTTCTATTCAAAAGACTGGAAGAAATCCAACTAGGAGGAAACCAGTTGAAATGCGATTGTCGAATAAAATGGTTGAATAGGATTTTAAAATCCAAAAACCAATCAAAGGCCTCCATAGAATCGTTAATAAAATGTTCTCAACCATACGAAATAAGAGGAAAAGCAATTTCACAGTTAGAGGAATCCCAATTTTTATGTTCCAAACCAAATTTAAAGGCGATAAGTGTCGATATATCCACTAGATCTGCGATACTTTATTGCTCATCCTCCCCAAATAGCGATACCCAAGTATCGTGGCATTTACGGAATGCGGTTAATTATTCTTTGCATAAACTTGAAGATTTAATCGAGACCCCTTTTAATGCTTCAATAAAGGTAAATAAAAACTCCCAATCAGATATGTTTTCGTGTATTGTAAAAAACGAGAACGGCAACGTAAGTGTGGATTTAAATATTAAATGGCCAGAGAATACCTCAGAAACACTAACAGATAAAGGCCACCCGATTTTGTTGTTTTCAACTCCAAGCAACAATAGCTCAACATCTATTATTCCTCAAACAACTAATTATCTTTATATTAAACAGTTCACATTTCTTGAAATGATAATATCTATCGGTAGCACATTTGTCGTAACGACAATAACATTTTCCCTAATATATCTCTGTCTTTCTAGGAGGTTGAACATTTCAATCGGGAAGCAATCTCCTTGCAAAATCGGATATCAAGGTGGAATTTATTCCGACACTCAAATCTACGATTCTCCTCGGTATTCGACACCAAACAAAACTTTTCAACAATCTGCTCAGCTCATTGATTTCAAAACTCAGAGACTTATTACCCCAGATATCCAGTGAACGTTACCCCATCTTTTGTCACCAAAATTGATGAGGCTGATGTCGCATTTATATGAATTATTTTACACTGACCTATTTGAAAGATATTTTCCTCCTAGAGTAATAAAAAGTTTTCATTGTTTTTTTCCGTGTTTTTGAGTTAGGTTTTGTTTTTCGAAATATGATAACTCCAAATAAATTTCCATTGAATTGAATTTATTTGAATTGTTTTAACTTGTGTTCCTGAGAAATAGACACTTTCCATATTCAGTTTACTATAAGCCGATAAATGTGTATAATACTCGAGGCACACCAACATGCACTCTCCAATTCACTTGACTATTTACTATTTGATAAATCGATCACAAAATTTGTCTCGTGCCTATAACAGATTCAATTTGGAGATGGTGCAACATTTTATGTGAACGAAATTGTCGAAAGAGATGCATTTATGTCAATTATCACTAATAAAAATAAAAAGCAAAAAAAATTCTCAAAAGCAAGAAACATTCATAATTTGGTGTTTAACGTTTGCCATAATTTTAAAAGAGTGTTATCTAGTTAAAAGCTTCGATTTGTTTTAATATGCTGCTCTTTGACAAGCCAAATTCGTTAATAAAAGGATTCGTGTGGCAGGCGTAGAAAATCAAGCAAATAATTAGATAATAAAGAATTTTCCAAATAGAATTAAATCAAAGTCTATTGAACGACAGGAAGAAATCTCCATAATTAATCAAACCCTTTCATCAAATTTAAAAAATTACTACGAATAATTAGACTTTTCCGTTCATTTTCATACCCAATCACCATGATAAAATACCTTCCTTTTTCAATTGACTTTCTGATGTTTTTCCAGTTGACCTGCCACGTCTAACATGGAACAGCTAGTGGCATTTCTATGCTCTACTTTTAAACAAAAGGAAATGAAATAAACGAAAAATTAGTTCTATTACAATTATTATTATTATATTAATAATAATAATAATAATAATAATAATAATAAGAGACATAAGTGACATAAGTGAACAATATTTATTTACGACAAATATTCAGCACACTCTTTTATAGCTACTCGTTGTGTAACATCTACAAGTGAGTTATTGGTTTCCTAATTATTGATACAGAATACACAAACATACCAAGATTCAACCACAATCATCAAACATCATAACTAACCTCTGATCTTTAACTACAATTTTGAAACATTATTACATAATAGGTTAATCTTATTAATTATAAAATATTCTTTAATTATCCTTCCTTACAAGTATAATTTTTATTATTAATATTATTTTCTACAAAATTTGACTATGAATCAGATTTTGTAGAAAATATTATGTCACTTATAAAGAAATCAGAGGGAAAAAACAAAAAAGGTTCTTATAATATTATTATTATTTATTATTATTATTATTATTATTATTATTATTATTATTAAAAAATGGTTTTTTGGTAGAAACATAAATCTTAAACAAATAAATAAATGATAATAAATATGTATTTAAATTTAATTCTAATTTAATTTAATACACAATTACAGCAAAGGCCTATTTTACCATTTATTTACTTGTGTGTTAAATTATAAAATAAAAAAGAATTCTTATAAATACAACAAAATCTTTACTCAAATAAGATTTTATAAATTAAATGTAGAGTAAAAATGAAGTTTTTCATTGCATACCTTTCTATTCAAACAATGGAATGATGCTTCTATAAAAGCATGCCAAAAAGGATAAAGTAATGAGAAAACAAGGAAGTAAAACTGCGCATCAAAGTAAGAACTGCCTTCTCTCGTAATATCCTCTATATTTTTATCTAATCTACTTAGTTGATTCCAATAGACATAGAAATAAATATTAACAATAAAGGAAATACTTGAAATAATAAAACTAGTTTTTCCTTCATTCTCTTTATCAGTTTGTCTGGCAAATTTAGTTTTTTGTTTTTAATCAAATGACTTTTTGTGACATGGCCATTGAAGTTGCATACAATGACAACGAAACCTTTTATACTTGGACAAGAAGGGCAGTATACTAAAACAATACTTACGTATATAGAGATGCCAAAAACCAGGAATACAATGAATGCTATCTGTAAGTGTATAAATTGTCATGTGAGGTAAGTTATTTTTACTGAGTTTCGGCTAATTGATTACAATGGGTCTATTGGGGATTTAATTAAATTAAATATATATGTTTCCAAGGTTGGAGATCATTTTAAGAACAAACCACAGACAAAGCAAACTCATAAGTACAAATATAATTATAAGTATAAAACTGTGATTCCTTGGTAGCAAAATAAATTAAAAAAATCATATAAGTGGACTTAAATAACAAAATAAGCCCTTGCTGCAAAGTAATAATTATATTTTTGAAAAAAGTTTCGATTAAAGAGGATTATTTAATAATCGAAACTTTTTCAATCATATATAATTATTATTTTCCAGTAAGGGCTTATTTTGTTATTTACTTATCTGATATACAAATATAATTATAAATAAATTTTTTTTTGTGAAAAATACCGAAAAATATTTCTAGCATTTAATAATTAAAATAAGACTTTGACACCATTTTCAATTTCAATCTAATGAAAACTGCGAAATGGCTCAGCATATTATTAACGGCATACAGTCAGTTTAGAGCCAAATACATCCTGATCTATTCAAATCAAATAAATTATAATACAGCACAATTTTTTCACTTAATTGATCTTAGATGTATTACCAACTTTTATTGCCACGTGAATGTAACGAACATATTGTAGCAGATTCGATTTGGAAATGTTGTATCACAATTTTAATTATTGAAAAAATAAATGGAACATTGCTATTGATAACAATTTTGATTTACTGTAAGAAAATTATAATTGTGGATTATGCAGTTCGAAATATATTTACTTGATGTTTGTTTGAATAATCGAATAAATTACGGGAATTTCAAATAAATTGTAAACGTACTTTTTTGTGTTTAAACAGATAATTATTTTATTAAATATTATTTAAGTAAATCTCTCATGAATAATTTCTCCTGAATACCTATGAATAGAATACCTTATATGGAAAAATATAGTAGAATGTTGAGTTTAGGGTTGGTAAGGTGATCAACTCCTTTAATTTTAAATTTTTATTCTTATAATTAATAAATTTTATTTTTTTGATTGAAATAAAAGTGCATGGAGGCGCACACTGTTAAATTAGTATTAAAAATTAAATCTGTAGTCACATAGAGGCTTGGACTGAGAATGAATTTAGAATCGGGAAATTCAAAAACTTCCTCCATTTTCAATACATTTCTTTTAATAATCAAGTAAAGTTCATTATTTCTTTCAAAAATTTCATTATGCTATCGAAATATATCGTACGAAGAGTCTATTATTATTATTATTATTATTATTGTGCTCACTAATATTGGTCAAACCCATCAATCGACAAAGCTCTAGCACTCGAGTACAGAGATGACGGGAAGATTCTCCAATGTGGCTTTACATGTAAATTGATAAACGAGATCAGAATGCAATCCAACCGGAGTTCTTGATTTATTATTAAACATATTGCGTACCTTACACGAATTAAAGTGTTTATTTATTAGAAAATTAATTTAATATTAAAAAAATAATTTGTTTAAATAATAAGTTAATTCTTAATAATTTTAGTTGGTTTTTTGTACCTGAAGATGAGAGTTATGATGTCGAAATATATCGTACGAAGAGTTTTTTATCTTTTAATTAAATGAATACGTAAGTATTTTCGACATTTAGGTGAACAAGAAATAATACCTCGTTCTTTATTTTTATTCTCTATTTATTCTTTTCAACTCATCTAAGTTATAGACGATTTTTTTAAGTTCTTCCTGCTTGCACGGTGAGAAATTTTCAAATTTCAAAAAATAGAGCGCCAAACACATGAAAATCAAATGTATTTGTAAGAATATATATTTTTTTATTTTTCACAAATAATTTTGCGGAAATCTCGTTCAGAAAATGTCAATCATGATTACAAATCCATTCTATAAAAATTAGTGATAGAAAGCAAATATTATTTATTTATTATATTGCATCTATTTAAACAAAATTTATGACAAAAAGAAAACGAAATTTGTTTTATTTTTGAAGCGCATTTTTCTAATTAGGACCAATTTTGATAAAATTTTCAAATTTCTGATCAAGATAATTCAATAAAAATTTTTATGATAATTTTATATCTTTTTCACATCAAACCGCTCTCATTATTTTTCATTCAACCTGATTTGTTAACAATAATTATTAAACCACTCCAGGATTTTAGAATTTTGGACAATAATATTGTTTATATAATAATAATAAAAAATAATATTAATTATAATAATAATAATAATAATAATAATAATAATAATAATAATAATAATAATAATAATAATAATAATAATAATAATAATAATAATAATGATAATAATAATAATAATAATAATAATAATTATAATAATAATAATAATAATTATAATAATAATAATAATAATAATAATAATTATAATAATTATAATAATAATAATAATAATAATAATAATAATAATAATTATAATAATAAATCATGTAGATAATAACAGAAGGAAATCTAAACCCATTAATTCAGATTCAATTTCCAAGACAGCGAAAAGACATTTTAATTAAAGTTTTCCTGTCAGTTTTGACGACAAATTTGCAATTTGAATATTTTCAATAAACCAGTGAATTAAAACAAAATATTTAAATAAAGTAAAATGTCTCTGCTTGAAATATAAATGTAAAAATTGAAAATATTTTCGAAATGCAAGTCATAATTTTGCTGTTATTATTATTAGGCCTGCAAATAATGATAATATTCGGCTATAAGCCTTATTAGAAGTCGTCAAGGCAGCTCGCGATTTAGGAGAGAAAATTTGTTAATGGATAATTTTCATTATTGAGGCAAGATTTAATTGTAATTCATTTTCTCCTCCATTTTCACTTCGTCAAAGCACCTCAAAAATCTATTAAAATATAACAAAAATAGATTTTTAAAATACTTTATAATTTTCGTTTCATTAAAGTTTATAACTTTTGACATATTTCTAATATTAAGGATTATGAAGATTTGAATGGCCAGTAAAGGGTCATCAAGATAACATTCGAATTTCTACGTTCGTTGGACAAAGAATAAAAAATAACGAGATATAAAGATTATATATATATATATATGTGTGTGTGTGTAAACTTTTATATTTTATATTTGTCGATGATATATCTATGGAATGTGCAATATTACTAAAATTATATATTTTACGTGTAATATACTGGCGGCATTTATAGAACCAGGATACTAATGCTGATTTCACATTTTATGATTTAAGAACATTAAATAAATCGCAAACTTATATAAAATAACTTAAGCAAAATAAAGAAAAATAATTAATATTAACACAAAAATAAATCAATGCAAACAAACAAATGATTAAAATAAAATAATAAATAAATAATTATTTTCAGATTGCGTACAATGAAAAGTGGGAAACGTAAGTATTTATTGTAAGTATTTATTTAAAAAGAATATGTCAAAAAAAAATCTTTTATCGTATCAAAATACAAAAAATCGTATCTAATCAATCAAACAAAAGCTATAATTATTTTCTAATTATTAATATTTATTCCCATAAAATCCTTGGAAAAAATCGCTTTACTATTTAAAAAAGATCTATAAAAATTTTAATTTATTGATTTTTAAAAAATATGTGAAAATCATTTATTCAAACAAAACTCGTCATCAGATTAGCCAAAATTTACAAAAATAATAAAATAAAATTTAACAATTGAATAAATTTTATTGACATTAATTTAAACAAAAAAAAATCGATTTAAAATTATATTTAAATGGTGTTTAATCGACCGATTATTTATTAATTGATTTTGAGCGCGCCACTCAAGTTGTCAGTTCATGAAATATTCAATTCTGCCGAGAAATTGCAAAGGAGAATTGATTATTCTCCCAGAATTGATAGATAGAAATTTCAATAATCCCAAAAATTTTCACAAATTAGACAAAACACCGACAAACATTTTCACATATTTCACTATTAGATTTTCGATTCCACAGGCAGCTGATTATCGATTGGAATTAGTAGATTTTGCGGATTAATTTTTGGAGATTATTGATATCGACGGTAAAGATGCCGCCGCTCGATGCTCACATCGGATGTGCTTGACGTAAAAAATGATTTTACCTTCAATGCCGAAAGAGACTTTAAAAGAAGAGAGTTACTGACCTCAGCTTTCATATTTTGTCACTGGATCCGAGAATCCACGTATCGAGTATAAGGAAAGCGAAAGAGGAATTTAATTGAAAGAGTATCCTCTTTTTTTTCCGGAAGCATACAAAGAAAAAAATAACTCCAGAAATGGATCTTATGTTAAGCGCGATTAACGAAGAATATCTGTTGATAATTTTTCGTGATAATTTTTTTTTATTATATTTACACAGGCCAATAAAAGTCCTTTATTTTTCAATGCCAAAGAATTCTTGGAATATGAATATTTTGATGCCGCTGATTCTGAATATGGAGTCAGATTTTTTGAATTGGCTCTAAATTTTGATTTCTCTAGTTTTTTTTTGATTGCTCTAGCTTTTGATTTCCATATTTTCTCATAATTATGCGTATTAAATAATTCATCTTATAAATGAAAAATTACGTAAAAGTTTCTAAATTGGTATACAATAGGTGACGCACATTTCCTCGCACATTTCACAATGCTAAAAAAAACGTATGAAAACATCAAACTGATATTGGAGAGGATCTCTTATCATGAATATGCTGAAATTCCTGCTTGTCCAACAAAGTGGGTTAAAGAGGCTTTCTCGCTTAGTAGGATGATGAAGAAAGAGAATTAGGTGAAGCAGATGTGGCCGACATGACATTATCCATGAACCACTGGTTGAATAAGAGAAAATTACATTACCACACCTTCACATTAAACTAGGTTTGATGAAACAGTTCGTGAAAGCGTTGAAAAAGTACGGTGATTGCTATAATAATATATATAGAACATTCTGGACTGAGTAATGAAAAACTGAAGGCATGAATGTTCAAGCTTATGTATGATCCTCATTTCTCCACTTCCGTGAATGTTGTCGAAACTTCTGCATGGCAAAGCTATGTTGCAGCCGTGAAGAATTTCTTGGGAAACCATCGAGCTGAAAATTACGAAGAACTAGTGAAAAGCATGCTCTGTCACTATAAGAATCTTGGATGCAATGTGAGCATAAAAGTTGACTTTCTTCATAGTAATTTAAGCAGATTTCTTGACAATCTCCGCCATTACAGCAAAGAATAAGGAGAAAGATTTTATCAGGACGATTACTTTTGGGGTGTCTTACGTGAATCAGCTAATACAGGTCATTAAAAAATCAAACAAAATCTATTTTTCCCGATCTTGAACATTTGCTATTTTATAAAATAAATCGCCAATCCAAATATATATATATATATATATATATATATATATATATATATATATATTCTACTACAACATATTTCGACTGACTCACTGTCATTGTCAGATAGATATGAACTTAAACTATAGAAAATAAATTAATTTTATTTAAACAAATTTCATTTTTTATATTTTAAAAATATTTACTAAAAATATTAAATGTATATATATATATATATATATATATATATATATAAATAATTAAAAAAATTTGGCAACGATTTAATTAAAAGATAACGCCAATAAAAAACCTTTCGTACGATATATTTCGATAGCACAGCTATCATCTTCAGGTACTCAAAACCAACTAAAAATATTATGAATTAACATTTAATTTAAACAAATTATTTTTTATTAATTTAATTTTTTAATAAATAAATATTTTTAAAAATATATTTTAAATTAATTTAAAATTTTAAAATTTTTTTACTTATATTCTAATTTTTAAAAATTAATGTAATTTAAAATTTTCAATTATTTTAATAATATTAAAAAAACAAACATGATTTAACATACGTAAACTATTTAAAAACATTCAAAACATTCGTAGTCACAGCACTCTGCACATTAATCTTTGGATCCAATGACCTTATCAGCAATGCTTCACATATCACTTGTTCCCAATAACTATTAAAACTTCTCAACAAAATTCTAAAATCAGACATTCCTATATCACTTTTACAGCCTCTATTGTGTTCACTAATATTGGTCAAACCCTTCAATCGACAATGCTCTAAAACTCGAGTACAGAGATGACGGGAAGTCTCTCCAATGTATGTGGCATTACACCCATTACATGTAAATTGATAAACGAGATCAGAACACAATCCAACCGGAGTTTTTGATTTATTAATAAACATATTGCGTACCTTACACGAATTAGAGACGATCTTATACTCGAAATTTCCTATCAGTTTACCCAACTTCCTCTTATAATTTGTAAAGCCTTCAGAGTACGGCAATACTAACACATATTTAGTCTCAATTTTTTTATATCCATTTTTACCATCACCCAGATCAACATTCAATTCACACCCATCCGACAAATTACATTCAGACTTTCCACAACATGGATCCTTAGGATTTTTAATCAATTTATCAACAGTTTACTTTATCATCAACAATAAAAATGATTTGGAATATCCATTATTTATCAACAACTCAACTAATTTATCAACACTTTTTACCGAATTATCAAAAGTAGAAGATAAAGCCCATGAACGATAAATCAATCCTTTCACCATATTTCTCTTATACTTAAATTCACAAAAGCTTTCTGGAGAAGTATAAAGACCAGTATCAGTTGGTTTTCTATAAATCTGTGTTTCATACTGTTTATCTTTGCGTTGAATTAACAAATCTAAAAACGCAATCGATGACTTTCTCTCCGTTTCACATGTGAATACAATGTTTTTATGTAAACTGTTCATAAAATGCAAAAACGGTTCTACATGTTTCTGGTTTTCAAATATAAGAAAAATATCATCCACATACCTTTTATAAACAAAAGGTTTTTCAAATTGGAAAGAAGCAATTTTCCTTTCCAAACTAGCCAAAAATATTGATGCCATCGTTGGTGCTAAAGGGGAACCCATAGCGACTCCATCTATTTGTTGATACCATTCATCATTGAAAAGAAAATTGACATTTGAAGTAGCAAATTCAAGAAGTTTTCGAAATGCCCTTCTATCCAAAATGTGATGTTCCGAATCATTTTCATTCCACAACGCACAGCATAAGTCAATCGTCTCAACCAGTGGTACATTCGTAAACAAACTACAAACACCAAACGAAACCATAACATCATTCATACTTTGTTTTTGTAGCTTTGCAATACAAGAAACAAACTCAAAGCTATCCTTACATTCAAACTCTGATCGCATTAACGGTTTTAATAATCCATCTAAAAACTTTGCTATTTTATACTGGGCAGTACCAACCATCGACAAAACTGGTCTCATAGGTACACCATCTTTATGGATTTTTGGTAGCCCATATAGTTTAGCTGGCTGCGATCCTATTGGACGAATAGACTTACCTACCTCTTCATCAATAAGCTTCTTCTCAATAAAACCATTTAACATTTTTTGCACAAACTCTTCATCCTTAAGAGGAGGCAATTTTCCATTCTTCCGACCCTTTGGCAATTTCACAAACTGAGGAGAATTTAACAAATCATTCAACTTATTTACATACACATCATGGTCAAGAATAACTATCCCATTTCCTTTGTCAAACTTAGATATTTATATTTTTTTAGCTAAGTTTTTTAAAGTCATAAAATCCCTAATATTCTGCTTTTTGTTTTTATCGATATACTCCATCGTACTTGCACTTAACGAGCTCTTCACATAATTACCATTAATGCCTTTCATCGATCGGGCTATATGAAAATATAAACTTTCAATTTTTGCACACAATTTTGTTTCATCCAAGCGATTCTTAATACAGTGATTTGGACCAAATTTTAAAACACGCTCTTCATCATCATTCAAAACTATTTTACTCAAATTTATCACAGTATTCTCCACACTAAATTTAGAAATCCCAAATATTTTTCTCAAATTAATCAATTTTTTAATATGAGCATTCTCTTTCGATTATATTTGCACAATCGAATTTTTTTTTAATGTAATTTGTCGGATGGGTGTGAATTGAGTGTTGATCTGGGTGATGGTAAAAATGGATATAAAAAAATTGAGCCTAAATATATGTTAGTATTGCCGTACTCTGAAGGCTTTACAAATTATAAGAGGAAGTTGGGTAAACTGATAGGAAATTTCGAGTATAAGATCGTCTCTAATTCGTGTAAGGTACGCAATATGTTTATTAATAAATCAAAAACTCCGGTTGGATTGTGTTCTGATCTCGTTTATCAATTTACATGTAATGGGTGTAATGCCACATACATTGGAGAGACTTCCCGTCATCTCTGTACTCGAGTTTTAGAGCATTGTCGATTGAAGGGTTTGACCAATATTAGTGAACACAATAGAGGCTGTAAAAGTGATATAGGAATGTCTGATTTTAGAATTTTGTTGAGAAGTTTTAATAGTTATTGGGAACAAGTGATATGTGAAGCATTGCTGATAAGGTCATTGGATCCAAAGATTAATGTGCAGAGTGCTGTGACTACGAATGTTTTGAATGTTTTTAAATAGTTTACGTATGTTAAATCATGTTTGTTTTTTTAATATTATTAAAATAATTGAAAATTTTAAATTACATTAATTTTTAAAAATTAGAATATAAGTAAAAAAATTTTAAAATTTTAAATTAATTTAAAATATATTTTTAAAAATATTTATTTATTAAAAAATTAAATTAATAAAAAATAATTTGTTTAAATTAAATGTTAATTCATAATATTTTTAGTTGGTTTTGAGTACCTGAAGATGATAGCTGTGCTATCGAAATATATCGTACGAAAGGTTTTTTATTGGCGTTATCTTTTAATATATATATATATATATATATATCGTATTTCTCAAGGTCATTTAAACAAAGAACATGACTCATTCAAGGTTATTGGATGACTCCTCATACTTTTTCAAGGTCATTCAAAAAACTTGAGTTTTAAAAATTTTCAAAAATTTTGTAAAATCTAGAATTTAACAAAACTTTAATAAATTCTGAATAAAATATTTCTAAATTTTAAAAAAAAACTATATTACATTTTTTTTGATCTTGCAGCACAAAATTGCGGGTTTTCAATATCAATCAACTTGCTAAGTTGACTGTGATCGAGAACTTGAGAGCGGAATTGGCAAGCAGCTATTCCTATGTATGTGGCATTGCACCAATGACATATATATTCATAACCAAGATCCGAACACAATCTAAGTATGACTTGAAATCCACTTTTAAACACAAAATTCAGACAACAATTGTGTTCACAGATATTAATCAATTCTTTCAGTCGACAGAATTTAATAATTTTAGTAAAATATTTTTAAAATATAAAAAATGAAATTTGTTTAAATAAAAGTAATTTATTCTATATAGTTCAAGCTCAAATCAACCTGACGATGACAGTAAGTGTCGAAATGTATTGTAATATAATAAAATAAAATGCGATTTTAACTAGATTTTCTCCAATCGATAGAGCTCAGTAAGACACACTTCTGAAGTATAAATTTTCATCAAAACACACCTCTAAGCAAAGATAATCGAAAATTACAATAATTACGTCGTTACGGTATTCGAGTACTGTACTGATAAAAAAATGTTTGTCTCAAAAATTACAGCCAAACTAGTAAAGCCAACGGCAGATTCGAATTCAGCGTATCGAAATTATTCAAAATACACTAAAAAAACTCTTTGACAATAAAAACTTTGTTGGTCAGTGTTATTATTATTATTTTTTATTATGTTTACAGAAAACGGGCCCCAAGGTTCAAACCTTTTTTAATACTTTGTAAACTAAAAAGTGATGATGTGCGTTGAAACGTCGCCCATAAATCCACGAAGTTTAAATTGAAGTTGTTTTTGTACTCTTCATTGAATGAAGACAATTATAAATTACAGTAACATACGTCTTCTGAATGCTAAAGTGTAAAAATATAAAATATATAAAGCATAGTTTTGAATGTCTTCTAGAACTTTCTCATAAATTTCATTCATTTATAATCTTCACTGCTCTTAAAATAAATGGCCGTGTATATTATACATATCAAAAGTAGTGGGATGTGTCACCTCCAGTACACCACTCCCCCTCCCGGTCGAAAATTTTTCTAAGTCTAAAAAACAAATTTTCTGAGACAAAGACCATGACTCATTCAAGGTCATTGAAACAAAGACAATGAGTCATCAAAAATGTTAAAGGTAGTTTAAACAAAGACCATGACTCATTGAAAGGTTATTGGATGACTCATCATACTTTTTCAAGGTCATTCGAAATTTCTCAAGGTCAGATTATTTTTAAAAATTTAAAAATATAAAATTACTACTTATTTTTATAAATAGTGTTTAAATTATTAATTATTTTTAATTTTTATTTTTATTCTATTACTTATTTTTATAAGAAGTGTTTTAATTATTAATATTTATTAAAAGTTTTTATTATAAATATTATTTTATTATTATTATTATTATTATTATTATTATTATTATTATTATTATTATTATTATTCCAAAAGAAACTGAAGAGGATTATTTAATAATCGAAACTTTTTTCAAAAATATAATTATTACTTCGCCGCAAGGGCTTATTTTGCTATTCATTTATCTGATATATTAATTTATGCTGCTACCAAGGAATCATCGTTTTATACTTATAATATTATTATTATTATTATTATTATTATCAATAGGATAATGTTAATTAATTATAATTATAAGTAATCAACAACAAAAAACAAAATAATGTATCAGAGATTTCTTATTCCAGACAAAAAGCATTTGCGGGAGAAATTTAGATTGTAAATCCGTCAAATGTTTGCTTGCACATATTGGGAAAATTTATCGATTAAAACAACAATCAATTATCCGCCACCAGAAATCTTTTTGGAAAATATAAATCAATATTCTGAGATAAATTCACAGATCTGGCATGGACAAAGATTCATTAGATTAATCAGGAAAGAATTCCTATTGACAGACATTAACAATAATATGGTTTGTTTAAATTTATTTAAAAAATGTTATTGTTTGTTTTACTGGGTTGATATTACTTTTAACATTGACATGCTGAGAATTATAAGTTGCGTTTTTTATTTAAAATAAAATCAAAACCCACATTTCTCGGTCCGTCGGATTTCTATAAGTATTCTACTTCCAACTGGATATTGAGTAAAGTCGAAAAATGTGTTGATTTATTGTTTAAATTTATTTACCATTTGTCATTTCTCTTATTTTTATCAAAAATAAATCACTCTTTTGAAATGGTTTATGCAATTTGCAGCTAAACTAAAATGGTTTATAAGGATTGGTTTTGAGGATAACTTTCTAAAGAACATACAGGATATATAATTTTGTTGTATTTGTTTTATTCTTTTAAATAATATATTCTAGTCAGTCAAATGTTCAAGCATTCTTTTTTTTTAATTATTATTATTATTATTATTATTATTATTATTATTATTATTATTATTATTATTATTATTATTATTATTATTATTATTATTCTTTCATTAGAATCAGACATTTGTGAATAAATCAAATTTAAGTTGTTTTTACTTGGTAGTCTGATAGCTTGTGACCAGTTTCTGTTTTTCACTTGTAGTACGTAGATGCAAGATTGTATCTACTATGGTTTCAAGTGAAAGAAGGTTTCAAGATAAAGATTCGTCTTTTTTCTTGCCTCAAAGCCAAGCATTGGAAGTTGTGTGTTTAGTGAGCAAAATAGCCTACCCACCTTACACCCGATCAAGTTAAAAAAATAAATATTTTCTAATTTACCATCACGTCATTTTTCAATTTTTTTTTCATCTTGTTACATTATAAAAATACAAGAACAGACTTTTTCAATTTTTCAAATGTTCAATTTTGCCAAAATGGCATTTAGGAAAGTGTATTGGTTTGCTCACTAAACACACTACTTAAAAATCTTTTTAAATATTATTTTGAGAAATTCTTAATTTTTTAAAATTAATAAAAATAAAAATATAAAAATATATATTATATAAAAAATTTTCAAAAATGACAACTAGTTCAAAAAATACGACTACTCTAACATTTTTTTTGTCAAGATTGTAATCAATCTTTTCAAAAACAATCAGCATTTAAATCTCATCAAAGAAGTAAAAAACATTTAGAAAATATAAATGGTTTAAATGATTCAAATTCAAAAAAATGTGACAAATGTGGTGGTTTATATTTAACATCTGGTTTTAATTCACATTATAAATCATGTAGAGGTTCAAGTCATCGAATCTTAAAAGAACAAGGAAAAGAAATGGTTTTAAAGAAAAAAGAAGAAACAGAAGATGAAGAAAGAAAACAAGAAGAACAACATAAACAAGAGATTGAAGAAAAAGGATTTGAAGCAGTTCGCATGACTGATCAAATTGGTTCACCTCAACCTTCAACAAAAGGTGTCAATGAATATATTCTTTTTCATAAAGATAAAATTATAGAATCAATGTACAAAGCAATTAAAAATTTAGACATGTTAAATTCCGAGTAGATTTATTCGTTTCATATGATAGAGTAGAAAAACATGAAAATTCTCTAAATACTAATTTTTTCCATCTGTATAATAAACCAGGTGATTATATAATTAAAAATAATTATAATAGTTTAGAACAGGAGGTTGATATAAAATCAGATTTTATTTCTGGTTGTGATATGATTTTGATTTCTTATGGATATATTGAAATTCATTAGTGGAAAGCAATTCCTTTTCAACCAAAATTTTATATTCCAACCCCTAAAATTATTTCAAGTAAATATATCATCAGTGTACAAAATTATGATAATAAATGTTTTCAATGGGCAATTTTTTCAGCTTTACATTCTCAACCAGATCATGCATATAGAGTAACAAGATATGAACCATTTGTAGATGAATTAATTTTTCAGCTAATGATTTGGAAAAATTTGAAAAATTAAATAACCTAAGAATAATCTTTTGGGTTCAACAAGATTCCAGCTCAAGAAATATTTGTCCATTATACATTTCTCCCATGGATCACATTGATAAAACTATTCATCTTTTAATAATTAATGGACAAGATTTACAAGGAAATTAAATTTTTCTTTATGTATGGATAAAAGACTTTCAAAGAAATGTTTATACTTGTGGACAATTTTTTTATCATACTACTACCGCAAACATGAAAATAAAACATTTTGTCAAGATAATTTATACAATTAAACTCTTGGAACTAATTTGTTCAGCATATAGACTTTATATAAAAAGTAATTATCCTGATGTGTTAGAATCTTGTGAATTTAGTTGTAGAGGAGAAAATGTTTTGAAGCATTTCAGAAAAACAATTAATTATTTAGAAAAAGAATTTTATGAAATAATTGAGAATAATAATCATGACTTGAACATATCTCAAGAACAAGAATTAGAATTTCAACAAACAAAAGAATGTTGGATGTGCAAGAAATCTTTTGGATCATCAGTGAACATTACTGATGATGATGACTTTGTTGAGGAAAAAGTTAGAAACCATGATAATTTTCTACAAGAATTTAATTATAGAGGAGAAGCTCATAAATTTTGTAATATTAATTGTAAAAACCTGAAAAATTCCAATAATCTTTCAAAATCTAAGTGGATATGATATTCACATGTTTATCAAATCATTGGCTGTGAAATCAAAAAATAAATTCCAAGTAATAGGAAAAACTAATGAAACATACATTAGTATATATTATGGATGTCTAAGATTTAGTGATTCACTAAGAGTTTTTGGAATGACTTTAGAACAAGTAGCAAAATCATTATCACCTAATTATTTTAAAATAACAAATCAATTTTCTGAAGATCCAATATGTAAAGAGAAGGGAATTTATCCCTATGATTACATTGATTCATTTGAAAAATTCGAAGAAAATGAACTTCCACCAATTGAAAAATTTCATTCAATTTTGAATCAATCTGATATTAAATTAGAAGAATATGAAAGAGCAAAAACAATGTGGAAATTGTTTGATTGTAAAAATTTGGGTGATTATACTGATCTCTATCTTAAACTAGATGTTTACATTCTTGCAGATTTTTTTGAGAAATTCAGAGAATCATCTTTTATTAGAGTCTTAAAATTTTGTGTCTCTACCTTCAATAACCTGGGATATTTTATTATACCAAACTAAACAAGAATTGAAATTATTAACAGATTTGGACATTATCTATTAATTAAACATAATATTCGAGGAGGTATTTCTTCAAACATGGGATCAAAAAAAATTAAAACAAATAATGTTCAACAATTCTTCAACTCAAGAGAAACAAAAGAACCATTTGTAAAAATTTCAGAGTCTGAATTAAACGATGTTCTTGTTAAAATAAATAATCCAACACAAGTAAAATATTTTGATGCAACTGCATTATATTCTGGTATAATGACTCAATATCTTTCAGTTGATGGTTTTAAATATTTAAAAATTAGTATCTGATTCATTAATAAAAATATATTATCAACACCAAAAGATTCTAGTACTGGATATTTTCTTGAAGTGGATTTGGAATATCCAAAAGAAATTCATGACAAAACAAAACATTTTCCTTTTGGTCCACACAAAAGAATACTAAAATATGAAGAATTATCTTAACAAAAAAATCCCCAACAAGATGATTCATCTGAAAAATTAATTTGTGATCAATATGATAGAGAATATTATCTAGTTCATTATAGAATGTTACAATTTTATGTTAGGCATGAAATGAAAATAAGGCATATTCATAACATAATTTCATTCAAACAAAAACCTTGAATGGAACCATATATAAATGGAAATATTACAAATAGAAATATTGCAAAAAAGAATAAACAAGCATGTCTAGATACAATTTATAAACTTTTAAATAATTCTGTTTTTGGTAAAACAATGGAGAACCAAGACAAGTATGGAACAATAAAATTGTTTACAAAGCATGATGTAAATGATTATTTAAAAACAATATCAAGACCAACATTTAAAGGAGAACAGTTTTTTTCAAGAAATTTAGTTGCTGTAGAAGTTGGGAATTATAGAAAAATATATAATAAACCAATATATTTAGGTTTTAGTGTTTTAGAATTATCAAAGCTTCAAATGTATGAACCATATTATAATGTTTTGTTACCACATTTTAAAAATAGAATTTCATTACATCAAATGGATACTGATTCTTTCTTTTTAAAATTTCTATTTAAACATTTTGATGTAGAAATAAAAGGAAATCCCAATTTAAATAAATATTTTAATGATTCTGGAAAATTATTTTCTTACAAAGATGAAAGACCAAATAATATAATAAATGAAGCAGTATTTATTAAAGCTGAACAGTATTCTCTTTTCATACAATTTTCTTGTAACGATAATATAAAAAATAAAGGGATACAAAAATCTAGGACCAATGCAATGACTCATGACTAAAAATTGTGATCGAGAAATCTTATCTCGAGAATTCTCGAGAATTTGTATTATTTTAGATTACTCGAGATTATTGTCGAGATTCTGATTTATAGAGAAAAAATTAATTATTTCTCGATAATTTTTTTAAAATTAACACAAACAAAATTAGCTGTAATTATACAAAACAAAACCATAAAAAAATGTAAGCTATATAGAGCCACGTTGTGGCTGGTACTACAACTATTTTAAAAACTTGATTTTCAATATATTTTGGTTTCCTGGGTAAACAGGTGTGATATTTAAAATGTTATGATTCTCTCAATCTCAATATTTTATTTTATTAATTTGATGTAAATTTTTTTGTTGTTGTTTTAATAATATTTATTTGTAAACAAAGTATTATTTTTAATAACAATTTATATTTTATATACATTTTAGTTTTAAATTTGGAAAAATAATATAAAGATTTAAAGATTTTTCTTCTACGTAAGGTACATGCTGTATAATTTGTAATAGACAATTCAAAAAGGTACAAGATAAATCAATCTATAGTAATTTTGAAAGAATCCAAACAAAATCTTTTTTCTATTTGTATTCAAAGCTGTATAATTAAGTGTATTTCAATGATTAATAAAATTAGTAAACTCATGTTTATCCATCATACTAGAAAACAAATCACTAAATATTATTTCTATCCCGTTTATTTAATTCAAAAAAATATAAAGAAATTAGAATTACCTCGTATCTCTTTGGTAAATCATAATAATTTTGTGATAGATAAATACAACAACAGTTAGTGTGTCTTCCTCTTGTAAAATATGATTCCATTATTTCTTGATTTTTATCATTCACACAATCATCAAATACAATTAAATTTTTCTTTATCCAAATCTTTACAAGGAATAATATCTTGGAATTTATTACTCATTGTGACTTGAATTGTTTCTTTAGAATTTGTTGAATACTCTTCAGCATATGTTTCACAGAGATCAGAGATTTTCATATGTTGGGGTATTCTATCTTAATTATCAAAAATATTTAAAAGTGTTTTTTATCTACATTATTTTTTAATCCATGATATAATAATTGAAATTCTGGTTGATGAATTGTTTTAGAGAAAATAATCAAATTATTATAATCTAAATAATTTGGATATAATAACATTTTAAACAATAATACACTCTTACCACAACCAGAATCTTCAATGATTAACATCGAAATGAATTTGGTAATATTTCATCGTGATCAAATTTTGTTAAATTATTATTCCATATTGGTAATATTTCTTTTGTATATTTATTAGGTAATGGTGTGTATAAATTCATTTTTAAGATATGAATTTATGATTTCAAATATGGATTAAGAAAAATACCATCACCTTTAATTTCAATTTCTATTTCTTGTTTCCCTAAATTTTTTAATATATTTTTTAAAGATTTTTTTCCACAATATTTCTCATATATTTTGTGATCACTTTTGTTTGAGAATTAAAAATTATTTTTTAATAAAAAATCTTGAAATATTTTGTTGTAGAATTCTTTGCCATTATCAACATAATTTGTTTGGAATTCTATCTGGTGTTGATTCAAATAATTTTTCAAATGCTTCTTTAATTGTTTCACCTTGTTTATTTAACAAGAGAATACACCAAGCATATCTCATATAAAAATCTATAATAGTTAGAATATATCTGTAGTTTTTATTATTTTTAGGATTTACGGTTTCAATTAAATCTGTTGACCAAATATCAACCTTGTGGAAAACTTTAATTTTAAAATAATTTTTAGGTTTTCTATATTCCTTATGCACCTCTGTTGCAAGAACCTCTAGGTCATCTGCAAGAATTGCATCCCTGTAGGCGGACCTAGTTCGAATTTTTGTATTTTCTATTTCTCCGCCAAGAGCGATTTTTGCTTTCATTGCTGTTTTAACCAGAGCTTTAACAATTTTTTCGCTAAAAGTTGGTTTCCTGATTTCATTAAGGTCTTGAATTAAATCAATGTCAGCTTTTTGTCTTGAACGAATATCTTGCTCTCTATAAGCAATATCGTGTTTTAAAGTTGCTTCATCAACACGATTAAATGGTTCTTCTCCTGATTGTGGAATATCATTTTCATCTAGACGAATATCTAAACGAGTTCCAGGTCCTGTAAATGAATGATATTTTAAATATCTTTCACCTTAATATTTTTCTGTAGTAAAAGGTTTTAATAAACTAGAAACTATTTTTGATGATTGTAAGTCACCTCCTGAAAAGTGTGAATCCCCGGACAAGTGTGAATCTCTTAAAAAGTGCGAAGATGATTATGCTTTGTGTATTTTAGTTCTTTCATGTTTTGGTTTGTGAGCTTTTGAAATATTTTTATTACAACAATCAAAAAAATATTTAGTTGAATTCATTTTTTAAAAATATAAAATGTAGAATCTAGAAGAATCTTGTTTATGAAATATTTTTAATTTCATAAAATTAATAATTTCACAAAATAATATTTAAAAAGATTTTCAAGTAGTGTGTTTAGTGAGCAAACCAATACACTTTCCTAATAGTCTTGGTGAAAAATATAATATTTTCTGAAATGCCATTTTGGCAAAATTGAAAAAGTCTGTTGGGAAAGATTCTTGTAGTCTTATAATGTAACAAGATGAAAAAAAATTGAAAAATGACGTGATGGTAAATTAGAAACATTTAGTTTTTCAACTTGACCGGATGTAGGGTGGGTGGGCTATTTTGCTCACTAAACACACTACTATTCCAAACTGATTTGATGTCCAGTGCATCAGGATGAGTGTATAACAGTGTTAAATTGGCACTGTTTTACACTTACCTGGTGCGAAGAGAAATCTGAGTGCCTCCCGTATAGTACTGATGAGAGCCATTAGCTCGAAACTAGTATACTATTGGGATTTGCACTGGACATCACGTTATGTTTCTTATTATTCATAATTATTATTATTATTATTATTATTATTATTAATATTATTATTATTATCATTATTACCAGAGTTAATATTTAATAATTATTTTTTAGTGTTTATTTAAACAAAATATTGGTACTATTATTAGGAGTTTTCATACTTGGCATAAATTATAAAAAGAAGCAAGTTAATCATAAAGATTTCGTTAATTAGGAATCTCGTTAGAACAAATTTTCTGAAGCAGCTCAGATTTTTGCGTGATGCTTGTCCAGTGTAATTTTACAGTCGAACGGATTTTCTCGATTACGCATGCAATTTCTCCCCATCAAAAACAACCGAAATATTACGCAGACTTAAAAAAGCTGATTCTAAAAGTTAAATTCTAGATGAGAAATTCTTTGTTTAAATAACCCGGAGAAAACATTTTCAAATAATTACAAACTCTAACTTTGAATGGGATAGGGATATCAGATTATCAATGAGATAGACAAAGGGATTAATAACAAATACGCCCATTTACAGTTATAATTGCAAATTGAAATGTGAGTATCCATTAATTAAAACAAAAATATTAATTTAGTATAATGACCTTGACATAAAAAATTCATTTGTGTAAATTTAATGAACACAAAAGCTCCATCTTATAATCAAGTGTGAACTGAAGGCCAAGCCTATTCAGAGGATCATTATTTACCTAAGATTATTATTTATTCTTTGACGTGAAAACATTGAAATCTTTTCCAAGGGTGTTCAAAACTTGTTCATTTTTACCAAATATGTTTAAATGATCAGGAAAATTAATTTTTTAATTAATTATTGGAAAATGTTGCTGGAACATTTCTTATCCTAGAATATATTTTGATAGATTCACTCTCTTCATTAGATAGAATTGAAGTTAAAATTATATAGATTCTAAATTGCTGATTCAAACAAATTCATTAATTCTTCTAAATAATCATCCAAATTTTAATTTTAATAAAATTTAAATAAAGAACTTGAGAACTTAGTTATAAATTTAAATGTTATGGCTGCAAATGTCGCATAAATTGGAAATACTACGCGTCATCTCCGTTCTCAAATTCTTGATTCATACTGACTGGATGAATAGATAAGTATTATAAACACAATTTAGTTAAAATTTAAATTTGTATAATTTTTTTGAGTTTTTGAAAATAAATTTTTTTGAAAGTTAATGAATTTGTTTTTTTGAATAAGCAATTTAAAATCTATATAGTTTTAATTTCATTTTTACCTGATGATGACATTGAATTTGTCAAAATATATTGTCGATTAAGTTATGTTGGAGTGATATTTTCTAATATTTACATTAGTGCCATTGTTATATAAATGTTACAGGGAATTTTAATTAATTAATTTTTGGATTTTTTATTAATTTATTGGAGACCTCCATCGATTTAAAATTATTTGCAATTTATTTATTTTTTAATTACCACTTGTTTCCGGTTTTTTCTATAAAACATATAGACGCTTTAATTTGCAATTCAATTAATTACTTTTTGATTAATTCAGACAGATTTTTTATTTCTAATGTAATATTGTTTTATTTTAATTTGATTAGGTATATTTTACTAGAAATTAATTTTTTTATAATTTATAAGGATTTTTTTGTTTTTCACCACTGATTTCTTTATAAGTGACAATATTTTCTACAAAATTTGACTATGAATCAGATTTTTTTAAGGTATTCACGAATTTTCAGCACAGCCTTTTTCAAGTGATTTTTCAAGTAATTTATAAGGAGTTTTTTTGTTTTTCACCTCTGATTTCTTTATAAGTGGCATAATTATTTCCTCACTTGAAAAAAGCTGTGCCAAAAATTCGTGAATACCTTAAATAAATCTGATTCATAATCAAAATTTGTAGAAAATATTTTTTATAATTATTGAGATTAAATGGATACTTAAAATATAGTACTAACAACCCTTAAATGCCCAGAAGTGTCTATCAGACACCTTGATCGGTTTGAATTACCGGCATATTTCGGACTTTATTGTCTTCTGGGGTAAACAAACAAAGTAAAGTTAATATTTTAGAATTTTGGGATCCGGTTTTGGAAATCCAACTTTTATGGCAAATGAATAAAAATTGTTTTGGTTCCCTGACACCTCATCATACGAGACATTTCATCATTGCAACATTTCATCATTATAGCAATTCATCACCATAAAATTTCATCATTGCATAAAGTGCATTTATCTATTATCCTACAACAGAATTGCTATAATTGCTATAATATATAAAGTTGGAAATATTTTCAAAAAGTGATTGGATACATTTTTGTGTGTTTTGGCATTAAATTTGTTTTGTGTGTAATGTCTTTGTGCTTTACTGTAATGAATTCTGTTGTAGGATAATAGATAAATGCACTTTATGCAATGATGAAATGTTATGGTGATGAAATACTAAAATGATGAATTGCTATAATGATGAAATGTTGCAACAATTTGACTTTGGTTTCATATGTTCCAAAACCAAATCATGCCATAACAAAACACAACGCTGCTTTCATCAATGAAGATAATAAAAGTAAATCTGAAATAAATAAAACTAAAGGTGGAGAGGATTCTCTTCATCAAATGCGTCATAACTATACAGTTATTATACATAATTATATGAATGGGCAAGGCAATTGGTCCAATCGGAATTCAGCAATTCGTCCATTGTGGCATACATCAGATGATCTTTGGCATTTCTACAAGATTTAATTGACGTCAGAGGAATTATGGCGCAAGTAATTTGGATAAAATTGTTTCCTGAAAACAGGTTGTCCCGAAAATATTTTTGAAATCAATTGCAAAGAGTTCGGTAACAAGTCAAACCAAGAGACGTAATTTGAGAGGCGTGGTAGCTTCTAGGTAATAAGATTCAAGTTGAATCTAGTTCTTCTACTTCCGATTTAGAACTCAATCAAATAAAACAAAGATGTCATTATTTTCCAGCAAAAAATATCAAGAATTTCTTAATAAATTTTAGAAGGTTTCAACTTACCAGTTTGTATGGAACACTGAAAGTAAATAAATTTTATGCACTAAATGTATTATGTAACAATTTAAATTAAAGAAGTCAAATAAAAAATGTAAAAATCCTTTTTCCTACTTTTAAGTTAATTTTATTTTCGCAAATGATGAATGAATTAAAATAAAATTTACGTGAGTAGTGGGATGTGTCATCTCCAGCACATGTCATCTCCAGCACAGTACCCCCTCCCCCCCGCTGAGAGAACATTTTTCTAAGTCCAAAAGTACAAAAAATTTTTAAGACAATGACTCATTCAAGGTCATTGAAACAAAGACATTGACTCATTCAAGGTCATTGGATGACTCATCATATTTTTTCAAGGTCATTTAAACAAGACCATGACTCATTCAAGGTCATTGGGTGACTCATCATATTTTTTCAAGGTCATTGAAACAAAGACATTGACTCATTCAAGGTCATTGGATGACTCATCATATTTTTTCAAGGTCATTTAAACAAGACCATGACTCATTCAAGGTCATTGGATGACTCATCAAATTTTATAATATATATTTTTAATTTAATTTATTTTTATTTAATATACTTTAATTGTTTGTTTTAATCAAGTCAATTATTTTATTATTTTATTTTTAAATTATATTATTATTAAATTTAAATTGTTTGTTTTAATAAAGTCAATAATATTTTTTATTTTTAAATTATATTATTATTATTAAATTGATTGTTTTAATGAAGTGAATATTGTTTTAATCAAGTCAATTATTTTATTATTTTATTTTTAAATTATATTATTATTAAATTTAAATTGTTTGTTTTAATAAAGTCAATAATATTTTTTATTTTTAAATTATATTATTATTATTAAATTGATTGTTTTAATGAAGTGAATATTGTTTTAATCAAGTCAATTATTTTATTATTTTATTTTTAAATTATATTATTATTAAATTTAAATTGTTTGTTTTAATAAAGTCAATAATATTTTTTATTTTTAAATTATATTATTATTATTAAATTGATTGTTTTAATGAAGTCAATAATATTATTTATTTATTTTTATTTTATTTTATTTATTTTATATACTATAATTTTTTGTTTTAATCAAGTCAATAATATTATTTATTTATTTTTATTTTATTTTATTTATTTTATATACTATAATTTTTTGTTTTAATGAAGTCAATAATATTATTATATATTTTTAAATTATATTATTATTATATTTAAATTGTTTGTTTTAATCAAGTCAATTATTTTATTATTTTATTATTAAATAATATTATTATTATATTGTTTGTTTTAATGAAGTGAATATTGTTTTAATCAAGTCAATAATATTATTTATTTATTTTTATTTTATTTTATTTATTTTATATACTATATATTTTTTTTGTTTTAATTAAGTCAATATTTTATTATTTATTTACTATTTTTAAATTATATTATTATTATTATTGTTATTGTTATTGTTATTATTATTGTTATTATTATTATTATTATTATTATTATTATTATTATTATTATTTTATTTATTATTATTATTATTATTATTATTATTATTATTATTATTATTATTACTGTTGTTATTATAATTATTATGATTATTATTATTATGATTAATATTATTATTTTTATTATTATTATGATTTTTATTATTATTAATATTATTTATATTATTATGATTATAATTATTTTTATTATTAATATTTTTTATAATTATTTTTATTATTATTATTTTTTATATTATTATTTTTTATAATTATTTTATTATTTTTATTATTATTATTGTTATTATTATTTTTATTATCATTATTTTTATTTTTATTATCATTATTAATATTATTATTATTATTATAATTATTATTATTATCATTAATATAATTATTATTATTATAATTATAAATACTTTTATTATTGTTATTGTTATTATTATTATTATTATTATTATTATTATTATTATTATTATTATTATTATTATTATACTTATCGTTTTTACTATTATTATTTTTATTAATATTATTATTATTATTATTATTATTATTATTATTATTATTATTATTATTATTATTATAAGTTCACGTTTTATTATTATTAATATTATTATTATTATTAATGTATTATAAAAACAAAACAACTGCATAAAATTTTTATTATAAGGAAATAATTTTATTATTTTTATATGATTATTAATATTATTACTTATTAATATTGTTTAATTATTTTTTTTTATTGTTATTATTATTATTATAATTGTTATTATTAGTATTATTATTTTTATTATTAATATGATTAATACTATGATTAATTAGTATGATTATTTATTTTTCTTATTATTATTTTTTCTTCTTAATATTATTATTGTCAAGGTCATATTATTTTAAAAGATTTTTAAATTTTAATTTAATACTTATTTTTATAAGTAGTATATATTTTGTAAATTTATTTTATTATTATTTTTATTATAATTAATATTTTTATTATTATTATTAATATTATTATTACGTTTTATTATTCTATTATTACTTATAAAAAATTTTATTAATACTTATAAAAACTTTAATTATTATTAATATTAATATTTTTATTAATTTTATTATTATTATTATTTTTAATATACTTATTACTTATAAAATTTATTAAAATTTTTAATATTATTAATACTTTGAAAACTTTTTTATATTATTATTATTATTATTATATTTATTATTATTATTTTTATTATTATTATTATTATTAATTTTAATAATATTATTATTATTATGATTATTAATATTATTAATTAATATGATTACTTATCAATATTGTTTAATTATATTTATTTTTATTATTATTATAATTATTATTATTATTGTTTCTATTATTATTATTGTCAAGGTCATTGGATGAGTCTTAATTTTTTTTTTCAAGGTCATTTTTAAGTATGTCAAGGTCTTTTAAAATTTCACAAGGTCTTACTATTTTTAAACATTTTTATATACATTTACTACTTATTTTTATAAGTAATGTTTTAATGTTTTTTAATTTTTATTCTATTATTATTATTATTATCATTATTATTATTATTATTATTATTATCTTATAAGTAGTGTTTTAATGTTTTTTAATTTTAATTTTATTTTTATTATTATTATTTTTATTATTTTTATTATTATTATTATTGTTATTTTTATTATTATTATTAATATTACAAGTTTTTATTATTATTATTTTAATTATTATTTTATATAAATTTTCAAAAAAGTATATAAAATTAATATTGAATAGAAAAAGTTTGTTCAATTGTGGTTCATAGTATACAGGGATAGAACAATTGTAAATGTTTGTAAAAAGTTAAAGAAAAATTCTATATTTTTAAGAAAATATGTGCAAATAAATATCAAAACTAATTATGGCTCAAATGTGTGTGTTAAACCATCGATATGTTACAGTGTTTATGGAAAAACTAATGAAAATATGTGTTATTTTTCAACAATTTATGAAATATTTATTTTATGGCTAATAATGTGTATATGTTAAATGATAAAAATAGTTCAATATTTATGTAAAGTTTGAGATTGTTAAGAAAATGTATATAATTTATGATACACACGTGTTTTTTGATTGAAATATAGGTGTTTGTTTTACCGATATAAGAAAAACTATGGACATTTTTTAAGAAAATACACGTAATTTATGATTATCGTGGGATTAGAATTTGATTAAAGTTGTGAGAAAGTTGTTAAATTTGAGACCTTAAAATAAGACCTTCAGCAAATTGCTAAGAAAATAGTAGTTATTGAGTAATACTTATTAAAATTACCAAAGTTTTATAATTTTTGACAAGTCTTGATAGATCTTAATTAAAATTTGTTAGTACTTTGAATAAGAATTTAAAAAAAAAAAAAGTTTCAACACAGTAGCAAATCGTAAAGAAACTAGTACTTATCAGTTAATTAAATTAACTAAGTTATAAAATAATTGAAAAAATTTGTTAGATTTTCAAAAATTTTAAGATTGTTAGGTAATTGTTCTAGGTACTTGTTGAATAAAAATTAATGTATTTTATCAACAGCTCATAGTTTTCAATCGTACAATTTCCCTTCATTCCTGGAAATAATCGTAAATATTTAAATTATTCAGAAAATTGTCAATAACAACATAAGTAATGGGTAACATAAATTTTTTAAATACTAATCAATTTTGGTTTTTAATTAAATTACAAATATAATAATAAAATCAAATAAATACTTGAATGCATGAATCGAAAAATTTCTTAGAACTGAACACGTATCGTATATTTTATTCAGATTCCAATAATATCATTAAAATTAACCAAAATCTTATTGTTATATTTTGATAACCCTTAAGTCAATGAAAATGTATCGATTTCACTAAGTATCCATCTTTTGACATTGATATCCAACCGAATAAATCACCCTAAAAGTAAGATTCCCCCTCTCGACCTATCGTTTTCCCCTAAAATAATATAAAATTTACTCTCAACCAATCATTTCTCTTTAAATGACAATAATCCCAGCTATATTCATTATTTTCATAAAAATCAACGACTTATATCGATATTCAACCGAATAAATTTCTGGAAATCCCCTTAAAATAAATTCATCTCATGACCAATCATTTCTCATTAAAAGATCATAAATTCTCTTCTTAAAAATCACCTATTAAATAACGATACTTAACCGACTTAACCCCTTAAAAATATCAACAAATCTGTTCTTAATAGATTATTTCCCCTTAAAAGATCATAAATTCTCTTCTTAGCCAATTGTTTCCCCCTAAAATAAAATTTACTCTCAACCAATCATTTCTCTTTAAATGACAATAATCCCAGCTATATTCATTATTTTCATAAAAATCAACGACTTATATCGATATTCAACCGAATAAATTTCTGGAAATCCCCTTAAAATAAATTCATCTCATGACCAATCATTTCTCATTAAAAGATCATAAATTCTCTTCTTAAAAATCACCTATTAAATAACGATACTTAACCGACTTAACCCCTTAAAAATATCAACAAATCTGTTCTTAATAGATTATTTCCCCTTAAAAGATCATAAATTCTCTTCTTAGCCAATTGTTTCCCCCTAAAATAAAATTTACTCTCAACCAATCATTTCTCTTTAAACGACAATATTCCAAACTATATTCAATATTTTTCATAAAAATCACCGACATATCGATATTCAACTGAATAAATTTCTTGAAATCCCCTTAAAATAAAATTCCTCTCTTGACCAATCAAATTACCTTAAGATTATCATAAATTCTCCTCTTAACCAATCATTTCTCTTTAAATGACAATAACCCCACCTATATTCATTATTTTCATAAAAATCACCGACTTATATCGATATTCAACCGAATAAATTTCTTGAAATCCCCTTACAATAGAATTCATCTCATGACCAATCATTTCTCATTAAAAGATCATAAATTCTCTTCTTAACAAATCATTTCTCTTTAATTGACAATATTTCCACTCTCTCAAAAGATTTACACACATATTGATATCTATCTGAACAAATCCCTAAAAATATTATAAATTCCTCATCTATATTTTCCATTTAGAAAATATTTACCCTTTGAACACAGATATTCAACCAACTCAACCCCTTAAAAATATCAACAAATCTGTTCTTAATCGATTATTTCCTTAAAATATCATAAAATTTACTCTTAACCAATCATTTCCATTGAAATAACATTTCCCCCCAACTGCACCAATAATATACATATTTTTTAAAAACTTACAAGGTAAAATTTCTTTAGAAATCTATGTTTAACCGACTCTACTCCTTAAAAATTCATCATTCGAATCATATTTACTATATGTATTCAACCAATCAAATTCCCTTAAAATTATCATAAAAATTTGAATTTTACCAATAAAAATAAATTTTCTTTAAAGTATTACAAAATTGTTATCATCATTTTCCATCGAAAATCACCACAATTTTGTTCTGGCAACAATTTCAAGCAATTAAAAATTCATCAAAAATGACTTAAATCGAATAAAATCTATGTTTTCCACATAAATTAAATTATTGTAAAATCACAAAATATATATCATATTGCTCATTAAAATTAATCAGTAAATCAAGTATAAATTCAATAAAAATTACCAGTCAACCATTAGAGATAATTCAATGATTTTCATAACTATACTGATAACCACACTGAGCATCCTCTTAAAAATCTCTAAATTATACTACTTTTGTGATTGATATCCATGAAATCAATATTAGTTTTGAAAATGAAAGTAATTATTGACCCCTTTATTTACACTGTAAAATCAATTAAAATTTTAGGTTTCACTAAAATATTTTTAAAAATTAACTGATTTAATCAACTATTTAAATAGAACATAAAATTATAATTAAAATATCATTTACTATTCAAAATCTATCAGTCAAATTGGATTCTAATTGGTAAATAATTATCTTAAATAGATAATTATAAACATTTTCATAAACATTTTGATCCTAAATTTATTTATTTATTTATTTATTTTTATTTAAAATAATCCTAAAATCAAGTCTAATCTAATAAATTAGGAAGAAATTAATTGTTTCTAAAATTATAGATTTACCCTAATTTCTTCAATAATTTCATTAAAAACATAATCAAACCTTAAATCCATTAAAATTCAAAAGAAAACCATAAAATTCACAAAGATGATTAAAATTTACTAAAATAAATACCTCGTAAAACTAGATATTACTTAAATTATAATAAAATTTCCCTAAAAGCTCTAATTGATTTACATAGCCTAAAATTATTTTATTTTTGTCGAGTACAACCTAATCTATTGAAAGATGTAATTTATTTAGTTAAATTTTCATTGAAAATAACAAGTCAACAAATGGAATTTTAATTAGTAAAGATTATATTCTATAAAGAAAATTTTCAGTGAAGAAGTAATATTGGTGAGATAGTACATTAAGTGACTAAAATCGTTGAAATTACTGAAAACAGTGGGATAGCTAAAGATATCTACTAAATAGATGAAATATCAATTGATATCTTAATAACTTACAAGGGTATATACTTTGAATGGAGAAAATATACATCGAAGAGAAAAATATTCGTTGAAGAGGAAAAACATTCATTGAATAAGGAAAACATTAATTGAAGAGAGAAAATATTCATTAAAGAGGAAAGCAATCATTAAAGTGAGAAAATATGAATTGAAGCTAACAAATATTCAGTGAATCGAGAATTGCTTATAATAAATTAGTCGGTAAAATTTCTCAATGATGAGATGAAATATCAATTAAATATTGTGAAATACTTGAAATAAATGGTCTGAATTATTCAATGATCAACAAATATACATAAAAGATGAAAATATTTACTGAAAATCAATTGTACTTTAAGAGTGTATTAATTACTATTATATTAAATTAAAAATTATTAACAATTGAGTAGATTTCATCGGTTAATTATATTTAAATAGGGATATATACTTTTGATGGATACTTATGCGCGGAAGAATAGTTATTAAAAACAATAACCGTGAATTGAGAAATTTTACCGACTAATTTATTATAAGCAATTCTCGATTCACTGAATATTTGTTAGCTTCAATTCATATTTTCTCACTTTAATGATTGCTTTCCTCTTTAATGAATATTTTCTCTCTTCAATTAATGTTTTCCTTATTCAATGAATGTTTTTTCCTCTTCAACGAATATTTTTCTCTTCGATGTATATTTTCTCCATTCAAAGTATATTACCCTTGTAAGTTATTAAGATATCAATTGATATTTCATCTATTTGAAATGACCTTGACATACTTAAAAATGACCTTGACACACCTTGCTGAATTTAATATTTTCATGAAAACCTCAACACAAAAAGGGTCCCCCTCCACTGTAACACAAGACATAATTAATAAAATTCACAACAAAAGCTTACAAAGGCAAATGTAAAGTAGTTTTATTTAAAAATTTTAACACATGGGGCTTCTCTTCTATTAGTATGACCAGAAAAAATAACGTTAAAGACCGGTAGTGTCCAACAGAGACCTATCCCGACTCTTCATAACATATTACAGTCCGAACCCGACCGACCCGAAAAAAAGAAGTCAGACTTTGAAGTATGTGACATCGAAATGCCGTCATTTTGGCTAATTAAAATTAAATTTATTTAGGCAAGGAAATTTTACTCACGTAAGTAGTGGGATGTGTCATCTCCAGCACAGTACCCCCCCCCCCGCTGAGAGAAAATTTTTCTAAATACAAAAGTACAAAAAATTTTTAAGACAAAGACAATGACTCATTCAAGGTCATTGAAACAAAGACCATGACTCATTCAAGGTCATTGGATGACTCATCATATTTTTTCAAGGTCATTGAAACAAAGACCATGACTCATTCAAGGTCATTGGGTGACTCATCATATTTTTTCAAGGTCATTTAAACAAAGACCATGACTCATTCAAGGTCATTGGATGACTCATCATATTTTTTCAAGGTAATTTAAACAAACACCATGACTCATTCAAGGTCATTGGATGACTCATCAAATTTTATAATATATATTTTTAATTTTATTTATTTTTATTTAATATACTTTAATTGTTTGTTTTAATCAAGTCAATTATTTTATTATTTTATTTTTAAATTATATTATTATTAAATTTAAATTGTTTGTTTTAATAAAGTCAATAATATTTTTTATTTTTAAATTATATTATTATTATTAAATTGATTGTTTTAATGAAGTGAATATTGTTTTAATCAAGTCAATTATTTTATTATTTTATTTTTAAATTATATTATTATTAAATTTAAATTGTTTGTTTTAATAAAGTCAATAATATTTTTTATTTTTAAATTATATTATTATTATTAAATTGATTGTTTTAATGAAGTGAATATTGTTTTAATCAAGTCAATAATGTTATTTATTTATTTTTATTTTATTTTATTTATTTTATATACTATAATTTTTTGTTTTAATGAAGTCAATAATATTATTATTTATTTTTAATTATATTATTATTATATTATTATTATTATAATTGTTTGTTTTAATAAGTAATATTGTTTTATTTAAATTATTTATTATTATTTTATTTTTTTTTTTATAATGAATATTGTTTTAATCAAGTCAATAATATTATTTATTTATATTTTTATTTTATTTTATTTATTTTATTTATATTAATTTTTTGTTTTATTATTAATATTTTATTATTTATTTTTATTATTATTATTATTATATTTATATTTGTTTTTTTAATTATATTATTATTATTATTGTTATTATTATTTTATTATTTTTGTTATTATTATTATTATTATTATTAATTATTATTTATTTATTATTTATTATTATTTTTTTTTTTTTTTTTTTTTATTTTATTATTATTTTTTTTTTTTTTATTAATATTATATTTTTATTATTTATTTATATATTATTATTATATTATATTATTATTATTATTATTATTATTATTATATTATAATTATTTTATTTTTATTTTATTATTATTATTTATTATTTTATTATTTTATTATTATTATTTTTTATATTATTTTTTTATTATTATTTTTATTATCATTATATTTTATTTTTATTATTATTATTATTATTATTATTATTATTATTATTATTATTATTATTATTATTATTATTATAATTATAATTACTTTTATTATTTATTTTATTATTATATTATTATATATTATTATTTTATTATTTTTATTTCGTTTTTACTATTATTATTTTTATTATTATTATTTTTATTTTTATTATAATTATTATTATTACTATTATTATTTTTATTATTATTATTATTATTATTATTATTATAAGTTCACGTTTTATTATTATTAATATTATTATTATTATTAATGTATAATAAAAACAAAACAACTACATAAAACTTTTATTATAAGGAAAAATTTTATTATTTTTATATGATTATTAATATTATTACTTATTAATATTGTTTAATTATGTTTTTTTATTATTATTATTATTATTATAATTGTTATTATTAGTATTATTATTTTTATTATTAATATGATTAATACTATGATTAATTAGTATGATTATTTATTTTTCTTATTATTATTTTTTCTTCTTAATATTATTATTGTCAAGGTCATATTATTTTTAAACATTTTTAAATTTTAATTTAATACTTATTTTTATAAGTAGTATATATTTTGTAAATTTATTTTATTATTATTTTTATTATAATTAATATATTATTATTTATTAATATTATTATTACTTTTTATTATTCTATGATTACTTATAAAAACTTTAATTATTATTAATATTAATATTTTTATTAATTTTATTATTATTATTATTTTTAATATACTTATTACTTATAAAATTTATTAAAATTTTTAATATTATTAATACTTTGAAAACTTTTTATATTATTATTATTATTATATTTATTATTATTATTTTTATTATTATTATTATTATTATTATTTTTAATAATATTATTATTATTATTAATGTATAAAACTTCTATTACAAGGAAATAATTTTATTATTATTAATATTATTATTAATATGATTATTAATATTATTAATTAATATGATTACTTATTAATATTGTTTAATTATATTTATTTTTATTATTATTATAATTATTATTATTATTGTTTTTATTATTATTATTGTCAAGGTCATTGGATGAGTCTTAATTTTTTTTTTCAAGGTCATTTTTAAGTATGTCAAGGTCATTTTTAAGTATGTCAAGGTCATTTCAAATAGATGAAATATCAATTGATATCTTAATAACTTACAAGGGTAATATACTTTGAATGGAGAAAATATACATCGAAGAGAAAAATATTCGTTGAAGAGGAAAAAACATTCATTGAATAAGGAAAACATTAATTGAAGAGAGAAAATATTCATTAAAGAGGAAAGCAATCATTAAAGTGAGAAAATATGAATTGAAGCTAACAAATATTCAGTGAATCGAGAATTGCTTATAATAAATTAGTCGGTAAAATTTCTCAATTCACGGTTATTGTTTTTAATAACTATTCTTCCGCGCATAAGTATCCATCAAAAGTATATATCCCTATTTAAATATAATTAACCGATGAAATCTACTCAATTGTTAATAATTTTTAATTTAATATAATAGTAATTAATACACTCTTAAAGTACAATTGATTTTCAGTAAATATTTTCATCTTTTATGTATATTTGTTGATCATTGAATAATTCAGACCATTTATTTCAAGTATTTCACAATATTTAATTGATATTTCATCTCATCATTGAGAAATTTTACCGACTAATTTATTATAAGCAATTCTCGATTCACTGAATATTTGTTAGCTTCAATTCATATTTCTCACTTTAATGATTGCTTTCCTCTTTAATGAATATTTTCTCTCTTCATTAATGTTTTCCTTATTCAATGAATGTTTTTCCTCTTCAACGAATATTTTTCTCTTCGATGTATATTTTCTCCATTCAAAGTATATTACCCTTGTAAGTTATTAAGATATCAATTGATATTTCATCTATTTGAAATGACCTTGACATACTTAAAAATGACCTTGACATACTTAAAAATGACCTTGAAAAAAAAAATTAAGACTCATCCAATGACCTTGACAATAATAATAATAAAAACAATAATAATAATAATTATAATAATAATAAAATAAATATAATAAACAATATTAATAAGTAATCATATTAATTAATAATATTAATAATCATATTAATAATAATATTAATAATAATAAAATTATTTCCTTGTAATAGAAGTTTTATACATTAATAATAATAATATTATTAAAAAAATAATAATAATAATAATAAAAAATAATAATAATATAATAATAATAATAATATAAAAAGTTTCAAAGTATTAATAATATTAAAAATTTAATAAATTTTATAAGTAATAAGTATATTAAAAATAATAATAATAATAAAATTAATAAAAATATTAATATTAATAATAATTAAAGTTTTTATAAGTAATCATAGAATAATAAAAAGTAATAATAATATTAATAATAATAATAAAAATATTAATTATAATAAAAATAATAATAAAATAAATTTACAAAATATATACTACTTATAAAAATAAGTATTAAATTAAAATTTAAAAATGTTTAAAAATAATATGACCTTGACAATAATAATATTAAGAAGAAAAAATAATAATAAGAAAAATAAATAATCATACTAATTAATCATAGTATTAATCATATTAATAATAAAAATAATAATACTAATAATAACAATTATAATAATAATAATAATAATAAAAAAACATAATTAAACAATATTAATAAGTAATAATATTAATAATCATATAAAAATAATAAAATTTTTCCTTATAATAAAAGTTTTATGTAGTTGTTTTGTTTTTATTATACATTAATAATAATAATAATATTAATAATAATAAAACGTGAACTTATAATAATAATAATAATAATAATAATAATAAAAATAATAATAGTAATAATAATAATTATAATAAAAATAAAAATAATAATAATAAAAATAATAATAGTAAAAACGATAAGTATAATAATAATAATAATAATAATAATAATAATAATAACAATAACAATAATAAAAGTAATTATAATTATAATAATAATAATTATATTAATGATAATAATAATAATTATAATAATAATAATAATATTAATAATGATAATAAAAATAAAAATAATGATAATAAAAATAATAAAATAATTATAAAAAATAATAATATAAAAAATAATAATAATAATAAAATAATTATAAAAAATATTAATAATAAAAATAATTATAATCATAATAATATAAATAATAATAATAATAATAAAAATCATAATAATAATAAAAATAATAATATTAATCATAATAATTATAATCATAATAATTATAATAACAACAGTAATAATAATAATAATAATAATAATAATAAATAAAAATAATAATAATAATAATAATAATAATAATAATAATAAATAATAACAATAACAATAAATAATAATAATATAATTTAAAAATAGTAAATAAATAATAAAATATTGACTTAATTAAAACAAAAAAAAATTATAGTATATAAAATAAATAAAATAAAATAAAAATAAATAAATAATATTATTGACTTGATTAAAACAATATTCACTTCATTAAAACAAACAATATAATAATAATATTATTTAATAATAAAATAATAAAATAATTGACTTGATTAAAACAAACAATTTAAATATAATAATAATATAATTTAAAAATAAATAATAATATTATTGACTTCATTAAAACAAAAAATTATAGTATATAAAATAAATAAAATAAAATAAAAATAAATAAATAACATTATTGACTTGATTAAAACAATATTCACTTCATTAAAACAATCAATTTAATAATAATAATATAATTTAAAAATAAAAAATATTATTGACTTTATTAAAACAAACAATTTAAATTTAATAATAATATAATTTAAAAATAAAATAATAAAATAATTGACTTGATTAAAACAATATTCACTTCATTAAAACAATCAATTTAATAATAATAATATAATTTAAAAATAAAAAATATTATTGACTTTATTAAAACAAACAATTTAAATTTAATAATAATATAATTTAAAAATAAAATAATAAAATAATTGACTTGATTAAAACAAACAATTAAAGTATATTAAATAAAAATAAATAAAATTAAAAATATATATTATAAAATTTGATGAGTCATCCAATGACCTTGAATGAGTCATGGTCTTTGTTTAAATTACCTTGAAAAAATATGATGAGTCATCCAATGACCTTGAATGAGTCATGGTCTTTGTTTAAATGACCTTGAAAAAATATGATGAGTCACCCAATGACCTTGAATGAGTCATGGTCTTTGTTTCAATGACCTTGAAAAAATATGATGAGTCATCCAATGACCTTGAATGAGTCATGGTCTTTGTTTCAATGACCTTGAATGAGTCATTGTCTTTGTCTTAAAAATTTTTTGTACTTTTGTATTTAGAAAAATTTTCTCTCAGCGGGGGGGGGGGTACTGTGCTGGAGATGACACATCCCACTACTTACGTGAGTAAAATTTCCTTGCCTAAATAAATTTAATTTTAATTAGCCAAAATGACGGCATTTCGATGTCACATACTTCAAAGTCTGACTTCTTTTTTTCGGGTCGGTCGGGTTCGGACTGTAATATGTTATGAAGAGTCGGGATAGGTCTCTGTTGGACACTACCGGTCTTTAACGTTATTTTTTCTGGTCATACTAATAGAAGAGAAGCCCCATGTGTTAAAATTTTTAAATAAAACTACTTTACATTTGCCTTTGTAAGCTTTTGTTGTGAATTTTATTAATTATGTCTTGTGTTACAGTGGAGGGGGACCCTTTTTGTGTTGAGGTTTTCATGAAAATATTAAATTCAGCAAAAGTGTAAACTTAAGATATTCCAATACAGTCAGTACGTATCCGATAACCTACTCTGAGACTCGCAGTCCCCTAAGAAAGGTAAGCTTTCCTCAATATCCCATAGAATATGAAATATTAATTTTGTCACAGTTGACATAAATGCGCCATTAGGCATCGCGTTATCAATGGATAAAAAGGCTAAACCATCAAACAATTGCCATTGTAAACGTCCATCATCGGTTTGATGAGGGAAACTGAGAGGATAAATGTCCCAATATTCTCTGTTTATTTCCCATTCATTTCTAGAATTTTATTTCACATCACGATGATAAATAAATTATTAATTAACCAACACAAGAAATTGAAATTTTTCGTAACAAAAGCGACTGCATCTGGCAATAAATTTGCTGACTCCAGAATTATTTTTTTACGCTGACGATAAAAAAATTAAACTTTTTTCCTAAATGAGAAATTTTACAAGCTCCCATTTAAATAGAGACTTGCAAATTTCATCGAGAAATTCCACCAAAAAATGTAACAATTCTCATCAATTTCACAAGTATCTTCAACTAATTTATCCCAAAATTTTTTAACAGATGGAATATCTTAAAATTTTCGTCTTTAGTATTTTTGTTATTATTATTATTATTATTATTATTATTATTATTATTATTATTATTATTATTATTATTATTATTATTTTTTTTTATTATTATTATTATTATTATTATTATTATTATTATTATTATTATTATTATTATTATTATTATTATTATTATTATTATTATTATTATTATTATTATTATTATTATTATTATTATTATTATTATGATTATTATTATTATTATTATTATTATTATTATGATTATTATTATTATTATTATTATTATTATTATTATTATTATTATTATTATTATTATTATTATTATTATTATTATTATTATTATTATTATTATTATTATTATTATTATTATTATTATTATTATTATTATTATTATTATTATTATTATTATTATTATTATTATTATTACAGGTTTGACTCAAAAGTGTCAGCCTAAATCTGAACAACAAACGAATAAAACTAAGTTGCCTAATTATCCGCTACACTAAGATTTTCAAAATATTTAGCATTGTGATTAATGCATAGTTGCCATCTTTTCGATAGCTTGTTGATGCCTTTCATGAAAAATTGATGTGGCTTCATATATACCCATTATTGAATGATGTGTACCATATCAACAGAACAAGAATAATCTTTACCGTATAATGGAGATTTCATTGATCGTAAAAGGTAAAAATCAGAGGAGGCCAGTATGATGGCGAATATGATGATTGTTCGAGAACGTTCAGACAATGATAGCCATAAGGAGCCTCGTATTGTCCTGCTTGAGATAAATGCTGTCGTCAGATATTCGTCTTCGACGTCTTTCAAAAAAATCTGCATTAGATTTTTCCAATAGATTGCAGAGATAGTTTCATTTAGTACCTCATTTGAATAAATTGTCTTCTCATGGTCTCTTTGTCACTATCAATGCTTTCTTGTTGTGGCTCACAGATCTTCATTAAAAACCACTGTACCTCTAACTCCAGATCGTATGACGGCTGTCCATTGACTAGCTAATCTTCAGCAACAACGTTTACACTCTTGAATTTGGCTACCTAATCGGAGCATGTTCTGAGGCCAACCGTGCCATCATAGTGGGTGCAGTTGAATGCTTTTTGAATTTTTTCAATTGACAGTCCTCTCTTTCAGTTGTAAATTACAACTTGTAATAACTGATTTTTCAAATATCCTCTCAAAAAACTCCATTTTGAGTACGAACTTTTAATTTCATACAAATTAAATATTTTAAAATTAATAATCTTAAAAAATTTTGAAAATTCTAATATATATTAATAATAGAACTAGTGCAGAATAAACGGTAAAAATTTGTTTTGTCACGAATTCATAGATTTCATAGTGGATAACTTTATCCATAAGTAGACACTTTTGAACAAAACCTGTTTTATTGTTGTTATTATTATTGTTTTTATTTTTATTATTACTATTAAGTTATTACCCATAGAAAACCAGCAAGTGAACAAAATTCTTCAATTTTTAACGTCAAATCACTTAAAGGAAAACACTGTAGAAATCAAGAGAATAAAAAAGTATTTAAAATTATACATAATGTGATAATTTAGATAGCAAAGTTCAATAATATTAGAATGCCAAAAATTTTAGATTTATGAATTTTTTTTAATAATTTTTTTATTAATCAACAGAATAATGTGAATATAACAAAGTTGTTCTTATGTTAAAAATATCACCGATAGTTTAATGAACAAAAATAATTATGATAACTTTCATAAACTGAGGATATAATAAAATATCATTTGAATAATATCTTCATATTTCGCCTTGACATTCAATGGTGCCTCATTCAAAATAAATTACTGCGTTGTCATTTCCGCTATCAAGTTCTCTTTTCATAGTCGACATAACAAATCGATTGATATTAGTAAAGGCAGTTTTGTGATAAAGGATGAAAAAATATGTAAAATAGTACATATACGCAAATGATACTTATTTAGAAATTTATGTAATCATTTAGAGGGAAAATTTGATTAAGAAAATTAAATAAACCAAAATTTTGGACATTAAAACTATTAAGAAATTATATTTCAGAATTAATACTAGTATTCAATTTGAAAATACTACTTCTTTGGTTATTTAAGAGTTAGTTATCAACTTTTGATATTCGATTAAATATTTTTTATCGTTAAATTGGCTTCAATATGGAAATTGTGTTTAATTAGACTAAAACTTGTAATAATGTATTGAATAATAGCTAGTATATTAATTTATCATATATATCCATTTAGTATAATATAGAGCCTGTTAAATACTTTAGTTTAAATTTAGGATTTTCGATATAGTTTTCATGAATTTTATATCTAATCGAAGTTCAATTGATATTACTAAAGAATTACTAAAGATATTACTAAAGATATTATTGAGAATTTGACGTAAACTTTTAAGAGAACTGCATCAATTTTAGAGAGAGTATTCCAACATATGAATATTTGAGAGTTTTAGATATAATTGAAAGGTTAGATTTATCACTATGGATTGGGATTTTGATCAATTCTAGTATGCTTTACAAGTTTAAATATCGAGTTTAGATGTAGTAAGTTACTAAGGGAAATATTGAGTGAGAAATTTAATCGATTTATTATGACGTAATAATAATTTGTATATCATTTTATACAGTGTTAAAAGAAATTAATCAAAGGTAAATATTGAGTAGAAATAATCATTCAATGTTAGATTTTACATGAAAATTATCAGTAATATATCAATTTTAAGGGATAAATTATGGCTAAATATTGAGTATGTGTAGATAAATATATGGTTTTAATGATCAGTAATATATCAATTTTAAAGTGTGATATTTTGGCTAAATATTGAGTTTGTACAGATAAATATAGGGTTATACGTGAAATTATCAGTAATATATCAATTTTAAGGAGGAAATTATGGTTAAATATCAAGTATGTACAGATAAATATCGGGTTTTTAATGAAAATGATCAGTAATATATCGATTTAAAGTAGATATTTTCGCTAAATATTGAGTATGTGCAGAGAAATGTAGAGTTTTACATGAAATGCTCAGTAATATATCAATTTTATACGGATAAAAAATCATTGTTTAAACACAGTTTGAAACGAAAAACCACCATAAAATCTGAAATACTTGAAAAAATATTTATTAAAGATGATTTACAAATTGGACTAGGGTTAAGCGACATTATTGTTGACCAGATACTGAATATGATTTACTACGCTCACATCGAATTATAAAAGTGAACATCGGAAGATATAATGTTAAGGAAATAGTTCTTCTCTTTTGGAAAAATTAAAAATTACATTAAATGAAATGAAACATTCAAAAGTTCAATTTAGAGTCCAAGTAGAATTTAAAAAAGATGGGGAACTCAAAGTAGATAGTATATCAAATCAAGCTGCTTCAGTGACTACAACTTTTCTTGATATTGGTACAAAGAAAATAAATGAAAAGATTGTTGAATGAACAGAAGTAGTTTGAAAATAAACCGAATATTAGAAGTAAATTTCAAGGTAACCAAAGTTTCTAATATATCTAGGTTATCTGGACATAGTTATATTCCAACATCTAAAGCTCTAATATGTAAAAAGGTAATAGTTAACGTACAAAATACCAATAATTTATGTTTCATATATAGTGTTTTGGCTGTATTGAAATCTGATAAAATCAAGAAATATAGACCAAGAAAATATTTACCGTATATGAATGACTTGATATACGATCCTAACGATATGTCAATAAAACTGTGTGATATCCCAACTTTTGTGAAGAAAAATCCTGGTTTAGCAATTAATGTAATGATTTAACGAAAATTTTGAGGATAGAGAAGAACTTATAACGAAGCATCCATATTTAAATATAATTCACCGAACAAAAGTAACTGGATTGGATCCAATTTATTTATTATTGATAAAGGAGGGTGAAAAGTATCATTATACAGCATTAACTAATTTACAATCCTTGATGAATTGTCATAAAAACAATGATTGTAATGTTCGAATTTGTTGCAAATGGTGTGAAAATTGTTTAAATGGATTTCGTAAGCCAAAATGCTTTGAAAAACACCAATTATGTAAGAAAAATCAGTTGGGTACTACGCTATATACATTACCAAAAGATAAATATTTGGAGTTCAAAAACTGGTCAAAACACCTAGTTTCGTTATCTATTTTACAAAAAAATAACATTTTCAAAAACATTTGCCAATTTCTGATGGATTCTTATTAATCAACAACTTCACTGATATGACAAGTTACCATCATTTCATTGGTTAAAACTACGTTTATGAATTTTGAAGAATATTCATTTGATAATTGTGAATATTGTTATTTGTGAAATAAGAACATAGTAGATAAGGTTAGACCATTTTACAGGAAAATGTGTTTGTCCAGCATGTAAAAGTTGTAATGTTAATAGGAGCATCAAAGAATTATTACTTGTAGTGTTTTACAATGCATATAATTAGATTCGGATAAATTTTAAATAAAATAAGTCGGTGATTAGCAATAAGTTCAACATTATATTAATTTTAAATGACTTTTGTTGATTTATTTAAAAAGATTAATGAAATTATGTTCGATTGAATAGTATGATTTCCTATCGATGCGGTACCAATAATATTTAGAAAATAATTTGAACATTAAAATTTGAATTAATTTGAGTCGTTGTCAATGGTAATAAATAGAATTAACCAATCAAAATCAAGTATTCTATAATTTCATTTTCAAATTATTATTTTCATTTAAATTTTAATTATTTTAATTGATAAATTTATTAGTATTTTCAACAACCGGTTTTAGTTAAATAATAATAAGTTTATTGAAAAATAGTTTGTATGTTTTCAAATTATTTTCAAGAAAACTGTAATAATATTAATATATTTATTAGTATTTTGAGTTTAGCGATTAAATTTATCGAAAAATAATGTCGTTATCAATAGCAATTGTAACAGCCAATCAAAATCAAGTATTTTGTTTCTAATTTTTCAAATTATTTTCAAGAAAACTGTAATAATTTTAATAAATTTATTAGTATTTTGAGTTTAACGATTAAATTTATCGCAAAATAATGTCGTTGTCAATAGCAATAGTAACAGCCAATCAAAATAAAGTATTTGGTTTGTACTTTTTCAAAATTAATTTAAAGAAAAGTTATTGAAATATGATTTTTATGTTGTTTCAAGAATAACTTTCTATTAAAAAATAAGTTCAGTCAATAATATTTCTAATTAACAATTGCATTTAATCAATCAATAATTTTACGAGTTTATTTAAATTGACGATTAACAAATTTATATACTTTTTAATCTAATTTCAATAGAGATTTTCAATTTAATATTCTTAAATTAAAATATTTATTCATATTTTCAAACCATTTTTAACAGGTACTTAAAAATTGTCAGCAAATATTAAATATATGTATGTTTTTTACCAACTACTCTTTATTAAAGACATGTGTTTACTTGGTATTTAGTAATTATTGGTTTACATAATGTTATAACATTTTAATCACATAGGGTTCAAAGTTATATTTCATCTTTTAGGGTTAAAATTGTGTCTTCTTTCGTTATTTAGGGTTAAAATTCTTAACCTTTTAAATAACTTTATAACAAACCATGTAATAGTTTATCCATAAATTTATCGAAAAGTATTATAATATGCCTAGTTTGAATCATAAATTATTGAAATATTTAATAGGTATCACCTGATGAATTTTTAATGGTTTTGGCTACATAAAGCTTTAATGTCCGAAATTATCGGTTACTTTCATTTGTAAACCCAGTGACTTATTTTCATAAAAACACTAAAAACACAACGAATTTAGTTGATGGTATCTCTAATAATTTATAGAGTCGAATGAACTTGTAAATTAGTATCCGACTAACTTGGCGAATTATTATCAAAATATTGAATTTTTATTAGAAACAGTATATTTGCTATAAATTTATAGAATTTGGTTAAGTATTTACATGTAAATAATCCTATTAATTATTTTCATAAACTAATCCAATGTTTAAATCCTAACTTGAATGAGTTATTTTCAAAATTCTTACATCTGTGGTGTCGGTAATAATTCGTTGAGGGGTTCAACTCCTATCGTGGGCGAATTATTTTTTATTTTCAAAATTAAATTTTTTAATAGAATATAAATATGTATATTTTATTTGATGTAAATTTAAAATTTTATAGAAATTGGTAAAGTAAATCTTGTATAATTTAATTTTTTATATTTAGTTAAGTTGAAATTTTAAACTTGTTGAATTATTTTCTTAAAATATTGTAAATCCTGTGTTCAAATTTAAGTTTTGAGTGAATTATTTTTAATAATTAACTAAATATACATAGTGCTTTTAAACTTAAATTTTCATGAAAATTATTCAAGTTTTATGATTATTTTGATAAAATTGTTATGTAATATACTACTAACAAAATAGTCAGTAAGCTAAATAATTTAGAATTGAACATTTATTTTTAAGACGAGTTTGATCTTAATTTATTATGTTTAATGATTATTTTATAATTTTTTATGTAATAATATAATTAACAATTGAAAATTTCATGTAAATATAATTTTTTTAATATATCACATGCAAGTAACATGAATCTATGAGGTAAACGAAACTCTTACATTTATATGAAGTAAAAAGGATAATAATAATACCAATAGTACTATTGAGTGATTTTGCTAAGTCTACGAAAAATAATGGATTGGTATGGATCGGTGTGAATCGGTGTGGATGGGTGCGGATGGGTGCGGTTTGTTGGTGTGTGTGTGAAATGTTTAAGATTGTAGGTGTGTGGAAGTATTTAGAAGTTATAGTCTTATAAAGTCTTTGCGTCTATTTTAACTACACGCCTAACATCATGGGTGATTTGTAACGATATTTTGCATATTGGGCAAAAGGGTGGCTCTTTCCATGAAGGTTGTGTCGAGCACAATTCAATACTTTCTTCTGCACTTGAGCATTCGAAATATAGCAAGAATTCCCCCATTAGCTATTGCTTGGTTAGATATTAAGGACGCATTTGGAAGTGTTCCTCATGACTACTTGTGGAGTGTTCTGAAAACTATTGGCGTTAGCGAAGAATTTATTACTATTGTCAAATTACTAATCTTTCAATCAAAAAAGGAGTTAAACAAGAATGTCCTCTTTCAATGATTCTTTTCTCGATTGCCATTAATCCTGTTCTTGAAGCAATAAGTAGATCATGTATTGAACCATTTATAATTGGTGATTTGCCCGTTCAAGTTCTAGCTTATGCAGATGACATTGCACTTCTTGCAAACAATGTCGAGAACCTTCAAAAAATTGTTGATGTTGCTGTTGAAGCTGCTACAGAAATAGGATTTGAATACCGACCGGAGAAGTGTGGCTACATGCAGCTTCCCAGAGTTAACATCAATGGTGAGATCTTGATAAATGAAAAGGAGATCAAAAAATTGTTGTCAAAAAAATTTTATCAATATCTTGGTGTTCCAGTAAGTGAGGACAATGATCAAAGTCCCTATGCAATTCTTGATAAAGTTGTTAGTGACACAAAAAGAATTGCAGATTCCGGTTTATTTGGTTGGCAAAAACTCAAGACCTACAAGATTTTTATGCATTCTCGACTAACATTTGCATTCCGAACACGTGAAATTAAAACTATGGCTTTATCAGCTTCTCAAGGAAATACTAATCCCTGTGGCAATAACTCAAGTAAATTGCGTGGCCATCTGAGAAGAATTTTGAACTTGCCGCACAATTCTGAGACAGTTTATTTATACAACTCAACTGAAAATGGTGGAGCTTCGTGTGTCGATTTGCTTGATGAATATCATACTCAAACAATTGTGCACTTTTTCCGACTCTTTACTTCCAATTGCGATTACTCGAGAAAAGTTAATATTGACTCGCTAAAGTTTGTAACGGGTCCTCGTCTTGGAATCAAAGAGCCTACATTACAACAAAGTTTTGATTGGATTAATGGTGCTGAAACTAAATTGAATCATGGTGGAAGGAAAACGAGATTTCAACGTGCACGTACTTCAATAATTTACTTTAAAAGAGAACACTCAATTTCCGTATCTTTTCATATTGTTAAAGAGCAAGTTTTTTTATATCTGATAACAAAGAGTCATGGAACTTTCATACTTACGGCTAAGTTTCGAAAAGCAATTTCTAAGATATTTCACTCTGCATTGTACGACTCATATATGCAAAAGTGGCAACTGAGTAATAAAAGCGACATGATTGCAGTGGCTATAAAATTATCTCCTCAAATAAATAAAGCAATTTTTAAAAGTAAACTTGGAGAATTTGCATGGAACTTTATACATCGAGCGCGAACTAATACACTTAACATCAATGCAAAGCCTAATAGAAAAGTGGATTCTAGACTTTGTAGACGTTGTGAGAAAGAGGATGAAACTATGTCTCATGCCTTACAGTCATGTAAGATTCACCAAATACTGACATTAGAGAGACACAATGACTGTATAAAGATAATAACGAATAATCTAAAAAATCCTAATTTTATTGTCGTGGTTGATCATTCTTGTTCTCTTGTCCTGAATTCTAAACAACGCGTCGATCTTATAATAACTGATAGTGAAAGAAAAAGAATATTCATGATTGATATTAAGTGTCCAATGGATTCTGTTTCACATTTTGAGTTGACTGATAAGGCAAATATTGAGAAATATAGCTTGCTTCAGAGTGAATTACAGGTAGCCAAACCTGATTATCAGGTAGAATTTTACACTTGTATTATTGGTGCATTAGTGTCGATTCCTCCATCAACTTATGATCTGATTTGTAAACTTGGCATTGAACCACTTCAAACAGAAGGTCTGCTAAAAGAATGTGCAATGAGCAATATCCTGCACTCAGCTAAAATATGGTATTACCATGTGCACGGCATTCTACCAGACTTCTGCAATTAATTTAAAATAATGGATATTTAAACTAACTTAAACTTTTTCATTGAGATCAGAATTATTTTATTTGTTTGAAATGATTCAGACTACATTCGTAATTTATCTTTAAATTCAATATTATTAACCTGACTTTTGCCTTTGTAAAAGTTGTAATTGAATTTAGAAAACTTAGAAAATCAAATCAGAGCTTAGTTCGTAGTATTTATTACTGCATAATTTATATTTGCAATGCCGGATGACGACGCCGATGAATCCTCATATCTGATCAAGCAAAAGAAAATTCAGAAGACGCCAATTGCAGAAGAGACTGATTGATCAAATACTTGATAACTTACATTTGAATTCATCCTTCTCTACTACGATTGCAGTATGAATTGCATGCTTCATGTTGAGCATATTCTTTTCACTGTGAAACAAACTTGTTATATTTAATAAAATTTTGAATAGTACTATTGAGTGATTTTGCTAAGTCTACGACTTAGTCGTAGACGTGTTGGGCGCTGATGGGTGCGGATGGGTATGGATTGGTACGGGTGGGTACTGATGGGTACGGATTGGTATGGATTGGTATGGATCGGTGTGAATCGGTGTGAATCGGTGTGGATGGGTGCGGATGGGTGCGGTTGGTTGGTGTGTGTGTGAAATGTTTAAGATTGTAGGTGTGTGGAAGTATTTAGAAGTTAGGTGTGTGGAAGGTGCTAGAAGGTAGGTGTGTTGGTCCACAACTACGTGACATAATATCAGTTAGGTAACAGTCTCCTAGTAGTGACCAGTGACATAATAAGTGTGTATTGACAAGTGTTCAAGTGACGTAATCGTGAGGTCACTGACCAAAGGTCAATTACTAGGTAGCAACTAGTGGACAAAGGTCAATCTCCAGGTAGCAACAGCGCGTGCAGAGGTCAAATGTTACGTGATAATTATGTGACTTTTACATGTTAGAAATCTGAAGAACCCGGCAGGGTCTCGGGACGGTCTAGGGTGTATGCTGTGTTGTGGAAAAATTATTAACAGTTATGTAAAAATAAAATTTATTAATGATAATAAATAAAAAATACTCGATGATTGATTGTTGAAAGATAGTCCCAAAAAAAAACAATGAATTTCCATTAGCTTTTCCAAAATTCGGCAGTTGCCTCTATATAACTCTCGATCCCTTCAGTATTTTCCAAACATCTGCTTTTCTTATAATTTGATATTTTTATAATTTTATTTGCTGACTATTTTTAAATAATGTTTTTTTCAATTATTTCCATAAAAAGTTGTTTAGTTACTTACTATGTGAAATTAATTAATTAGTAAAATAATTAAGGAATATAAATAAGAATACAAAGACAAAGGTGGAATGAAACAGATAAACTAAAAACTATAGTCCATAACATATGTTGTATTGACGCTTTATTTTATTTATTATTTCAATGTCAATGTTTTGTGATTGTTTTAATAATAATAATAATAATAATAATAATAATAATAATAATAATAATAATAATAATAATAATAATAATAATAATAATAATAATAATAATAATAATAATAATAATAATAATAATAATAATAATAATAATAATAATAATAATATAATCATAATAGAATAGAATATAAATATTTTTGCTAAATTAGAAATCTGTTTTAGCGAAATCAATATTCAAATTGTCTGAGAAAGATTTGAAATTTCAGAATATGTCCAAGAGAAATGTCTACAATTTATTCTATCTATGAATATGTTCCTATATAGATTCCCATGGTGGGCTTCTGCTAGAAGAAATGAATACAAATTTGATTTAAAAATAGATTGAAACCGATTGGGGGAATATTTCCAGACGCCAAATCGAAAAGCTCCTGGAAACTGTGGGCAACTGGTCCCCTGTGGGAATGAAGCTCATAAAATTTGCGGACTGAAATTTGGCAGGCGGTTAGAATTTCCAGAATGGATTTGAATGCGCAAAGATTCTGTAACTACGGACTTTGCTTTTGGTAATGCGTTTAGTTTCACTTCTGTTGTGACTGGACTGCCAAATCATCAAACATTTGAAAGATTTCACAAATGGATATTTTTATTGTCAATTTTTTAATCTGAACTTAACATTATAAAGTTATAAAATTGAATAAAATTATATCTGTTGTATTTTTGAAAGAAATATGTTAAATAAAACACTAAATAACAAAACCTCAAATTACTCAAAGGTCCTCCAAGGAAAGTTGGAAGCGCCCAATATGAAACACGGCGAGAAAGCCTTTATTGAGAATTTATCTGACTGATTCTGACCTTTTTATGGATAAATAATAAAAAAACACTTTAAAAGATCTAAAATGCATTGTTACGGTGTAAAACAGCAGTTATTGACTTCGAATGAAAACTCAACACAATATATTGACTTATTTTTGATAGCACAATTTACAAAATTTGATTATATTGAGATTGAGTACTCCACAAGATTGATAAGCCATAATATAGAAGAATAGTTTTAAAATTGTAACACTAGACTAGTTACTCAGATGAAATTCCGGCTAATAGATTGTTCCCGCTTTTACATACGACCTAATTCAAAAACACATCTTCTCTTTTGGTTTCACAAAGTTTACTTTAATAACCACTTTATTCAATAATTTCACTCATGAGGCATCTAGTTCTTTAATATAATAATAATAATAATAATAATAATAATAATAATAATAATAATAATAATAATAATAATAATAATAATAATAATAATAATAATAATAATAATAATAATAATAATAATAATAATAATAATAATAATAATAATAATAATAATAATAATAATAATATAATAATAATAATAATAATTATAATAATAATAATAATATAATAATATAATAATAATAATAATATAATAATATATAATAATAATAATAATATAATAATAATAATAATAATAATATAATAATAATAATAATATAATAATAATAATAATAATAATAATAATAATAATAATAATAATAATAATAATAATAATAATAATAATAATAATAATAATAATAATAATAATAATAATAATAATAATAATAATAATAATAATAAATAATTATAATCATAATAATAATAATAATAATAATAATAATAATAATAATAATAATAATAATAATAATAATAATAATAATAATAATAATAATACTAATTCTGTAAATAATGCAGTATATTCACCTACTAACAATTTGTCCAAATAGTCTCTCAAACCTTCTCTTATGCATCTACTATAATAACACGAAATCTTCATTACTCCAAGTTTTATAATTTTCGGTTTTTCACATTTACTTAAACCCATTAGATTACAAATTGTTTAAGGTTTTTTGTACCATTTTAAATCCATTTAATTTCCAAAATATGTGATTTTTTAAAATAAAAAATAATTTTAATGAACAAACCTGATAATTAATGTTAACGATAAGTGATTGAACAACAAGTTACTAAATGCGCGCGACACACATCAAAGTGAACCAATGGGATAATAGTCCTTGATATAGTTGACAGTTATTGGAAAGACATCATAGAAACAATTTCATGTCATTTGTACTTCCTTTACCAAAACCGTTTTCCTTTTTATCCTAACTTGTACTAACGTTGTTTTTTTGGTTGAATTTCAATTAATCATTCACATTTTAAGCAATTTCTCCATCATTCATTAGCCTATTTATTGTATTCCTTTTTTCACCGTTTCATGTATCCTTCTCTATCGCTTATTATTTTAATTATTTTTTTATTAACTTTAATTTATTTGTTTAAAACTGTTTAACAAATTTTGTGAAAAATACAAAACAAACTTCTTCAAATGAAAAAAATTGAGATGAACGCTTTTAGTTTAAGATTTCGAAAGTGCTAATTTTTTCTATGAGAAAAAGACTAACCACCAATCTAGACACCTTACGAAATATAAACAATCAAAGAACAGAAAGATACGAAGTTATTCTAATACCGAAACCGAATGCGAACATTCTCGTCATTAATTTGCATATAATGCGATTCTGTATCGAATTCCGCCGGTTTCAAGTGAAGGCCTTGCGTAATTTAATATGGCATCATAAATACTTATTAATGTATCAAATTGTATAAGGTAAGATAATATTATCGCAATAAAAATGAAGTAAACACTCGCAAACAAGGAGAATTTGAAACTTTATATCAATTCCCAATAGCGTTTGCAATTATCCGTCAGCTTTCAATTTCTTTCATCTTTGTTACATTTCAAATGTGTTTAACGAATTGAATTACTTTCAAATCTTTGAAAGAGAAATTCAGTCACTAAGTTTCCTTTTCGAGTTTCCTCTTCCCAATCAGACAAAGTTTTCCAAAAGAATCCCATATAGATTGTTTATGGAAGATATGTGGTCATTACTTTTAATTCTTTTGAAAAATGCTTTGCTCGATTCGGAGGCAGAGATTGGAGGTGGCTTAGACGGTCTCACGGTGAAAAAAGGAAACTTTACCAGTAACATAACAACGAATTAAACAGAAACAAGAGAGAAAAGTCAAAAAACTTCACTGTAATGAATAGAGAACTCGTGGAATTTGTCGCTTTCATAAAAGGAATTTTGAATCCCTTTTAGTAGCTCGCTAAATTCTCACTTAATTTCTGTTTTGGCACTAAATATATTTAACCCTGGCGGCATTGAGGACATCGAATACTTCAATTTACAAGTCACAAGGTCTAATCTTAAGGGTCATTTTAGAAAATAAGATTTTTCATAAGAAAGTTTTTTTTGAAATTTTCTCTTAGCTGCTATTGTCACTTCATAATCTCTTTTCAATTACCTTAACCGCCATTTATTTATTTATAAACTATCAGTTAATATTTTATTTTTATGAAACTAAAATTTTTACCATTACCCTTTTCAAGGGTTTGCTGACCGATTTTAATTAATTTACACAGAAATAGATTTTGTTATATTTTGATTGGATTTTATAGGTTAATTAATCTTGTTTAATAAAGCTAATAAAAACCGAAAAATTTAAATATATAAGATTACAAATTATCAAAATCAATTAAAATTAATTAAAAATTCGATAAAAATAAAAATCAATAACTAAATTTTGAAGACGAATAAATTAATTATTAAAATTTAATTGATTAAGGCCTTGGTTCTCAAACTTTTTGAAGTCTTGGAACACTAAACTTTGATATATTTTTAAGAGGAACATCTATAATACAGCATAAACTTTAAAACAGGTGGCGCAGGTTTCAAAATTGTGGAATCTACAATTAATCTACAATTGGCTTAAGCAGAATTTGTGTAACTGTAATAATATTTTATGTTTCCAAGAAGTAATTTTAACCCGAAAGATATTTTTATTCATACAAAGCTGAATGGTTACGTGTAAATTTTACATTGAATTGGACATTTTATTTTTTGGTGGAACATTTGAAAGTGCATTTCGGAACACCAGTGATAAACAAAGGATTAGGTGTCTGTAGAAGGGTCATTAGCCCAAAAATAAATTAATTAATTGATTTTAATCAATGGTTATCAGGCAAAGTGTAAAACTAATGGATTGACTAGAGTTCGAATAATGGGGAATTAATTGTTCACCCGGCTAAAAATGTCTTACTCGTATTAACTCTCATTGGTACATCCACATAAGTGGGTGCATCAAATATTCGGTTTCTCAGACAGCATAATTAATGGACGATAAATAATATAAATAAACAGACAATGGAACAAGGTACAAGAAATTGATATAAAAAAGAAAAAAAGATTCATGTAACACATTGTGTTGTGATTTAAAAGAAATAATTGTGATTCAGGGTGATATAAGTTGGATGTTTACCCTTGTTGTCTAAATTGCGGAATCGAGTGTACTCTATAGCATTAGAAATAAAGTTATTTTGTTGGAACTTAATATTATTAATTGTGAGAGAATAGGATGAGTCAGGTTAATGTCCCAAGAAAGAGGATTGGTGATTACAGACAGAGGCGGATCAGAACTACAAAATTTGGGGGGGGGGTTCTAATTTTTTCAGTCATAGTCATAGTTTTACAAAGATTGAAATAAGCTCCAATGTAAGTTCCAAAAAGCTGACATTGCAGAGAAAAATAAGTGTTTACATTGCACTACGCCTTTTCGTATTTTAAATTTATTTTAATGAAAATAAATATTTGTGAATATCTTTGTAATTCATAATGAAGATAAACCGTTTAAAAAGAAATAATTTATAGATAAGACATTTGTAACTAATTTTTCATATAAAAAAAACTCTTTTTCATCAAAATTTAGTTCTCCAAGGAATCTCAATTTTTTTTATTTTTTCTGCTTGTATTTTTTAAAATAAATGAATATACAATAAAACAACTAAAAACACAAAATTATTTTGTTTCTACTAGAGTAAATGAATTTAATTTGCCAAAAGAACATTGGAAAAGGCAATAACAAAAATTGGTAGTAAACATAAAATATCTCTGCAATCTTTGCGAAAATGAAACATATATAAGGAACCCGAAAAAAAGATTATTTACAGAAATTTATTCTTCAAAATCTATCATTAATGAACCTTAAATATTATTATAACTTTTAAATTTAACACCAATTTTACAAATTCTAGCATTAATATTAATAATTAGAAACTTTTCTCCTAAATAAAATCTAAATACTCAAGAACACTTTCTGTTATTTACAGTAAATATTACCAAACATCCTAAACCTCTTTATAAAATATAAATCCTATTAACCCTTTCCTTACATTTCACCATAAATAAATTTCAAAAACTAACAATCAAGCCATTTCATCAATCCAAAATTTAAATGTAAACTGATTTATGTTTATTATTATTACTTCATTAAAGTTCTTTACATTCTTATTAAATGAGAATTTTATCTTTTTCTATTTAATTGTATTTTCTATGAGTTTGGCAGCTGAATTTAAAAAACGAAATTAGGTTTGAATAAATAATTTTCATCAAAAATTATGCGCATTTCATTTACTGTAAGGTTGTCAACAAAAGGGGATTTTAAAATAATATTATTAGGTATTTTCAAAATGTTAATATTTTTGATATGTCATCCCTAGTGACGACCCTCGCCGCTCATTACACGAAAATTTCAAATATTCAAACAAAATACTCTTTCAAAATGCATGCACTTGTCAAACATAACAATTTAATAACTTTCAACTTTTAAATCCTTTTTTAATGGCCCGAAATTTCACTATAGAAAACTCGATAGAAAATTCCAAATTAGTTCCATTTGTATCAAATTCAGATATTACAACGAATGTTAAAGTTAAAACATAAAGATTATTAATCGATTAAAACAAAAAATTTCAAATTCAATTTATTGGGATTAAAAAAATCATTCCTATTGATTAAAATAAATAATTGAAAATCAATAGACAAAAATAAATAATCAAAATTTATTCAATATTTCAATACAAGCATTACAGAAAATTGCATTTGAAAATTTACATAGAAATATAGTAGCAACTGTTAAAAATAAATCTTGTCAATGTTTTATTTCTTCCTGGCGAGTGCTATACCCAAAGCTGCAATACCCAATCCAATAAGACCTACTGTAGCGGCAGCTCCTCCAATAACAGCCGCGCCGACTAAGCCGTCTAGAATAATGAGATCATTAATTTTGGGAGAACAACGATTTCTAAGACATTCTGAGAATGGAAATTAATAAAATTTTCATGAAATGGTGTTAAAGGTGTCTGACACTTAGCAATTATTCGACATGGTGATAAGGACTGAAAATTGCAGTTTTACCGCTTAATCTAAGGATTCCTAAATCCCTCAATTTCCGTGATTCCAGAATGTGACAAAGTTTCGTAGAAATCTTGTCGATTATTTAAAGAAATAACGAAAATCATTAGAGGACAATTTTCAAGTAATAAGAAAAACGAATATAGTAAAAAAGCGACTAAGTTTAGAACTAACTTAAAATAGAAACATTTGGAGTGAGTTTTAAAATTCCAAAACGAAGCATCAGCAGTAGCATCATACTAGAAAACCAATCACTAGATAAAAGATTATAGAATGAAAAAAATTAAACAGGGAAATAATATACTGTATATAATGCATATTATTTTTTATTTTAAATCCTGAGAAAACATTTTTATCGTATATACACACACACACATATATATATATATATATCGAAAAAAGTGATGGCCCATTATTAATAAAAACTCGAAAACGCCAAAAGAAATATATATCGAGGAAATTATCCTTATCTTCAGTCTGCCATCATAATCTTTATTAAATGTTATATATGGAAACAATAATGATATATTAGTTACGATTAAATGATTGAATAAAATAATCTGAATAAATCTGTTGTTGATTGAACGTTTATTTTAGTGGATTGTGATTTAATCACCAAATCCTCACATAAAATTCTTTCCCACTTATTATTGAAGCTTTACCATACAATTTTAAAATCTTTAAAATCAGGTGTCCTTTGCGCATTTTTCTACGCTCAATTTAAGGATAATATTTATAAAAAGGAGGAAGGAATGCCCAACAGATTTAAAAATGGAAGTATATTTTCTTATTCTCATATTTAATATTATAGACTTTTCTATAATGAGTTTTCACTTTGTATCCTTGTCTCAATCAAATGAAATTATATATAATTAGCATAGAAAATCTTATTATTATTACATTGAATTAAACATTGAACTCAAGCAAACGATATATTGAAAAGCGTACGTGAATATGATAACAAGTCAAAGAGAATTCTTAAGAAAATAAATCCTTTGATGACAACATAACTAAAAATGAAATGGAAAGCTGATATAATTGGAGAATGTTGTTTGACTGAAAGAGGCAAAAGAACTACATTGAGATTGAGTTGAAATCCAATTACTAAAATTAGGATTTTTTATTTTTTACTATAATTTATTTATTTATATGTATTAGTATTAATATTTTTATTATTTATTATTATTTCTGACAAGTATTAAGATAAGCATTTGATGCAATGTAATATTAAATGAAAAAAAATCGATTTTAGAATAATTTTATCAATTTGATAAAGATTATTTTATATAATTTCATTTATTATATACTTTGCAGCAAGGGTCATCTTATCATTAATTTATTTGAAATTTTAATTTATGTTGCTACAAAGAAATCAGCGTTTTATATTATTATTATTAATTTTATTAACAATTTGACTTTTATACCAACCCTTAATTTGATCCTTTTTAATTCGTTCTCGCAGTTCAATAATTTGGCGATTTTTCGGTTCCCGATTCAATAAGATATCGACATATTCAAGAGCATCATCATATTTCTAAAGAAAACTTTTTGTCAAAAAAAAAATAGAAAAAAACATCAAAAATAAGAATGTTGATGCAAATAAACGAATCGGACAAATTAACATTCATTAAACATTTCATCTAATAAGTTATTGAAACAAAGAAAATAAAAGGAAGTCCGTTAATTAAATATATACGGAAAATATTTCTTGTAAATGAGTTAAGTAAAATATGAAAAGAATTGTCGCTCGTGTTGACGAATACTAATTGGATGATGAGGTACGCAATTATGGAGAACATGCTCCGAATTAACTCATTTTCCAACTAACTGACTGTGTAACACTGGCCATTATAGCAATTAATAACGGATCATTATACTCAATAGCGCAGATTTTGGCATTGTGTCATACACTACTCATATTGCATCTTTCTCGCTAGATTAATCCTTACTTAAATTTTCCCGCGACAAAATATTATTTATACTTTAACTCTGTTAATTTATCCCTTTGACAATAATGCTATATCATAGAAATGCAATTTACCATTCCTTTGATACAGACCACTGGAAAGAGTTAAGAGTGTTTCTTAACTCTGGACTTACGTATGACCCTGGGGCTCGTCGAGAGATAATAATAAACAGCAATAGTAAATAAATGAACTTTGATTTATCATATATTGTAAAAATTAGAAGTAAACAAATTATTATTAGTTTTATTTGTAACTTTTAAATTCATAAATAATGAAAGATATTAACAATGTTATAAAAATAGGTATGTCTAGGTACAAGTATTTCATTTCAATAGATTGAGAATAAGTAATTTAGAGTGTCAAGGAAAGTTGATGAAAAGACTTTGATTATACTAAAGGATAATGTAAAAGATATTTGTAAAATCGAGTCGAATTTGAGGCCTCAAAAAAATATACACAACGGGCCAAATGTGGCTTGGAGCGACCCCTGAGCGAAATTGACTATGTCGAATGGATACTGTTCTTATTTGGTACATATAAATGACATAACAGGTCCAAAAACAATGAACTTTTAATTATTGACTGCCACTGGAGTAAAAAAAAATTTTTGCACAATCAACATATGAATTATAAAATTTGTGAGCATACAACTTTTAGGTTAACACAATAATTTAACTTTAAATCTATAAACATTTCAGAAATAAAGATGAAAGTAAAATAAAAGTAAAAAAGCCGAAGACACGAAATGGAATAAATTTTATCTGGTGCAGTCAACAAAATGTCACGAACAAACAGACAGGTTGCGTGTCAAACAACTAAGAATTAATGAACCGAGGAAATCTTATCCAAATCCTGTTCCGAATGGAAATGATTCATTCACATGAGATTAGTACGAACAAAAATAAATTCTCAAATTTGCACATTTCCATTGATTAATGACACGATTTCGAGTTCAATGATATGACAAATAATACTAATACTAATAATAATAATTAGTAATATTAATATTATTGTTCCGGTTTTTATAAGTAAATTGAATTTGTGAACATAATTAAACTTAAATTTGGAATGGAAATATCAAAATATGTTTATTTGTAAACAATTGTAGTTGTTAATGTCAAAAGGAATATTTTGTGATAGTTTCTCAAACTTCTCACTAAATAAAAATTGAATTTATTGAGAATTTAAATTTGATAGTTGATGGAGATGAAATTTGTTATTTTGACATTTCAGATGTTCCTAATTCTCTGCCAGTGTACAAAGAAACCCTGCAATAAACAACAAATTTTGTTTAGAATTTTCAAATGAAATACGTGGCAAAATTATTGATGCCCTTTGTTAAAGAGACATAAGTGCACAATATTTATTCCGACTCAAAATATTCAACATTCTCTTATAGCTCTTCGTTGTATAACATCTACAAGGTTTTCTAATTATTGATACAGAACACATAAACACACCAACATTCAAACACAATCATGAAACAACATAACCAACCACTGATCTGCAAACTACAATTTTGACATAGTATTGCGTAAATAGGTTAATTTAATTATGAAATATTCATTAATTATCCATCCTTACATTCACTATGACATGTGTATTTGAGAAAACGTACTTAGTGCGATGTACAAAAATTGTGTTATTTTCTGAAGTTATTTTAACATTTCAAGCAATTAATTAATCAACAACAGGACTTTGAAATTTTCTTTAAAAAACCATTATCTAGTCGGATTACTTTATGACATATGTAAGAATCGTAAGTAACTTTTCAAAAGATCAATTAATAAAATGTAACAAAATATAAATAATACTAACTCTAAAATCATAATAAACAATAAAAATAAGGATAAATAATAGCAGATAATATTAAAATAAATAAAAATATTTATAGATATAATAATAATTATTATAATGAAAGGATATTAAAAATGACAATAATTAATTAATTTAATAATAATATTATTAAAATAAATAATAACATTTATAATAATGATAGTAATACAATTCGTTTTCAAGTGTTTATAGTGCCAATTTCACAATCTCCTGCTAAAATGGATTAAAATGGAAATATTGATCGAATTCCAAATTCTATTTGGCATTGAGCCAGCCAGAAACACGAAAGAAAAAAACCTCTCGATAATAAATTTGCTATTTTCTACAAATCAACGGAAACGGTAATCGGAAATTGAAATGAGAATTGTTTAAGCAAATTATGAAATTCTAATGTGCTGCAGTTGTATCAAGATTGAACAGACATGAAATTGATATCGACAAGACGGATTTTTAGTTTTAGCAGTGTTTATTTATCGTTTAAACTGGAAATTGACCCGGCAAATTATTTTGTGACCTGCGTGCTGATTAGTTTTGACAGATACCTATAAATTTCCCGTGTGCACAGCTGTTGGACTGAATTTCTAATTTTAACGAGGCTCCGCTGTAGACATTCAGGATTTACAAACTACAACTCCGCTAACAATTATGAAGAGCTAGGAAATCAAACTCCAACGGGACAATAGCTCAGCCAATGGTAAGATTTAAAACCCCTTATGCGCTACTAATTGCTTAATGTAATTTCTGATCCGTTATATATAGCAATAGAAATAATTTTGTTATTTATATCCTATACGAAAAAGAACTAAATTGAAAATACAAAGCCGTATATGAATGATTAATTGACTTGTATACCAGTAATTTTTAATAGGTGACCGCTGACCCTTGATACTTCATAAGAAGTTTGTTTAATTATGCCAAATTGATAGATAAAAAAATAATAAAGCTAATTTGTATATACATAAAAATAAAGCAATAAAAAATCAATCTATTATAGATAAATTATTATTTAAAAAAATAATTGAAATATTTGATTTGCTTTGAGTATATAAAAGTTAATAACAACTGCTATAGGCAATGTAGTCGTCATGATCAATACAGGAAATAAGTTAACAAAGAATTAAACATTGTCAACGGTGAAGAAATACAATCCAAAAATGTTGAAATAATTACATTATTTGTAACATTTTGTCTGGTTTCGGAATTTTTTTGGCAGCAATAAATTTTTTCAGTGATTTTCAATGAAATAGAATTGAATATTAAATTAATAAATACAAAAAACCAAGCAAAGACCAAAACCGAATAGAAACGCTAGGAAGTTATAATTAGGTAAAGAGACTATAATAGAGAGCAATAAGCGGGAATCTGAAAAAAATAGCGAAATGAATGAAATAGAGAAAAATAATATCTGGCTATTGATAAAGTTGTTATACTTACATGTATGTAGGTTTATAAATAGTCATAAACAATATAGGAAACCGTTAATCAGTCGGCTGTGATGTTTATAGCGAATATGTCAATAAACAAAGTACAACGTATTTTTCTTTGAACTTCAACGAAAAATATATGTTATCCAGGTAAAGATTTATATGGTATATTTGGAGATATTGTTCCGGAAATACTCGTCAATTAAATACTCAATCTGAATAGCCGTATAAATTCCAAAATATTTTTTGGTCTATGTTAGAGAATTTGACATATTTAACCAAAGGATTCACAAATAAGTTCAAAATATATCATTCGACTGCACCGAGACAACTCAAATATCTTGCACTTTTCTAGCAGGAAAGCATTTGGGTCAGAGACGAACTGACGTTAGATACAGGATAAATTCGTAGTAATTAATTTCCATAATGACAATGTTAGATGTGAAGTTGAATGTTAACCATCAATATTCTATCGATACATAAAATTTATTCATATAAAAATTACGAGAAAAATATAATATTATTCTTATTCATCAATTTAATTATTCCATTTATTGATTTTATATACTTTTAAATCTTAAAATTTATTTAATATAGTAATCGACATTTAAATGTTTCATCAGAAATAATGCATTTCCAATCCCATTATCATTAGCATCAGTTTTTCTTGCGAGCATTTTTTTTTAACTTCTTATATCTTGACATTGCGCCGTTATACTACTACTTATTCGAACATATTTAGATTATGATAAATGTCAATTATTCCTCGACAACCTGATAGGATGAAGATACGCCAAGTATTTTGTGACAATTAGAAGTTTGTGAATACCTTAAATAAATCTGATTCATAGTCAAATTTTGTAGAAAATAATATGTCGAACCTACTCTATTATTAAATAATTATAATACCACAATAAAACTATTAAAAACAATATAAACATACAAAAATCCTGCTGATAACTTCATAAATACATATACTAAGTGAAAACGAAATACAGCATCTAAAAGCAATTTGAATACTGACACCGATCTAGCGCCCAATATATAATGAGTTAAGTCAAATTCTAAAAAACTGATTCATACAAATAGTTTGTCAGTGATTACTTCAATCAGTAACTGAACTAGAAATGTAACCAAATATTCGATAACAGCACTATCATGATATGATATATTGACACAACATCACACATTTTATTGAAAAGAATTATTTGGCACTAATAAACTGAAAATCAAAATCCGGAACTATATAAGTGAATCATGATAAACGTACTTAATATCGAAATTTTAGTGACAAATTCAAAATAAACTATTAGCTAGGATATAAGAAATAAATAATATGCAAATAAAAACTTGTTATTGAATTGTGTTATAATAATTTACTTTTAATTTGAGAAAGGCAATACTCGTGAAATAAATATAATCACGAATTGCATCCTTTTCCCACGTCTTACTTCTTAAATCTAGGAACAATTTAGATTCTAAAAACATCTTTAAACGAACCTTCCAATAATGTGAGAGCTAATTGTAGACAAGCTGGATCTTTTGATCTACATAAATTAAAAGCATAGGTAAATTGTGTCTTTTGGTTTATGTGACCACTGTTTTTTTCATTAACATACTGGGTTCGTAAAACCTAAATTTTAAACGAATAATTTAAAATAATATTGAATATTCTAACAGCAATTTCCGTTAAAGCAATATCTTCGTCAATTATATTCATTTAATTTAAAATTATCCATAATTAAAACAAGTGAATTATTTTTAATAATATTTTAATTTTCATTAGCAAATTTTGTAACGTTTTACTTATAGAAAAAATAATAAAAATTAAAAATAATAAGAATTAATATTAAAACTTAAAAAACCAATACTAAAATGTAATATCAAATTTATTTCTAGAACAAATTAATGAAAACGTGATAACTCTTCGATAATTCTTGTCAAATCCTCTACGGTACACTCCTTGAACCCAACTACCTCGTTAGAAAAATCAACCTAAATAAAAAATTATTATAAATAAAAATTCTGAACTCTCATCTTACCGGAATGCGTATATCTTGAACAATTTTCATTTTATCCTTTATGTCCAAATTTTGGAAATTCTCCACTAAATCTCCGTCTATAAATCGCTCGGCAACCCGGCACTGTCTGATTTTCACATAACTCCTCCATGTTTCGTGCTGGAAATTACCTATCGGAACGAGAATATTTTGCATTTGGCTTTCTACAGATTTCAGAAACGTATAAAGAGTCTGGTTAATCTCAAACACTTGTCCAATCGTTCCGGTCGTCGATCCGTAAAGTATGGAATTTTTCAGTTTGATTCGGTACTCATCTAGCAGCGGTTGCATGAGAATGTTTCCTAAGCAACGATCAAAATAATTACGGATAACAAGTCCCGATAATTACCTGCCATGAATTTATTGATCACCTGCCCCACATGAATCGATGCGTATTCAGACATTCGAAATCGTTCCTCTTTCATATTTGATAAATCATTTCTCACGCCTTCTCCACTCGGGGTCAAATCGAAATCACGACTTACAATGAAAATATTCATCTCATTTTCAGCAACAAGGAATTTGTCATCGTCAATAATTTCGATTGCAGTCGTCCAATGGGGTGCTCGGTGCTGGGCGATCTAGAAATTCGAAACAAATTAATCTATTCCAATTGGATATTTATAATATTATCCCTACCACTTCAAAATGTGCAACATTCGGTTTGTATCTTAGCAACGTAACCGATCGCATCAAATCTCCAATCAAAATGAAATCATCCTTCCGTTTGAGATATAGAGCGATAATGTTGTCGTCATAACGACAGATGATGTGGAGATCATCTTTCGTGAGATCCAACAGTTGAACAGAACTGTTGAATGTTGAGAGAAGTTTGCCGTCGAATTCTTGCATGTCATAAGCAACTCCGGTCGTTTTGAAGGTTCGAACGACTGTGAACTCCCCGGTTCGCTCGTTATAATGGAACACATACAGGCACCCCTGGGTGGGTTCTTGCTCTTCATCGACAACATAGGCGGTTCCGACAATGAACACGGGGGTCAGCTTAACCTCCCCGGCGTTACTTGAACCACCACACATTGGATCATCTTGGGGTTCGGGTTTCAGAGAGAAATTTGTTGCATTTCGGATATCGGGAACAATTTCATGGTTTATAATCGATATGGGTAGTTTCATTGTCGTTATAGATATTGCCTGTTCCACAACGTCTTCGGAGCAGTAGAAAGAATGACAGTGGACCGGTTCCATGAATGTTTGATTCATAATAATCAGATGAGACGATTCGATGTCTCGCATTTTTCTAATTAATGTTTCTAGGAAATTTAATAAATTAAATAAACATAACAGAGGAATAAAAATTCATAGTTCTCGAGGTGCCAATTTTTCAAAACATTTTCTAACAGTTGTGAGAAACTTATGACTATTCAAACTTGAAAGAGTTTGCAGAAGAAAAACTTTGAACCGCTTATGATAAACTAATAATTATATTAATTTCCTTTATTTTTACTTTGTATATTTCCTAATCCAATAATAATTTATGAATCGATTAAATATTAATAAATCGAATCCAAAATTAATATTGCATTAAGAAAATTCTAACTTTTTAAATAATTATTATTATTATGATTCCTTATTTCTATTACTGTTTCCGTCACATCTTCGAAAGAATTAAAAAGGATATAAAGATTTTTTTAATCTAAAATTAAAGTCCATTAAACTTGTATCCGAAAATTATCACTTTGGTACACAGAAAGAAATTATTGTAAGAAATGAATTTACAAATTATAATAATTACAAATTAAAAATAAAAATATTTTTAAAAAATAAAATTAGAAATTTAAAATAATTACAATATAAAAAACAATAATATACAAAAAATAGTATATCATGAAAAATAATATATATGTGAAAAAAATATTAAAACGATAAAATTAAATAATTTTTAAAAATCAATATTAAAATTAATGAAAAATAATATAAATAATAGTAAAAAAATTATTTTTAAAAAATTCAGTTAAATAAAATTTTTAAAAATCAATGACATAGAATCAATAATTTCTATATAAAAAATCATATAAATAATAGCGTGAAAAAAATATATAAATAATAATATTAAAAATCAATGATATTAAAATTAATGAAAAATAATGTAAAAAATATTAATTTAAAAAATTCAATGAAATAAAATTATTAAAAATCAATAATTTTAAAATTAATAAAAAAATAATCTCAATATAAATTTTAAAAACAAAAATATTAATAATAAAAAAATAAATAATAATAGTAATAAAAATGTTTACTTTTCATCAATTCCGGGGCACCACTTGAAGATTTTGTCAATCTCGCATTAGTTGATACTGACGCACGCATCGGACGAAACCCGTTGTCATGATAGGTATCACACCTCATCGTAATCAAACCTATGGAATCGGTATCCTTTTGAATAGTCATTCGCCTTGGGCTCTCATTGAGAGGTACACTGCGCACGTGAAGTTTTTGGATTTTATCGATTGAACCGAAAATAATATTCGACTCACTGACAAGAACAAGGCTGAAGTGAGCATTTATTTTAGTTGAATGATTTTCTAAAGAAACTTTTACCAGTTTTTATAAGTTGAACTGTTCAAAGGGCACATCGATAAGACTTCATTTTTCAGATTAATACTGGAGAAAAGTAATCGGCCATCACTGTAATGAATAATGCTCGGATGGTTCGAGCATACAAATACGCATCTCTCGTGAGACTGGCCGAGAGAATTCCAAAGTGATAGATTCATAAACGGTCCAGTACCTATAGTCACGCGTCGCTGCTCAGTCAAAATTCCTATGGAAAGATTGTGTCAAAGATAAGAAACTAAGAAACTTTTCGAGGATTTTATTTTAGATTCATCTTAGTTGAACCAAAGCACACTTTTTTCATTACCAATATTTCAACTAATTATGTCGCGTTCTCAATGTTCCCAAAGAGGTTCCTTAAAAATGCTACGTATCGAAAAGAAATCTTTTCCTTGATTTTTCTATAAAATCTTGTCTGTCACCAAAGGACACATCTTTTTCATGTAGGATGCTTGGGTAAGATATTAAGAATAACCAAAAATACTTGTGACAATAGTCAGAATAGTACTTTGCACATATGGTGCACTTTTTAATCAATATTTGCACTTTAAAAAAAAGAATGCACGATAACTTCTTACATAGTGACGATAATTCATCGACCAAATTCACATAACCAAGCGCGTGGAAACTCTTCGCGAAATCGCAACACTGGTCCCATTTTCTAAGGATATATATATACGCGATAACTTACTAGTTTCTCCTGACATCTTATTTAGGATTAAATTTACTTTTTGCAAACTCTCGAATCAAAATATCTGAAACTCTTTATTGATTTGTAGAAATTAACTTTCAACACCCGAAAAAACTGGTTTGTTGGATATATTTTTTATTATACTATAGACTAGCCATTAGTGTCAGTATTGTTCAAAAATGATATCTCAATAACCAATGGCTTTGTAAATCAACCTTCAGGAGAATAACGAGTAAATTTTAAAAGACTAAATATATTGTTGATGAAGAGACAGAATGATATAATCAGTTGAAGCGCAGAATGACAAATCTCATCATTTCTATTATTTACATTAATCTAATACCTTTCAAAATTGTACCCTTATCTTTCATTTATATATGTCGTAATCTTTTATCACAATATTCAATTATTGAACCGGAAAGTTATGTTACATCAACATAAGTCGAAATTTTTCGAAATTGGATGTGGAAAAGAAAGCACTATGGAAATGATTTCGTTTAAAATTTCTGAACTTGTCTGATTTAAATGAACATGTAAAAATAGCTTTAAAGGGAAATCGAGAGTAGAATATTTCAGAAGCCAAATCTGAAAACATCATTCACGAAGGTTTGCAATTAAAGACACATGAGCTTTTAAATTGTGCAAAAAGAATGAATGTTAAAAACCTTAGCTAACGATCAGAATGTGTTTTAGGTTCCGACTAAGAATATATATATATATATATATATATATATATATATATATATTAGAATAAGTTATGGAATTTCAATAAAAAGATAAGACAAGTTGAAGATGAAAATACCAGTTTAGAATCAACGGCAAGCGACATTTGATGACTATATAGATTCGGCACTTAGCATGAACGATAGAAATTGCCATATTTCCTTCAAACATTAAAAGAATGCTTTCTAGGATTTTTTAATTTCAATTTTAATTTTTAATTACAACTGAAATATTAAAATTCATAAATCAATAGTAAAATTTACAGATCATTACATTTCAAATCAACAAAGCTTATTATAAACTTAAATAACATTTTAGATTTTTAAATTTAAAACCGTAATTGTTCATGCTTTACTCTTTATTTTCTGTTATAATTCTAACTAGTTCTTTCAATAAATGATTCCCCATATTTCTTCAATCTCCTTCTGTTATTATAATTCATTCAGAAAACCTCTGTAGTGTCTAAATGCTAGTTTTGCATATTAGGAATAATTATTCCGAAACCCAGTTACGTTTGTCACAAAAGAATATTTAAATAGTATAAAATAGAAGCTAATGCCAGTGTTATTTGACTATTACCTAATATTACAAGTTTCAAGTCTACTAAATAAATACCCCTCTCGGGCTGGTTCTAAATTCACTATCCTAGATATAATAAAAAATTAACAGTTTCTTAACTTTTTTAAATAAAATTAAAACCCTCCAATCGTATCAAAAATTGAACGGGATTGGTCAATTATTCCCGAAGGAATTTCATCAATATTTAGAACTGGAAATAAGTTAAAATTCCTCGGCTATCAATTCCTGCATTTGAAATTCGTTTATTATAGGTTAAAAAGGGAAAATAAACCAATTTGTTTTAATATAGGATCCAGATCAGACATTTTAAAGCTTTAATGTATCCATGAAATCCAATAGGGAGAATCGATAAAAATATAATGAGTGCAGCTTAATTTTAAAATATCTTATTACATAAAGCTGCAATTATTTAACAAATGCCTCTAGATAGATTGTTCTTCCTGTTACCCGGTTACCCGAGTAGTAGCTAATTGTAAAGATATAATATAAAATCCCGGAAATTTAATGGATTATTAAATTATAGTAAAAACTTAATATAATAAAAAAATAATTTCGGTATTCAAAAGAAATAGCAAAGGTTACCGGATAAATTGTTTTGCACGAGAGCGGAGATATCGATTTGAAAATAAATCAAATTCCCATTGTCCATGCCGATCATCAAATATGGTGCAGCATTCCTATTGAATTGGACAATTAAAACGGAACGCGGTAGAATACCGGGTGTTGTCAACGGGGCCGTGGCAACGACTTCCATTGTGTTAAGGTCGACTAAGCAAACGGATTTCTTGATCCAGAATGTCACGGCAACGATTTCCGATAGGGCAGGGTCATCATGACCGGGACAGTTCCATTGAAATGGAGACATATCCAGGCATGCAATTTCATTGGTCAGTTTGCAAGTGCTGCAAAAATGAATGAGCCTGTCAGTAGAAAGAGAATTGGTATAATTACTTGACGAGCGATAAAGAATGCCCAACGACGACCAGGTAGAACAAATCGCAACCGCTTCCTACAACAATTTGCTTGCCGTTTGTTGTAGCCCGTGAAATTCCTAATGAAGAAGGCGGCCTCCAGACATTAATATTTTCATTATCACCGTTATCGTGAACCATTGGGATAAGGCGCAATTCTTTATCGGTAACCTGCAGCATGTGGTCATCGGTGCCTACAACTGACAGGTGAACGGTCGATGCATACAGTTCAAATCCCAGGCAAATCTTTTGGCGCAAATCATCGCCTTCAAGGGTAAATGTTCTAAATGTTTATTAAACATTTGTCATTGTAAGCAAGGGATTTTGATATGGAATTTGTTAATTGAATATTCATTCTAATTATCGTAATGCTAAGGAACATGCAACACGCTGCTTTGTTCAAGGATTGAATAAATCAATAAAAATCAAATTGGGGAGCGTAATATTCAGTGGTAATAAAACGAGGAAATAAAATGATTAACAAATGCAAAATAATTTGATGTTACACTCGCAAATCAAATTAATCAGATCATTGAAAATTATAATTAAAATTTAATAATAATAAAATATATTAATAAAAATGATAATAATAATTAATAATAATAAAAATTAAAATATTAATAATAAAAATAAAAATATTAATAATAAAAATAATTTATAATAATAATAATTAATAATAAAAAAATAAATTAATAAAAATAAAAATATTAATAATAAAAATAAAAATATTAATAATAAAAATAATTTATAATAATAATAAAAATAATAATTAATAAGAATAATTAATAAGAATAATTAATAATAATAAAAATAATAATTAATAATAATAATTAATAATAATTAATAATAATAATTAATAATAATAATTATTAATAATAAATAATAATAATAGAGTGAAATTTAATGTTTTAATTTGTAAATATCGGTAATATTGCTTCAAATATTTTCAATACTGAATACGAATGAAATGAAAAATATGTTGAACGGTTCCAAATATTTAGCGACATTTGAGTTAGGAAATGCGATTAGAACTAGAAAATGATTCAAAAATAAATGAACGGCATTTGCGTGTCTCATAATTTGTGAGTAGGAATCAAATGGCTAGAGAGAATACTCGGTATTGATGGGATGTTGGAAACGATTTAGAGCCCGCTCACAACTGTGTATGGGTAGAAGATGTACAAATTATCGGCCTCATTAAATCGGCACCTAGAAAAGGAAATAGAGAACGAATCAAAAAAATTGTGATACAAGAATTTTGATAGAAAAGAATGGTAAAGAGAAGCAGGAAAAAACATGATGAAACCGAGGGTGAAGCAACTGAATGATTATGATATCTAATTGCTAAGTGATAAATGTAAATAAGGAGAATTTAAGCGACAAATGGAAGGCTTACGAATCAAAGCAAATCGCTAGAGAGAATACTCGTTACTGATGGGATGTTGGAAACGATTTAGAGCCCGCTCACAACTGTGCATTGGGAAAAGATAATACAGAAAGAGGAAAGACAAGAAATAGGAAATATCTCCAATAGATTGGGAGTTTGCAATCGGATCGATTGTTATTGTAAGAGAAAACTGGAAAGGAACAGTAATAAGAAAGGTTATGACAGAAGAATATTAAAAGGAAAGTTGATTAGTGGTGAAGTAGGAGAGATTAATTAATCAACAAATTTATCTTCAGTGAATATTTTATTAATTAACAGCATTATACATATCAGATAGCACGTGTGATTGCAACAGGTCTGTTTGTTTAGTTTCCTTTGATTTATTCATATGATTTGAATAATTTATTTATATTTTTATATTATTATCATCTTTATTATTAATATTTTTTTAATAAATATCTTATTAATTATATATTACTATTATTTATTGTTAGTAATTGGCGAATATTATTATTATTTTTTAATAATTGTTTTTTATTATTTACTATTATATTATGATTAAAATTTTTATTAATATATTTTTTCATTAATTAATATTTTTTCAGTATTTATTTTTTATTAATTATATATTATCATTATATATTATTTTTATTTGTTTCTAGTAATTGATTAATATTTTTATTAATATATTTTTTCATTAATTAATATTTTTTAGTATTTATTATTTATTAATTATATATTATCATAATATTATTATTTATTGTTAGTAATTGATTAATATTTTTATTAATATATTTTTTCATTAATTAATATTTATTTTTTATTAATCATATATTATCATTATTAGTAATTGGCGAATACATTTATTATTTTTTTAGTAATTGCATTTTATTAATATTTTTTTCATTAATTAATATTTCTTTAGTATTTATTTTTTATTAACTGTTATTAACTTTTTTATTTATTATTTTTAAAATTATAATTTCTTTATCATTATTTATAATTATTATTCTTTTCATTTACAATTATTATTTAATGTTTTTATTACTGCTTTTAGTAATTATTTTATTGATTATTATTTAATTTGTATGAATATATTTATTATAATATTTTATTGTCTCACTCGGATCGACCGGGCCAGGAAAAGCCCAGCAAATTGTCAACGGCGCATCCATTCCGGAATTTTAGTGACCAAACATTCTTGATATGCGGTTGATCAATGATTAACAACTCTTGGATTCCAATTCCATTTCTGACAATCTTGACACAGCCCTCGCGATATGCGCCCGAGCACATTAGCAGTTGATTTTGGCCGTTAACCTCTTGCAGATCGATATCTATGATCGGTCCAACATTCATATATCGTTCAAGTACTTGGATCGACACGGGCGCCCCTGTCGTTGCTTCATTGTCAGCAGGATTACATGTCAAACGGATCAACTGGGAATCGCCAAGTGTCGACCCGATGAATACGACGCCATTATCAAGATAGGTCATATTTTCCGGAATACATACTTCGCCCAAGTATGATACCTTAAGGCAATTGGGAATTACTGTTGTGCTGGACGTGCCAGGGCCCTCGTGGAACAGAATTACCATATAGAGCCTACCCATCATGTCACCGAGTAGATATTTGTGCACGTCGATTTTCTCATAGCATACAACTGTGCTCGACTGTCAAAAATATCAATCGATCAATCTTAACTGTCAGTCCCCGTCAATAATTACCTTATGAATCGGTATTTCCGCCGGAATTTGTGTGCCTATTCGATTGTGGTAAATTACGCTTTTGTTGCCGACAATCAAAATACCGCAATACGGCGGCTCTACGGGGATAATGAACTGCGTATCTGGTGGCAACGCGTCAATTTTCCATTCATCTGGAGTTACGTCTACTTGATTAAATGACATTTTAAACGATTTCATATTCAACATTTTATTATCCTATTCAAAACATTAATCTTTTAAAGACCGCCAATTCGCAATCGAAAACTAACTTCTACAAACAATCCAATAGTTGCATAATCTTCAGATCCATGTAAACTAAAAATCCCTAATATATTCCCGTCTTCCACTCTAAATGCAACGACATTCAAAGCTTGACTCGTTTCACAGTCTTTTGGATCTAAGGTTCTTAAATCTTTCATTAATATCGCTTTGAATACTCCATCGAAAAATTTAAATAATATTATTTGATTAGTTGGATCAATTATTATTTCATGTCTCAAATCCGATAAAATCGATGAGTTATCACCAATATTCCCACTAGCATATGTTACAAAATCCAATCTCTCATCTTCGCGAATGCAATCGATAATTGCCGCGTCCGCTTTTTCTGTTACGACAACAATCGAATCAAGATTTCTACCCTAAATATACAAAATATTCATAACAATAACAATATCAATTTCAATACATTTCGCTTAAAATTAACTGCTGCTGAAATTCGGCCATTTATTGGAAGTTCTCTCATCAATCGTAATCCCTCTGATGTAACCAAATATATTTCAAAATAAAAAAATTTACCAACAATCAAATTCAAATCATTGGGGCCAGTAAAGTTACCTAAAATTTAATTTAAAATAATCTGTTACACATATATATTGATATATAGTACATGTAAACGAATGAGAAACTCCAGTAGCTTTTTGAGAAGTAACATGATAAAAACAAGACATTTATATAACTCGATTTTTACGCCTTTACTTAACTAAAATATAAACAAAGAATGAAATATTATTATCTTAAGAATTTATTTAAATCAAATTTAAAATTAAACTAGTTTTCCATTCTTTTAATTTCTAATTTTAAAATTGTATTTAAAAGAACGTAGGTTAAATCTTACTATTATTAAAGGAATTGTATTTGGTTATTTTGTTTCTATATATTATGAAATTACCTAATTCACTAAATAATTTTCATACTTATTTGAAAAATATTGGTGGGTTACAGGGTTTCGACGTTTGTTTAAATTATTCCATGGTTGCCCCATAACGCCATACAAAAAAATGCTAACTGCCACTTGGCACCCGTTGCTAGGCAACGTTGGTAGTGTGTTCAAGTGGTGGACCGCCCGCAAAAATTGAGTATCATTAGCTAATACTGTAGTTGCTCGGACAATCCTCGGGTTCACGAGCTGTCGATAGAAGACCTGTGCTCGCTTTTAATTATTGGTCCCTTTGCGTCTAAATTTCTATCGTCTATCCCGCTGGTTTATCGGCGTCAGTTTGAGAAGACAAGATAATTAGTGGTTTTGTTTAATTCCCCACGATGTTATTTTATTAAAAAAAAACATTACTAGTACCGAAATGCAATGAGAGATGTGCAGAAAACAGTATATTTAACAATAGTCTATTTCTCTATGAAACGCATTGATTGGAGAGTCGAGCGGCTCGGCGCTTGGCTCGCTCCTTGTGACCCGGTCGTCGACTGGATGTTGAAGGAATTGTTGGAGTAGGGTTTTCGACAGGGGTTGGCATTGCGGATGGGGTCGGATTCGACTCACGGTATGCTAATTGAGCCGGGGCGAAAACTAGAGGGTAGGTTACCGCTGCCCCCTCTTGACTAGCGGACAACGCTACCTCTAGCCCCCTGATTTGGGTCTTCAGGCTTGTCACCAATTGTCTTTCTTCGGTCCACCCCTTCTGGGCCGCGGCTAACTTTTGATACAGCGGCTTGACCCTTGTGGGGTTTACCCACGTGGCCTTGAGTTGTTGTATTTCCCGGACCAGGTGTATGAGTTGATCGTGGAGATCCTTGTTTGTTTGTCGTGCTCGGGTTAATTCGTTTTGTAAAAGCCTCACGGGGTCCATTTCTAAAAACATAGTAAGGGTGAATTGGATGACGACTAATTCGAATAGGAATAGTTTTATTCAAACAATTTTTTAAAATGAAAATTATGATAATAATAGAAAAGATGAGACAGAAAAACTTTGTTCTTGAATCGGTCTCAATGTCATTATAACAATAACAAATGTCCACGTCAATAAAGTTTACTCCTCCGCGAAGAATCGTTTGATCCCCTCTTCCGGAGTGTATCCCGGGATCACGAATACAGGCCGCTTAAGGTTTCGGCTAGGTCTTGGAGAGGGTGGATACCTACTGGCTAGCCGTCCCGCCATCAGGTCATCTTGGACGTTGGTCAAGTGTGCTGCGGCCCTTGCCACATCCGCTTCGACTTGACGTTGGAGTTGGAGGAGGTCCTCCAGACGCTCCTGGGCCTGTGTTAAGATATCCTGAGAAGGATTAGGCTCGTCGAATGGCTTCCGGAACTGCCGCATGAATTCCTCGGGGTTTATGTTTTCCGGTTGGTCATCTTCAGGCATGGAAGGGTATCGTTCTTGATACACCTGATTCCATGCCTGCCTCCACTGTTCTACTACATGGGCAGGAAGTTCGATCATAGTTCCGGTTTCTACTAAATGGAAATAACTTAGTGAGGTCGGTAGTTTCATTCAAGGTTTCTTTGATAGTTTATAGGGAGATGCCTAGCTTGTGATTCACAAATTGTACAGATTTTCTAGTCGTTTACGGAAGAGATTGGGTCAATTCAAACGCGTATTAGTGTCCGGTCTAATGCTGTAGTTGGAATCTAGAAGAAAACGATGCTTTAAGTCACTGGGTTAGGCGCCTGCCTGCTGTACGGCCATTCGAGGTATGCTTAAGGTTAAAAAATGATAAAACGTAATTGTAGGTTATCTTAGCTTAAATGGGTTTATGGATTACCAATCGTTCGAGTTTGTATATATTTAGATGATTTAATTGGGTAGGTGTGAATTCAATCATCGAAGATTCTAATTAAACAATTTTTACGAAAACCTTTGTCTATAATTGAACAATTAGACATTTGCACAGGGTTATATGATCAAATATGTAAATAAGGTTCGCTAACTAAGCACGTGGTTGAATAATCAAATATCTATCTATAGTTAACAAATTAGACATTTATATACCGTTAAATAATCAGATTTCATATATGGATTAACTAATTGGACAATTATATACCGTTAAATAATCGGATTTTATATATGGGTTAATTAATTAGACAATTATATACCGTTATCTAATCAAATTTTATATACGGATTAACTAGTTAGACAATTTTATACATGATTAAGCAATCAAATGGTTATCAAATTAAGCATTCATAAGTATGACTAAACAGGTAGACGTCCACACAATGTTAGATCTCGAACTGGAGCGTTTTAATGATCACCATTTCCTTTATAAACAAAAATGACAGGATGTGCGAGTCAATCACCATTTGAACACGGTGAACTGTTTATGTCGACGGAAATGAATGGTGATCAAAGGTTGTTTATTTTAGTACTGGTAAATTTTTAATTCATTTTATTCTAGGCAGGGGCACTTTCAAGATCATGTATTCATGAAATGGTGAGTTATGTGGTTTCGGCCAAGTGGAATAATTTTGATTTACCATTTTTAAGGAAAGCGTTTCGTGGTTCTCGGCGAGCGTCATTCCTCACACTTGGAATTTATACGGAAACCTTTTATAATGAAAATCAAGCCTGCATCGTTAGCAAAGTCTGGTCATTAAACTGTTGATCTGTTGAATTGGTAAAGTTGATTTTCATAGTTTATATTATTTTGTTTTACCTAATAAATTATCTCAGGCTGTTATTTTGTTTTCATTTAGAAATTTACGTTACTTACTAAATCCCGCTACTCTCATTTATCTTAGCGGATATGTTAATGAAATTCAATCAATACGGTACTTATTTTCTTCACTTTTAATCGATAACAATTTAATTTGCCTATCTTTGTTCCGTTCATATCTCAATTCCGTGATCATCAAGTCAAAGGTCCCTCTCTCTCACTTCGTGGATTCGTTGGATTCATTTACATATGAAATTTTTCATTGCTCAAGCGAAATCGGATGTTTATCGATGGATTAATTGGTTACACCCACAATTCTCTGTATAAACTTACAATAGGCTCTAATCCACATGGGTTGATTTTAGTTATGAAATTTCATCAAGAAGGACCTTGCCTGCTGATCACGAAACTGATTCCATTTTGCAATCATTTTGTTTAATATAATACGCTTAATTAACAGTTTGGTGATTCGAGATTTTATAAATTGTTTATCTATTCGGATATTTATTCTTCAGTACACATATTCTGGTTCAAACACTTGTCGTTATGGTGAAATGGTCAAGGAGTTAGATCTCCATTACGTTAAGCAACAATTATCTATTAAGTCTACTTGGTTTAATAAATTGACGAGTCAAATATTTTTACAAAATTCTTTGTTACAATATTTTACTTTAAATGGTTGAGTGAGAATCAATGGATTATTTATTGAATAACTCTTTAGTTTACGGTGTTTAATTTCTTCATGGTAATCAATTAACGTCGACGAAGTGTTTACTAAATGGATGATATTCAATTAAAAATTGATGAATTAAATGAACACTTGATGAATTAATTTTCTTTTCTTTAAACAATACTAAATCAAATGAATATTTTAATGGATTAATAATCAATTTACAATCAACGAATTACTTATCAAATCAATGCTTTAATGAGTTTTACCTTAAGCAATAATTAAGTTAAAGTCAGTGGATGATTACTCAATTTACGGTACGATACTTCAATGAGTTAAATATCTTTACCTTAATCGGTTAGCATCGTTAAATTATTTATTAAATGAGTACTTGATTTACAGTATAATAGTTTAATGAATTACTTAATCAAAATCGATGAGTTATTTATTAAATGGATACTAAATATTTTTACGTTACTCGATGGGAATCAGTAAATTATTCGTTAAATGATCTCTATCAATTTATTTGACTCGCAAATTTAATTTCTGTTTGAAATATCGATTTGAATTATAACAACGATTTCCATTTTTATTAACCCAGTTCCAATCCCTTTTAATAAGCCTTAAGCGCACTTTGTGTTTACATTATATTTACTGAGTGCCCACTGGACTACTCGGTGTGATGATTTTTAGCCATGTGTAGTATGAGTTAAGTCGATTTTACAGAAACGAGGAACGAGGAAGCAATCAAATGACTTCTTCCTTATTCCTCCTCTCATCTATAGGGATAATATTGACGATCCAACTCTGCGTTCCGCACGCCGGGTCTTCACGGGCACAGATCATTGGCGATATTCCACGCGCTTACACGAATCTGAATTGTGTGTAGATTTTATTTACTTGCATTATGTTTCGGCTGTGGGCCGGAAAAATTTCGACATATTTTAATTAACAAATTATAGATATATATGAAACAATTTATGCATAATAAGATTTATTAATTATAAGAACAAATAACAAGTTACCATTCCAATAAAAATAGCATAAATTCATACAATAACCCAAATGCCTCTCTTCCCACGCCAACGTCCGAGCAGAGCTCTACAGAGATGCAGGGTACGGGGCGTGGAAAGAGGGTACCAAAATCAATGATTCTCACCTAAAATTCTGAAAATTCAAAAGTACAATCTCGAATAGATTTAAAATATTCAAAAGATTCAAATAATTTGAAATATTTCGAAACACGGTGTGTTTTTCAAAAATGGTTTTTAAACAATTTTTCAAATGGTTTTCAAAATGGTTAACTTTAATGTGAAAATGGATCAGTATATATACCTAAATTTTTGGTGTGTAAAATTTGATGTAGTAAAACAAAATTCGACCTTGTTGTTTTCTAGCAAATTCTATTATTTATTTTTATTATTTTTTGATTTATTTTTATAATTTTTTATTTAGAATTTTTATTGAATTATTGCTAATTCAAATTTTTCGATTTAAATCTTGCTTTAATGAACTTTAATTGATTTTTCCAATTTCGTCGAATTTGTCGTGTTTTCTTGTTGTATTTGTGTAGGTATCGTGCGGATCTTGGTGCATTTTGTTAATATTTTAATTTATTTTTGTGTTTATTATTTTATATTTAATTCTTTTATTTCTCAGATTTTATATGGTTTAATTGGTGTTTTGGGGTTTATTTGAATTGCGTGTTGTATTTGCGTGTGTGTTTCTGATCCATTTAAACATTTTGAAGGCCGTTTACGTTCTGGCCCAACATAAAACACTCGGGGGTCCGTAAAATTGCGACCCGCAATTTCAATTGATTTCAAAATAATACGTACAATTCCGTTTTCAATATTCATATCCATAAAAAGTTTTTACGGTGTGGTTAAATCATCAAGATAAAGATGGACTTAAGGTCCTACTACGATACATAATCAAATGAAATCAGATAGTTCAGTTTTTTAATATCAGTGCAAGTTTTGTAATATCAGTTCAAATCACTGTTGATTAGCACGAGTTAATCAGTTCAAATCAATGTAAATCAGTTATATTTGGCTTCGAATGAATCACTGACGGCTTGGGTTTCGCTTTCAAGCTGGGCTGATCTTGAAGGGTGATTGATAGAAATATGCGAGAGTTTTGCAGTTTTGCTAATTTGATTGGTATTTCGGATTTGGTTGATCATTCTTCTGAATTTCTGCATTGGGGTATTTTGCTTTTGTTTGTTTTTCGTTAGGCCGAGGATGAGACAGCATATTAAGAGTATTATGTTGAATATTATACTAATCGGTAGTATAAGTTTGATTGATGGATTTGTTGTATGGGGTTCATTTTCCTGTCCCACTCGTTTTCCTAGTTGCTTTTTAATTAATAGGACGATCTTTTGAATTTCTTGGATTGGTTTATTTTTGGGATTTGCTTTAGCTGTTCTTTGAATTTGTCTGATGATATTTTCTAGGGTTTTCTTTATCTCTTGGTTCTCATTTTTTATATTGGCTATCTCTTCATTATTTTTCAGTGGGGTTTGTACCATTATTTGGGTTTTCTCGATATTCTGTTTTGTCTCATCCTTGTTCTCTTTTGTGGGACATTGTATACATTGTAGGTTTATTTGCTGACATTCTTCATTATCGGGATTTCTACAAATTTCTTTGTAATCGGCACAGGTGCTGTCTTCTCTTCTGAAGGGTTGGGATTTCTCGCATTTTTCTAATGGGTTTTCAGTATTACACTTTCTCATCATTATCATCATTATCATTGTGATCCATAACGTTGGGTTCATGGTTTTCATTTCTAATATATATCAATCAATTTTCACGTCTATTTACAATTTTATTCAACTATATACAGTGGAGTTTAGCCCTTTTTACTCTTTCTCTTTTTCTGGGGTTGAGTGTCTCTCGCACTCTTCTTTAATTTTATTTTCTGAGAATCTCATTATCAGGACTTGGGCTTTTATTAATCGCTCAGTTAATTTTGGGAGTTCTTTTAATCGTTCTTTACCTTCTTTAATTATTCTTTGTTGATTATGAATTTTCATTTGAAGATTTCTTTCTTTTGTTTGTTTTCTCTTGAGTTGACGTTTATAATTGACCCGCTTGGTTGTTTGTTTCTCCAGCTTTCGTCTCGCTTCCTGAAGCTGGTCTGTTAATGTTTTAATTTCGTCCTGAACTTGTTGGTGACTTTCTTTTATTTCTCTGGCTTTTCTACAGCTGTCTTCTAGTTGTAGCACGTATCTCTGTTCGCTTTTTCTGCTGTCTCGCATTCGTTCTGCTTCGGTTTTCCAATAGTCTTCCAGGATTACACGGGTTTTTATTTCAGCTAATTCTCGTCTCAATTGTTCATTTTCTCTCTTTTGATCTCTGTTTTCTCCCATGTTATAGGTTAGTTTTCGTTTTATCATATTGGTTAGTTGTTTAGATTGTATTAATTGATGATTTATTCGGGCGATTTCTGACTCTTGCTCCTCCACTAACTCTTGCCATTCCTTTCTTTCGGCTCTCCATCTTTTACTGTAGTATCTCAGTGGGTCTTGCTCGATTGGTTCTACTAATTGAATTGGGCTTGGTACGTATTCTCCGTCTTCTAGATTCATTCGGATTTCTATTTCATTTGGATTCATACTAAATATACATTGGCTACAATTTTTTGTTTTTATAATTTTTATTGTTTTTATTATCTTTTTACACTTTTTACAATTTTTCTCTTTAAATTTACGCTATCGTTTCGTCCGTCTCTCCGAATCCTTCATCGGGTTCGGCAGGTACTTGGGTTGGACTTTCGGTTGGGTATAATGGCATAAGCAGGATTGGTGGTCGACTTTGTAACATATTTATCTCTTCACGCAAGGCGCTTGATATTTGTATCTCTTCGTCTAAGAGATAGGCAAGATATTCTGTATTTTCCGTTAGTTCTTCCACTTGCGTTTCCAATCGATGCGTATTTTCCAAAGCTTTTAACTTTTCAATCTCTTTTCTCAGATTCTGTTCATTTTCCTCATATCCTTGCTTTATTGCTTTTATCTCTGCTTCAACTTGTTCTTTCAACTGCTCGTTGACTTCGTGTTGATGTCTCAACTGAATTTCTTTAAATACTGCAACTCCTCGGTGTCCGTTCACCTCCTGTTGGAGTTCTGTTATCCTCTCGTTTAATTGTTGGTTTTGTCTTCTTTCATCCGTTTGTTCGTGTAGGGTTTCCGTTATCTTTTGATTTAGCTGATCAATCCATTTTCTGAGGTCCTTGTCGGTTTTCCTGAGCCTTCTTATTGTGTTTTGTCTGGCTCGTTCATGGTATTCCATTGTTTGGATTTCTTCGTTCAGTTCCTCGATTGTTTCTTTCTGTGCTTCGACTTGTTCCCATAGTTCCCAATCTTCCAAATTCAATATCTTTTTGGGTAACAGTCTTATCTCTTTCTTGGCTTCTTGGTACTGGTTCTTCCATCTTCTTGCTTCTGATTTGATCCACTTTTCTTTGTCTTCCGTTTTTATTTGTTGTATTTGTCTCTGTTTAAGAGTCTTTTCTTGTTCTACTAGCATCTCCTTCATTCTCGTTTGTTGCCATACTATTTCGTGATCTTGTTTTTGTATATGTTCCCATTGTATCGCATTCTCTATTTTCGACAATCTATACTTGTCTTTCCACTTTCTCGCTTCTCCTGTTGTTTGGATTATCATTCTTTCCTGTCTATCGTCTCTGGGCTCTCTAATTTTCTTTGATGGTTTCGGCCCTTGATTTCTCAGCTTGTTGACTTCCTTTTTCGCATTTTCCCATTTGGCTTTGTAAGCTCTTGCTTTATCTTCCTCTTCAGCTATTTGCTGAATATAATGTCTAGCGCGTGCTTCCCAGTCATTCCTTGTACGCTCCTTCTCTCCATACCACTTCGTTTTCCAGTGAAGTGCTTGCCGTTTTGCCCATTCTTTGGCTTGTTCCAAATGGGTTCTCTTTGTTTTCTCTATTCGATATTGGGTGCTAATTTGCCCAATTTCCTCCTGCATTTGTTGTATGATCTTTATCGTCTCATCTCCTTCTTCTCGTATCTCGGCTTCTTTGTCTTTTATTACTTCTCGCAATCTTTCGATTTCATTTTGTTGATCCTGCTTCTCCTGCTCTAACATTCTGATCTCCTTTCTTTGGTTTGTAATTCTGGTTTGGTTCTGCATGGATTCTTTTACTAACTCCTCTTCTCGTCCTTGATATGGTTCATTATTTCCTTCGGAATTCCTTGTCTGTTGTTCTAATTCTTCTCTTATCATTTTTATCTTTAACGTATCTCTCAGTAGTTCTCCTTCTACTGATGTTAATATTTCTTTTAATCTCATCGACCTTTGTTGCCATTCCTCTTTAATCTCTTTTAGTTGTTCGGATTGGTTTTCGATTTTTGGCTCTTTGTCCTCTGTTGTAGTTTTCTCTATCTTTTGGCTTATCGTCTCGTTTTGGTTCATTGCAATTCTGAATATTAATAATTGATTATTTTCTCTTTTCGATCATCTCAAAATTTTATCATAATTTACATCATCTCGTATTTTTGTGGTTTTTAAGTTATTATTATTTTTTGTTTTTTCATTTATCTTTATTTACACTTTTTATACATTGTTTTCGGTTTCTACCTACTGATCAGCGAAACGGAATCCTTTGATCCGCCCGTTGATCGGCTTTCTACATACTGGACATATATCGACTTTTAACCCACATGCTTCGCATGTAACCATATGTCCACAAGGCATATAAATTATTTCGACATGTTTTTGCCAACATGTCACACATTGATACTGTTCTAAAATGGCTTCTTTTATCATTGATTTGTTACGATTTTCTTTTGGTTTCTCTTGATATCGCTTGATTGCTCGGATTACTGCTTGTGTCGAGTCGTACCATTCCAAATTGTTAGCTAATCTTTCTTTGATTATTTTCCTCATCTTTTGAGTATCTACTCCTGATAATAACATTATGGTTCTCGTTTTTGGTCGATCTAATATATCTTCTATTTGTTGGTTGGTAATTATTATTTCGATATTCTTTGGCTCTTTTTCTTGTTTATACATACACCTTCCTTTATGCTTTAGTTTTTTGACATTCTGATCTGGTATTGGTTGTTGATTTTTACATCCTTCGCACATTATTCCTCTGGCTGTTTGGCAATATCCTTGACTCGCAAATTCTGCTGCTCTTGGATTTCCTTTGAAGGTTTTAATTCTCTCTTCGAATGTTCTATTTATAGTTTCTTTTTTCCAGATTAATTCTGCTGGATCTTCGAAACCCTTTATTATCGTTATCTTTTTCTCTCCTCCCTTTTCATCCTTGTCTACTTCTGATTGTCGAAGTCCTTCTGATCTGTTCATCGCTTGGTTTCTTACATCAATATTGATTCTAAATGGGCAGGTTGGAAATTTCCTCAGGTGTTCTCGTTTTGCTGTCTCTCCTTTTTCCCATTTTGCGAGTTTTCCTTTACAATAGATGCATGTTACTTCGTCTGGTAGCTCTGGTGTTCCCGTAAAATAAAATCCTTGTGCGGCCATTTCTTGACTTTGCCGGTCACTGAATACTTTGTTATCTTTGAATGTTAGATATCTCTGTTCCTCTTTTCTCAATTCCTCGTCTTTCACTTTCCTTTGTGAGTATATCGCTTTTATGATTTGCGTTGGCCGTCTTGTTCCGTCGTAGTCTTTATAGTATATAATTGCTGCTGTAAGTGTATTAACTTTTTCTTCCTCTTCTGGTTTTTTCCATAATCTCGTCCATATCGAATCTGGTCCTTCTCTCATCTGTATTGTTATCTCTTCGCTGATTCCGCTTGCCATCTAAATATCGTCATTATTTTTGAATTTTTGTTTTTCTAATTTTTCTGATTATTTGTAATTTTTTGATTTTTATTTGGTTTTTATTATTTTATTTACATTTATTTACACTTTCTTTTTCTTTTTACAACGTCTTGTCTGGCTTCTCCACTTCTAACTTTATATACAGATTATCTTCTCGTAAGAATCCTTCTCCTCTCAATCGTTGTTGTGGATAGAAACGTGGTGTTCCAATTGCTGTATTCCAGTCGGTTGTTGGTCTTCCCATTTGTGGTTCATTTCCTGTTCTGATTGGATTGCGGTAATCCTCATATCCTTTCATTGTTAATATCATGTTTTGTTTAAAAGGCCATGCTAATAGCTCGTCGTAATCTCCTTTTCCTACTCTGATGAAGACACTGATGTGGGTGCCTGTTGCATTCCCATCTCCATTTGGATATAGTCTAATGCCCAATTTGTATCCATTCTCCCAACTGTATATTGGTGGGCTGTCTAGGATTCTCTGTGTTCCATCTTTTGCTCTCTGAAGCTTTTCTGCGAATTCGGTTATTTTCCATATAAATGGTGCTGTAAGATATTTTCTGGCTACCGAGCTATTGGTTTCTAATTCCTTTACGCTGTTGTTTATCTGTTGCATTTTCTTTTCTATTTCGGCCATTTTCTTGAGTGTGTCTCCTTGGCTTCTCTCGAAATTCTTTCTGGATTCTAATATTTCTCTTATTAGTGCCTTTTGTGTATCATTTTCTGTTCGTAGGCTTTTCACTTCCCAGGCCAACATTCCTATCGTTTTTATCATGATTTCGGTATGTTCGATACTATTTTCTATCATATGCTTTTGCATTTCTGCAATTGGTAATTGTGCTTGGCAATTAAACAGTTCCAGTGGACATTTGACTGGTTTGCCACTACATTCGTTCCAATGTTCTTTTAGTTTGACTTTATCTTTCTTGTCACAGTTGTTTACGCATATCCCTTCATATAGATCACATATTTGTTCCTCTTTTGGATTCCGGTGTTCCATTTCTATTTTTATCCATTCGTCGATAACTCCACAAAATTCGCATTTTTCCTCTCTCTTGGTACATACTTGGTGATGTTCTTTCATCGTCTTTTTTGTTGTGACGGTTTGACATTTTTCGCATAATATCTCGTTATATTCACATTCGTTTGAGTGACTTTCTGCTTCCTTCATAAGTCCTTTCCATTCGCATTCTTTTACTTGGCATTGTATTAATAGATTGTTGATTTCTTTGTTGGTGGCTTTATCCATTGTTGTAGGATCTTCACCTCTTTCTAACATTTCGTCGCATCCAGGACATTTTATTGTTTTTGTTTCTATCACTTCTATCGCACAATCTGTACATATTCTGCATCCACATTTCGTTTGTCTCGCTCCAATCAGTAGTTCTTTGCATTTACAACATTTGAATCTTTCTTTTATATCATTCACCACTTTGATTTTTTTCTTCATTATTCGTCTCGTAGTTTCGGATGGATTCTCGCTTCCTCTTATTCTCTCGAAAATTGTCTGCATATCTACAAAATTTTCAATTACTTGACGTTGCTTTACTTCTATCGTTTTATTTTTACATATTTACAAGGTACGCTTTATTTTTACTCTACTGTTGAATCCGGTTCTGGGGTGAATTCTGGCATTGATGCTATCCATTCCACCCAACTTGCTGGATCTACATGCTGCTGGTTGTTACGTAATCTTCTAATTTCGTCAGCTTGCCATCTAACTTGATCTGTTAATTGTTCGTTTATTCTCTGTAATTGTAGTATTGTTCTTTGTTGCTCTTCGAGTCTTATGGCTTGTTGTAGGCCTCTGTTCACACTTTCTGTTAATACTATATGAGTATTTGTCCACTGAGTTTGCGCATTGTTTGTTATTAGTGTCATTAATTCGCATTGTCGTCTCCACGTTGCCTCAATTCCTGGATCTTGGTATATTCCCTGATTTAATTCTACAATCTCTATAGGTGCATTGGCAGCTGCTGGTTGTTGAATTCCTTCTGTGAAAGGTGGTATTCTAATTTGATTTTGTTGATTTGTATTATTCGGATCCATCTGTTGATTAAAACACGTCGTTAATTCATCGGCATTCTCTCTGTCTGATTACTATTTCTAACGCATTTTGTACAATATTTATGAATATACATACTATTACTACTTATTATACTACATAATATTTTACACTATATACAACGTCCTTTTCACGTTTTACACCATCGTCTCCGGGGACTCTATACGCAATGTTCGTATATCCCCATATTTCTCATTCATTATCTGGTATACATCAGATTCGTTTGACCATTGTTGTGCTTCGATAATGGGCGGTTCTTTTAACCAGAGTCCGCTTGTACAAGAATTTCTTATGATTTCATATTCCTCAGTTTTTTCTGCATCGTATTGTCCTAATTCGATATCGTAATTGAATTTTTCTACTGCTGGCCATAATCTTCTCTTCGTTGGTTTCTTTCTGCATTTGGCAGTTCTCACTAATTGAATTATTATCAGCATTACTACGCTGCTTACTATTGCTGTTGTTATCCAGATCATTTTAATCATATAGTTCTTTTCATTAGGCTGCATGGTTGTGCTTTCCCTTGCATTGGTTGTCGCCATTATTCCTTCTTTTGGTTGTACATTTTTGAGTGCTTTCTGGAGTTGTAATGCTTCGTGGATTGAAAGGTGGCTGTCGTCCATGATCATTCCTTTTTTTCCATGTTTCGTTTCTTGGTTTTCCTTCAGATTGTTTTATTATAGGTTGATCTGTTGCATTTGACTCGAGTGGTTTCCTTGTTATCGTTCTCCAATGTTCATGAGTTCCCTTTTGGATATTTATTACATATTTTCCGAGTTTTCTTTTCGTCGGTATGCGGTACTTTCGATTCGTTATATTTTTGCTCGTTTCACATTGGATTCTTTTGTTTACTGGTTCGTTTCTTTTAGGTTCGTATACACAGATTTTCGTGATGGGTTTTTCACCTGTGTTTTCAATTACTATTTCCTCTTCATTTGCCGCATCTGATTCTATGTTTATTATTACTGCTTTACTTTCTCTGATCTGGCGTTGATACGGTTCCTCTTTTGTTTCTTTTTTCGGACGTTTTGTCGTAATTGATTCTAACAACTTTCTTGTTATTGATTTCCAGTAATCATCTTTTCCTCTCTGAACGTGTACTATGTACTTTCCACGCTTTCTTTTTTGTTGGAATACGATATTTTTGATTTTTGATATCATCATTTGATTGACATTTGATTCTCTCATTTATCGTTCCGTTCTTTTTAGTTTCGAATATGCAAATTTTTGTAATGGGTTCTTTGCCCATATTTTCAACTATTATCTCTTCTCCACTCTTTGGGTTTGATTCCACTTTTATTATTATTTCTTTATTTTCTCGTGCTCGACGTTGATAAGGCTCTTCTTTTGGTGTTGTGAGTTTTTCTCCCAGGGTTTTGGCTAATGTGCAGGTTATTATTATATCGTTATTGGCACATATTATATATTCTGCGTTGCCCTCTAGACTATCCCATTCGCATTTCTTTCCTGCTTTCATGTTCATTTTCCAACAATCGATAATTTTGTTTTGTATACATACTTGTTCGATGGTTTCTATTCCATCGTTTATTATTCGTAATTTGCCTATTCCTGGCTTTACTTGGATTTTTACGTTTCTATCTTTTGTAGCATCTCTACATACATCTTTGGTGGTTTGACATAATGATGAGTTTTCGGATCGTATTTCCATCTTTCCTGGTTTTCCTATGGAATCGAATTGGCAACTTATGCTTATATTCATCGTCAGTTGTAAGCATATTCCTTTGCTTGCGCTTCCTTTCTCATTTATTGTTCGTATTCTGAACGATTTTATTTCCTTTGTGATGTTTCCCTCAGCTTCCGTTAACTTGATGGACGTAATCAATATCATTATTTTCTGTAGCAGGGTCGGTCGGTTTTGATTTTTCCTTTGTTGTAGTAACATCATTCCTTTGTTTCGTTTTCCTTCCCTTTGTTGTAGTAACATCATTCCTTTGTTTCGTTTTCCTTCGTTATTGCTGTTGCTTGTTTTTTGACGTTCCTCGTTAGATGATTCCTTTTTCTCTTGTTGTTTGGATTTATTTTCGTCTCTAGTATTTTGATCATCCTGGTTTTTGCTGCTGTCACCCCCTTCTTCATTATTATCATTATTATTATCTCCATCCGGGGTTTCCTTTGAAATGTCGTCCTCGACATTTATTATTTCAATTATTTCCTCGTATACTTTTATTATTCTCGCTTTTATATCGTCCATTTCTTTTATTTCTTGTTTACTCGCTTGGAATCTTATTTGCTTTCGATGCCATCTATGTATTATCATTAATAGTTGTTCCTTTCTATCTCCGATTCGTATTGCTTCTTTTGGATGATTGGTGAATTTCAGTCCTTCCCATTTCAACATTGCTTTTATCGTCTTTGGAAATGGATAGTGAGCATATATTGTTTCTTTTAATAGAACGTTTCTGTTTCTTACCATATAATTTACATTGAATACTTTAAGTGGTGAACCCTCGTAGGTCCATTTCATCAGATTGGCTGTTGCTTCGTCTTGTTTGGCGTCGATAGCTTCCCATAATGTTTGGATTGTTTTACCCATCATTTCTCTCTCTCTAATTGTCGCGTTACCGGTTATAAATTTTATTGCACTTGCTTGTCTCGATTTCAGTGCATAGTGTAGTACATTATTTTCTCCATTATCTTTCTCTTTGAACGATGATCCGGTTTTTAGTAATTCTCTCAGGACTGTTGTAGAAGCATCTGCTGCAACTGCGAACATTAGTGGTGTTTGTCCCTCTTCGTTTGGTATATTTGAGCTGTGTCCGCATTTCTGCATAAATTGAATTATATCCATTATTCGTTGAGTGTTTTTGTGTTGTACTGCGATATGTAGAGGTACGTTTCCTTCTACATCTGCCATAGTGAATATCATGGGTATACTTTCTTTGATACGATCCATTTCTGGTGGACTTCTAGCTCCTTTGGCGTAATCCATTGCTATTTTTCCCGCTTTGTTTACTATTCTCATCCATCCTTTTCCTTCGACCCATTCTGGCATTATTTCTCTGATGGCTTTTACTATTATATTCATCTTGTCTACATTGTCTTGAGTCGCGTTCAGAGTTATTTTGGATTCATCGGGTTTAGGTTCCTCCACAGTTTTATTTGCTGTCGCTTCTATCTTTCGACTCATCGTTAATCCGTTTATACTCAACTGTTGAGTTTGTGATCTGGTTTGCATGCCTCGATTCTCTGGTTCTCTTGTTATTGTTCTTGGTATTGCTTTAAATCTGCTCACGTTTACGTAGATAGGTCTGGTGAGTGGGTTGTTGACCAATTTAACTCGGGCGTTATTCTCGTTCACATACATTATCTCGTATGGTCCTTTACCACATCTTTGTAGTTTTCTGGCTACTCCTGGGATAATTTCTGGCGTTGCGATTATTACCCAGTCTCCGATCTGAAAGTTATGCTCGCGTACGTCTCGCTTTTTGTCATGTAATTCTTTATAACTTTCTTGATTAAATCTAATATTCATACCTGCCGTTTTCCATATCTCTTGCATTCGCTCCTTGAATCCTGTTACGTAATCGTCAATTTCCATATACTGTGATATTGGCGGTTGATATTCTAAGTCTATCGGCATGTTACATTCTCTACCGTACATTAATTTGAATGGACTCATTTTTGTCGCTGAGTGTATTGACATCCTATAAGCCATAAGGCATAGATTTATATATCTATCCCAATCCTTTTGGTGTCTGCTTACGTAGTTTGACATCATTTCAATTAGTATGCCATTGAATCGTTCGGTTTGACCATTTGTTTGTGGGTGATAAGGCGACGTTCTCAATTTCGCAATTCTGAAGTAGTTCGTTACTTCTTCTATGATTTCGCTCATGAAGTTAGTTCCTTGGTCAGTCAGGATCTGTTTGGGTGTTCCGTATCTACAGCATATTTCCTCTACTAGGATTCTCGCTATTGTTCTAGCTTTTTGATCTGGTATTGCGAATGCTTCCGGAAATTTTGATAAATAATCTGTTACTACTAATATATAGATATTTCCATCGTTGGTTTCTGGTTGTGGTCCTACCACATCCATTGCAATCATCGTCATGGGTTCTGGTGGAATTGGCATTGGCTTTAACGGTGCTTTCAATTTACTTCCTGTGCTTTTCCTCGTTGCGCATATCAGACAATTCTTTATCCATCCTTTCACGTCTTCTCCGATATTTGGCCAATAATATTTTTGACGTAATCTTGCTTCCGTCTTTTTTGCTGACATGTGTCCTCCAAGTTTTCCATCGTGATATTGCATCAGTACCTCTTTTCGTCTGCTTTCTGGTAAACACATAAGTCTTTTCTCGCCATCCATTAATAACAACCATCCTTTCTCCATGGTATATCGATGTCTGTGTTTCTCCATATGCTCTTTCAGTTTGCTGTTGTTGTCGAAGATTTTCATATCATTGGTTTCCATAAATTCGATTATTGTTTTTAACTCCTCGTCTTCCTTCTGCTCATTTCTCAGTTTTGTAAAATCGATATCTTCTGCGATAATCATGCATATTCGTCTTACATCGTGATCCATTAGTTCCTCGAATACGAATCTTGACATACAGTCTGCGTTGGCATTTGCTTTTCCTGATTTGAATTTTATATACGGCGAGTATTCTTGTAGCTGCATTGCCCATCTCATCAATCTGCTTGATGCTTCTTTGTGTTGGCCTAGCCATACCAATGGTTGATGATCTGTAGTGATATATATCTCGTGACCCCATAATAAATATTTGAAATGTTTAATAGCTTGGATTATTGCTAATGCCTCTCTTTCAGTCACAGAGTAATTCTTTTCATGTTTCTTGAACGTTCGACTATAATATCCAATAACTCGTTCTCTTTTCTCGCCATCCCATTGTCCTAGGACTGCTCCAGATGCATATCCACTTGCGTCTGTCGCTAATAAAAACGGTTTCTTAAAATCTGGGTGTACGAGTATTGGTGCTGATATCAGTTTATCTCTGAGTGTTTCAAAGGCTGTTTGTTGTTCCTTTTCCCATATGAACGGGGTATCCTTTTTGGTTAATTCTTGTATTGGTTTTGCGATAGTTGCATAACTCTTGATGAACTTCCGATAATATCCGCATAGGCCTAAAAATTCCTGCACTTGCGTGACTGTCTTTGGTACTGGGCAATTCTTTATCTTTTCAATGTTTCTTGGATCTGGTTCTTTACCTTTTGCTGACACAATATGTCCTAAGAAGGTAACTTTTTCCTTTGCCCAATCGCATTTGGAGGGTTTCAATTTTAACTTCCATTGTCTCAATCGAACGAATACATTACGGATATCTTTTAAATGTTGCTCGAAAGTGCTAGAATAAATTAATAAATCATCAATATATACCATACATTGTTTAATTCCGTGTGTTACAAAATTCATACATCTCTGAAATGAAGCTGGTGCGTTAGTTAATCCGAAAGGCATTTTCTTGAATTGGTATAGATCTTTTCCGATTGTAAAAGCAGTTTTTCTCCTCTGTCTCACTTTTGACCTTTTATCTGCCAATAACCACTTTTTAAATCTGCGAATGTAAAATAAGCTTGCTCCGTGTAATGTTTGTAACATTTCATTTAATGTCTGGTAACGGTATGTATCTTCGTTTTGTTACCGCATTGAGTCGTCGATAATCTATCAGAACCGTTGTGTTCCGTCCTTTTTCTTTACCATGACTATGGAAATTTGCCATGGCGAGGCAAGCCTTGGTTTCGTTACTCCCTGCGTCTAACATCTTTTGAACTTCTTTTCTGGGCTTCTGATTTTTGAGCTCGTGCAATCGTATGGCCGTACGTAGTGTTATTGGGGTATCATCTTTAATGGTATCGTATGTTGCGTTACAATCGCTTGTACCGAGATCTAAGTCAGATGCTGCAAATATATCTTTAAATTCATAGAAGTTTTGTTAGTTGTTCTTTCTCGTTTCGTTTAGTAGCTGACTGTCGATTGTCCATAATTCTTCCTCATTTCCCTTCGTTTTTGTTGTTGGAAGTTCAATGTCCATCATCGGTGTTAATTCGGCCAATCTCATTTTCGTAAATGACTTACTTCCTCGTCAAAATTTGTAATGTTGATTGGTAATTTCACTGTAATCGTTTACATACACTATCTCTCTGGGCTAATGGCAGTTCTTTCTTCTTCTAAATTTGTGATTAGGTTCGAAAATCATTCTCCCCTAGTTTCTTCGTTACTCTTCACATAGCAAATCATTTGTGTGCGCCCTGGCACTACTATTTTTCTCTGAAGCATACTCACTTCTGTATTTTAGCATACATATTCGTCCGGTTTTATCTCTCAGCTCCATGATCCTAGATCTATAATTATCTCTTTCAATTCTGGCCCAGATGCTTTCCGATTATAAGTCTGCACTCAAATTCCCTGATACTGCTAAATACGTGTTGATTTTTAACATTTTTATATTCATTATCGACCAATATTTTTCCCGAATGAACTGCTACTGATTCTTTGCTGCAGTTATCAACATCCATGTTAGCTTCTTCTATACATGGCCATAGTCTTCCGGGTATTTTATCCATTTTTATGCTGAAATGTTTTGCTCCGGTGTCGATCAATTGCCTTTTATCTCTACCGCCCATTATTCTATGGGTACCGTTAATGTTGGTGCCAGCTAGTGTTGCAACATTAGCTATGGTTCGAGTTTCTGGATCCTGATCCACACTCTCGATCTTTGCTGGTTCTTGGTACTAAGTCTGCCCAATTTGGTTCGTATGTACTGGATAAATATTTCAGTAATGTTGTTGATCTTGTAATTGGTAATTTGTCTTTCTATTGGCATGTTTCTCTCTACAGTGAATCTGCTTTCTTTAGACATTCGGTATATTGGTGGTGGATGATTGAAATGTCCACTATGTCTTTGTCTTTCGGATTTTCCCATTGTTTTGAGTTGCTCTTGCGTTAGCATCCGTGTTCCTCCTGGTTTTCGTTGTGGCCGCGTTATCGCTGCTATCATCTCTGAACTTTAATCCCTCGTTTCCAGTGCTCGTTTTTTGTCGCTTCATTCTGGTTTTCTCGGCTTCTAAGCCTCAAATATTGCTTAAAATTCGTCGACTTCTTCATCAGTACCATTCATTTTAGTTTAGGATTCCTACTAATCTCTTTTATCTTGTGAAATATCTTTTGAGTGTTCCTGTAACACCATTGTTTTTAGCTAAAAATGGTAAAAATCCAATGGCATTTTCCAGTTGATTTCCTTTCTCTTTTGTAAAAATATCGAAACATGCTAACATTGTGTAAGGATACTCTAACGATTTGAATGATAAGTATTATTCCTAAGATTCCTGCCATCTTTGTCCGAAATAAGAATCTTCCCCACAGCTTTATCATATTTGCTGTTGCATGTGAAAATGATCTGGTATACAATTTCATAGTTGGGTTTCTCTCCATATTCTACTTCCGTTATCGGTGACGATATTGGATAATATTGCATTGTCTTTGTGGCTGGAAATAATAAATGTTCTCTGGCTCGTTCCAGATCTTTTGTTTGGTATATTCCCTCCTGTATATATCTACTGTTTGAATTTGCTTCGTAGCAATTCTGTAAGTCCAAAATATTTTTGGTGGTTTGCTTACTATTACTTCGAGTTTGGAAATTGTAACCAACTTCCATCTCTTATTTCGAATACGGTTCCATATACATTGCTAAACTGAACATATTAGGCTTACGATTTTTCTGGATTTAATCATCCTTGTTACTGGTTGAGCGAAATTGATTTTTCCTTTAATGCATTATTTCTACTCGTTTATGCTTTATCTCTTGGAATTGTTGAATTTTCTGGCAATTTAGCCATTGTTCTTTTCACATTTGTTAATGTATACCATGATTCTCCAACGATCTTCCAAAATACCCTCTTGAGTGGTAACAGTGAATTCATTATCTGATTCGTGAATTGGCCAATTGCCAAATTTTTTTTAAAATTTCCCTGTTTCAGGATACAATCATTTTAACTAAATCATAGTATATTTTTTCCGTTGATGCCAGTCCTTTAATGTATAAGAAAATCCATCTTGTATTTATATACCAGATATAGTTTCACATCTTGGGGTCTATTGCGCTTTGCGTTCGGTATTGCTGTTCGCGATAAGAATATCCCTTTAATTAATTGGTACTGGCTACATTTCGTCACATTTACTCACCATTCGTCCTTTTATAAATCTCATTCCGATGGTGGTATTCAGTTGATATTACTCTGTTTGGCGTGACCTCTGATCCGATGGTCGTGGTGATCGTTGTTGGTTTTTCCGAATTCTTCCGGTTCTCCGTATTTTTCATCAATGCGCTCTTTGCGTGTGTTTCTGTTCACTGTGCACTCCGTCCCCTTGTACTTCGTCGAATATTGCGCTTTTCAACAAGGTGAGTCCTTACAAGTTCTTGTGTAATCGGGCGTGATATACGATGTTGACATTCCGTATTGCACTGATCTATCTGTTGCGGCAATTTGAGGGTACTTCTCATTGCTGTGTATCTGGATTTTCAATATCTTGATAATTTCTCTAGTTTTACGTGATAAGCTTTCAAATCACTACTACTCCCTTTGAACTAATTGATTCAATAGGGTGTACTCTCCTCCTTGACACGTTCCATCTCCAGCCGTTATTCTTCCCGCAGCGTTATACGCGGGTATGTTTTATTTTTCCTTCCTCGGCAGCTACATTCAACTCGTCAGCTATTGAGATGCGTCCCCTGTCGTGAATCCTTCTTACATTCGTTCCGCGTTTACCTGATACTACTGTTGTTTCCGTTCCGGCTTCTATATTGTTGAATGCGAGTGATGTCCCGCAATGGAAATGCACGATTTTCCCCTTGTTACTAGAGCATTTCTTGATTTCTGTTTTATGAAATCTACTTCTTGATTACGTTATATGATACGCTGTAGCTGTTGTCTGTAATCTACCGGGAATTGCTGCTTTGCACTCTTCCGTTTCTTTTAGTGAGTATTTACACCAAATCTTTATGTTATCACAATGCATTACTACCAATGGTTTCTAACTCTTTTACGCACATTCATACCATATGAGTATTGTAGTGATTATCGTGTTCCACCTTTCTCGCTGTTTTGATCGCTTCATTAAATCGTTTGTTTCGAATCCCGTTAATATACTCTTCAACTTTGTTCTGATTTATCTCAGTTTGATCGTCCTTACTTACTATATATAAAAGCTTGCATCCACCTTGAGCAAGATGAATGGTCAATTACTTTCTGATAATGTCTGTTACGCAAATTCATATCCGTTTGGATTGTATCTTGGAGTTAAGCTTTCTGTATATCACTATCGTATATACATTAGATAACCATTCTACCAAATATCGGTTTGGGGTCGTCTATCGTTGTTAGGTGATTTTATTATCAATAGCAATTCCCTGGATCTTTGGTTGTGGTTTCGCACTTTTGTTGTCCATGAATTTTATTTATTATTGGCTTTATTGCTGCCAAGCCTGTTTTCGCATTTGCTCCAATTATTAGTTTTTCAGATTCTCTTTATCTCTGGATTTGCTAAATCCCAGCATATCAGTTATCAAATAATCTATTGATGCCACTTGCTCCTTGTTCTTGGGCTTTTAGTTTTCCTGTAACTGCTTCGTTACTTGGCTAAGCTTTGTTTAATTTCGTGTCAATTGGTCCATCTGCATTGTTCTTTAGTTTTCCTTTCTGGAGCTGGTTTATCAATTTTTGGTCGTCCCTGGAATTTTCTTTTCCATTACGTACCTGTTCTTTTCGTTTGGGTGGTTCGTCGTCGCTGTTTCTTTGGATGTTGTAGCTCCTCGTTCATTTATCCAGTTATCCCTTGTCCTCCTGTCGAGCTTCGGCGCCTTCTCTCTTCTTTTTATTTTCCTCTTCGGTATCTGGCTCTATATTTCGCTAGTTGTCTTTGACCACATACTACTCGTCTGGTTCATCTGGTTATCATATCGTCTTCGTTTTCTGTCATGAACAAATCTCTTGATTCCGGTATTCTCTCCTGGTTTGTTTCTTCATCCACAATAATCCATTTAGATCATCAGTTATCTCCTCATCTCCTTTGTGATGACGATTACTTCATCTGCTGCAGTGGATACTTCTGGCGTATTTAGACTTTCCTGTCGTCCTATTGGCGTTTTCCGTTTTGATTCTCTCTTGTTGATTCTCCTACCCGCGATCTTTGCTTACAGTTAATATATTGATTAACCCCAATTGCATTTGTTACCCCAAATTCAAGATCGTCATCTAATGCACCGTCCTCGTATTGTAAAGTTAAATGGCGTTCATACGGTATTCTCTTTTTCACTTCACTTACCTTGGCGTGATATAAATTCTCTTCGATTGGTTCGAAATCTGGTGTCATAATTTTTTAAACCTATATTATACTTCCTCTATTGTTTCGGCGCCATTCGGTGTGTTTCCATTTTCGGGGATTTATATCTCTCTGGATTGCCTCTGGGCACCACGCATAAATTTCTCCGATATCCTCTAATTTCCTTCACAAATTTCGTGCTCTCCACTCTACTACAACGAACTATTACGCATTTTGCTTCTGTTACAGTTTGCTTTGATTTTGCGTCCGGTCTCAATATCGCTGCTAACCTCTCTACATTTTTGCGTTTCCGTTAATCTGTTATCCTTCCTCCAACAGGATCGTCTATATCTGTGCAAATATTTTAATTCCCGGAATTCGTTTTCTCGAGTACGCTATTCGCGGTCTCGCTTGTTCTTGTGAATTCGTATTTTCATTTTCTCGTTCTGTTTCTATTTCAATTGTAATATATATCGATCGTCTTTTACAAATTGAGGTGTTACAATATTTTTTTCAAATAGAAACGCGGTACTCCTCCGCTACATTTTCCCAGTGGATTTTGGCTTCTGGCTTATCATAGATCTTTGGTCACTCCCAATTTTCGCTGGTCGCTCTTTCCATTTCCCGGTTTCGCGATTGAAATCGTGACTTTTTCGATTAATGGCCATTCCAATTACCGTCATAGTCTGCCTCTTGCTAATAGAAATACACTGATTAGATGTGTCCTTTTCCTACCCCAATTCCGTTTGGGTACACTCTCAAATTTCATCCGGTACCCTCCGATCTCTGTATAAAATTGAATGATTGTAATACGATGATTTCTCTTCCTCAGCCGATTTACTTTTTCAGCCCATCCACCTAATTTCCATGTGTATGGTATAATCGAGCTCTATCGTTTATTTCCTCGTCTTCTTCTGGTGCCAATTCCATTTCGTTTAACATTTCCTCTGGTAGTTTTCGTAGGTTCCATCTTCAAGAGTTCCAAGGTGTTTCATTAGCTGATCTTTCTGGCGCTTCTCCTGGTATGTATTTTCTCCATTTTGGTTCGGTCTCTCCGTTTTCCATTTCAACTCTTTTGTCCTTTTCATCATAACACCTTTTCATGGTGTTGTCGCATCTCTTGAATCATCTTATAGGTTTGAATTTTGTGCTTAGCTTACATCTTGTCTCCATAAACTGGTAGATGGTTATATTTGGGTCCATCTTTCCTTTTCATTTCCTCTGAAATTCTTTGGATCTGTTTGTTCCTTTTTTGTTGTATTTTTTTCTCTCGGTGGTTCATCCATGGCTATGATATTAATGGTTTTGTCCGTCTTTTTCCCATATACCTAATTCGTATATCGGGGTTCTTTCTCGGGACTTATTTGCGTTTGTGTATATTATTGCCACGTCTTCTACCATACCGTCCATCACTGACTTTCGATTATTGGTTGATGATTCTCTGTTTATTTCTCGGTATAATTCCGTGCATTTGACAATCGGGATCTACTAGTATTTCTTTATTTCGTCATTTGGTAGCTTTATTCTTAGCTTTATTGGTTCATCTCCTCTCATATCTCTTTGGTGTCTCCATATTGGCTATCAACTCATCTGTTCCTCGTTCAATCTCAATAATATCGTATCCGTACAGCCTCTACGAAATTTTCAAACTTGAGATCGTCTCGTTAATGATAATCGATTAATATATTGTCTAGCCTGGTCTATTGCTTGTTCTGTCATTTTTTATCTGGTTTTGCCTCATTATCTTTGTCCTCTCTTTTTCTAATCCCGTTTATTTCTTTGGCATATAAATATGAATTTTTTGCCATATTTCTTGCTGTTGTTTCCTCCGTTTCATTTTGTTTAATGTTACCACGTTTATTCCTTTTGGCCATAATTAGAAGCATCGCGCTAGTGTATATCTCGCTTTATTTTCCTTCCTTGAATAAATAGAAAGGTTTATTTTATAGACTGGGTCCCTAACTTTTCACTACCCAAGTCATAACAACTCGTTTTGCTACTCGCCTCTTGTGGCTATTATATTGTCTTGGTTAATTTCTGGAAAATCAATAAATTATACCTGATATCTTCTCTATCATATTCCTTTCCAGTTCTGCTTGGTACTTTTTTTTATCATGTCTTTCATGATGTCGTAAACGTACCATTATCTTGTTGATATCCTTTCGCAATCAGTTTTCATTATTGCTGCTGTATGCGGTTGTATCCTGAGGTTTAGGAACATTTGATTTCGATCTACTCTTCAAATTTCGTTAATTTCTTTTAATCTCAAGTTTCGTCCTTCTTCTGGCACGTTCGTCTCCCATTTCCTCTAATTCAGATTTTTTTTGACTCGTTCTTATCGGTTTATTTTCCTCGCATGACTGAAATATTTCTCCACCCAGACTGCTAATTTACTTTCATTCTTCATCCTGTTTTGATCGTCGGTATTGTCTCATCATATTAAATATGTGGTTGTTCCTCCTCTTTCATTATCTTTGTTGGCCCTTTTGTTTGGAACCATATCTGCCTTTTATTCAGTCTCCGATTATGGCTTCATCCAACGTGGGCTTTTCTTTCCTAATTCTTGTTCTATTTTTTGTAGGCAGTATCCTCTGGATTCGAATTTTTGTTATTATTGGTTCTGAATATCTTTTCTTTTCCTTTGTGACGTTGATGCTCCTGTTCATTCTCTCATTCTGGCTCTTGTCATTTCTTGCGATAAGACCTTTCTTTGCCATCACTTCTATTTTTTGAATCTAGGCTTGCTCTTGTTCTAAATGTTTTAACGCTCGCGCCTATTTTTAATATTAGTGCCTTCTTTCTTAGTTCCGCTTTCCGTTGGTTAGGATTGCTCTTTTTCTTTTAATTGACCTCCCTTGTTCTAAAAGCTTCTTCTGCTTTATTTTCTCCGAGTGGCTCTCTAATCGTTTTTGTCATAATTATTTCTTTTTCGAGTCGTCTATCTCGTTACATTAGATGTTTCCTCGTTTTGATCTTCCGTTATCATCATTTCTGCTCGTTTAATTCTTGGTGTTTTCCGGTTCGTTCGGTTTCTCCGTTGTCGTTTTCTTTTAATTGTCGCGTCTCTGTTTTTTCCTCCTCCGTAAATTCTTTTGATGGCCTCTATTTTCCTCCAGTCGTAATTCAATTCAATTGTTTTTCATTATCGGTTATATATTCCCTCCCATTCGTAATCTCGAACAGCACTGCTCCGCAGTGTGAATTTTATCATGGAATTTTCCATCCTCTCATATTAATTCTTTTCGGGGTTTGTTTCGATTTTTCCCATCTTTGCTGGATTCCTGGGCTTCCTCTGTTTGTAGTCTTTGCCCATTTCGCTTTTGTTGTTGCTCTTGGATATTCTTCTGGTTCGCAGCTCTTGAATCTCCTACATTGCTTCTCATTAATTGATTCGCTGTTGCTGTATATTGGCGGGATCTGTTGATCATCTCTTTTAATTTCATGGGCATTCGTTGTAAATGTTCCGTACATGTCTATTCTTGTATCACGTTAATTTGTGGATTTCTTATAGGATATTGTTTGGTCTTGGTTGATTTGACTCTCCTCATAATGTTGCATCGCCTGCGATGTCCCTTGTTGACCACAATAAGCCGCTTGCTGTTAAGTTGTTGACATAATGCTCTCAGTATGGCCTTTTTCCACATATCTGGCAGTTGAATTCGGAAACAATTTTTCTTGATCGATGTCCGGCGCGGAGTTGTTTTTTTTGACATGTGGGAGCAATTGTCTCTTAATTGCGTTTGGCTTGTTCTCTACGAAATGTATATTAATAGCTTACTTGGTTATTACCTCTATCTTCTGGATTTCTTGTTGCTGGTGGCTTGAGGGACTCTGCTGTCCCTGGGTATGAATTGATTCATTTTATTGGAATTGATATTTTGTTGTTTTGATTGTTGCATTGGACTGTTGACCGTTGTTGGTTTCTGTGGCAAAAGACTGGCCACTTGATATCCAGTCCCAGATGGGCTTCGCAAACATCTATTTGCGATTGCTATGCGCTTTATCTAATGTTTCTGGTGCCACATCCAAGGTTGGCTTCGTAATGTCTGTCCCCTCGTTTAGTTCCGCTATGAAAGACTCCTACCCATGTATCTTCGGGCAATTGCTCCTGCAGCGAAGTTTTTTAACACAATTTCTTTAACTCGCATGCGTATATTCCGAATTGATTCGTCTCGCTCTGTTTACGGTGTAGGAGTTAATATCTTCCTATTTCCCTTTTTCTCTATTCCGAATATTTTATTAAGGAACTCTTTAAATTTCTATCCAGTGGTCCAATTTCGTACTCTCTCGCTCTTCTACAAATACATTGTGGCTCCCTTTCAAATACAAGGGTAGTCGCTTTTCCTTTACTTTTTGGTCTGTCCAATGGCAGATATTTTTTATATCTTCGAATTCTTTTATAAAGTAATCTAATTGGTTGAGACTGCCGTCGAAACGGTTCTCCTCTAACTTTTTCTCTGAGATTCCTCCACTACACGTGTTTGTTATTTGAACAATGTTTTGCATCCGGATTGAAGAAAATTATAGAAGTTGTCATTTTGGATGTGTCTTAGATTTCTCTTCTTCGTTCACGGATGATTCTATTGTTGGCGAAATTGGTCTTTCGATATCATAACGTAGTGCGTTCTCTTCGCCTGTTTTAAAATTCAAAATCGGTCAAATCCGCTATCTGTGCCGCGTTTCCGTGTCTGCAGTTGATACTTTTGGTTATTAGCACTTCTACTGTTGCGAACTTTTTCTTTTCTTCTGTTTTAATAACTTTTTTCTCCTGTTTCTCTTGGTTTTGCTCTCGGTGGTTGCTACGATGCTAATCAATGTTTACGGTTATTCGTTACTTGGCTGGTTTCTTCTCTTCTCTTGCTTTTGAAATTCGTGGTTGCTTATTGACTCGTGGCAGCTACATGCTGTACGTTATTAGTCAGATCTTTCTACTCGTTTATTTCAAGTTTCTTATTATCACTTTGTTTGTCGTTTGCTCATGAATATTTTCTCTTTGTTTTGAGCTTTAATGTTGATTGGATTTGCTTTGGTTGGACCTATGATTCCTAAAAAAATGACACTACCATATTCTAAATACTCCTAATACTAATTTCTCCTCCATTTTACCAACTATATAACGTTATTATCCCTTGTTCGCAATTTATCGTGGTGGTCTTTCTTATCTGACTCACCCCCCTCATTTTAAAGTCTTTTTTAATTTGCTATACCTCGACAATTATCCTATTAATCTCGTATCAAATTATCCTATATAGTTCGTATCAATTATCTATATCTAATATCAAATAATATACACATCATCATATTCCATATTCTCAATCAATCCATTATTTATTTTTCCTATGTCTCCAACAATTTATTTGCTTAATCCTTAACGCTGGCGCCTATGCCCTTTATAATTTCCGTTGGCTCTTCGGCCTTCGGCTTTTAACTTTTTACTGTCATCTGTGACCTTAATACTATTCATAATCATATTTCATCTTAACTCATATCATATCTTATCTGGCACTAACTATGGCCCCATATAATCCTAAGTCCATCCGGCACTCTATGGCCTCTAATATCTAATCATAATATATCTCATCTTTACTGTTTAATCCTAATCATAATCATATTCTATCGATTTCATCTTTACTCATATTCCTATTCATTTTATTCGTATTATTCTCATTGTTTCAACCGGACTTGAAGCTCACATCAGTGACTTTTGGGTATAATTGAGGCCTCACACTGACTCTCACCTGGGTCTTTTGGCCGGCATTTTCCGGTTACGCTTTCTCACCGCCGATTCGGATATTTGGTAACTCGTGTGGGATCCGGGTTATTGTACCAACTCCTCACTGGGCAATAAAAAAACATTCCTCGGTACTCGGTGTGGGATCCGGGTTTGTGTACCTCGGAGATATAAAAAGTATGGAAATGCCTAGACGTTCAATCAGGTTCAAAAGCGGTTTTTACTTGATTTCCCGATAGTGGAAAAGAAAAGGAAGCGATTAAATATAGGCGCGGGGAAAATTTCTAATCCCCTGCCGACCTCTGCAATCAGATTTTTCCCGGCTCAATTCGGCCGCCCTTATCTGACCTCGGATTTCCGCTCAATTCGGCCCGCCCTTATCCACTTAGTAGGAACATTTGGTATGAACCATTTACCGGTTATAGTTTCACATCTCACCTACCGTTTGGCCCTCGACCGTCGGTGTGGGATCCGGGTTGTTGATCGAGTTCCTCCCAGCAATAAAAAAAAATGTTCGATACTCGTGTGTGATCCTGGGTTTTTTGTACCGAAAGGCTCAAGCGTGCCATCAGTCCCTTGGCTGAATAACAACCTTAACACGACAGTCCCGTAAGCTGTCCATCTGTGTGCCTCACCACCAGCTGGGAAAAAAAGTCATCTCTAGGTACCTTTAATCAAAACTATAATCTGTTTCGTGTACATCTCTCTCACCCCTCTCGTCTATCTCTTCACTCCCCCTTCAATTTGTGTAATCGCATCAGCAAGCTCCCCAAAGAGGTGATCAATTCTCGCCGGTTCTTGGCTGACATACGCGACTTGGCCTACCAGTTCCGTTTCTTCAGTAGGTTGATCAGGATTTCCCTTGGGTGAGCGTACTATCTGTTAGATAGCTGGGTTTAACCATTTTTTCCTGTCCTATCTCAATATAGTATCAATAATATAATATCAATAAAACAAAAGAATTATACTCTAGAGTTCGGTTGTCGGAAATTTTTTCGTCCAATTATTTTGTGTCTCTAATGCATGTGTTTAAATTATTTTCCCTAATTCGGCTTTCATGTATTTGGTCTATTACCATTTATTTATGTTGTCGGGTGGTTTTTATTATTACAAACATTGCACATTTTTTTATATATTAATTTCAAGTATAACATAATACACATTTTTTCATTTTCGTCATAACACTTCACGAAAGTTAAACAGTTAGTCTTTCCTTTATCTTTCGCCTGGCAATAAACATGCAGTGCGACTTCTGTGCGCATCCATGACAATAACTCAGAGTCGCGCAAGGTACACCATTAACTCGTGCTCTTCTGTTTCTGCACGCGTAACATTCCAAATTTAGCCTTGGTTGCCTCTTTCATTGTTGTTGCAATCTCGTCTTCAATATTTTGACTTTTTCATTAATTTGTGCCAGCTTTCCGATTTGGTTATTTCCAACTCATAGATAGATTTCGTATATTCTTTCCGTTGTCACGTCTTTAATCAATGTCAATCATTTTATCATATGCAAGTCGTGGAATATAGGTTGGAAATCGTTGATATATCCTCTCTAGCTCGTTTAATTAACTTTTGTTTATTAATTAGTTCCTCAAGATTGTTATTTTTCGATGTGAATTCCCTTTAGTTTTTCTATAAATTTTTGTTGTCCATTTCTAAAATTATTAAATCCTTTTAATTACCCATAAATTTAATTTAAATACTAATTAACTAATTGTATGTATTCATTCGACTCTTGGTTTGTATTTTGTTTGATAAGCTGCTACTTTAATTACTATAATTCCCGTTGTAATTTATTTTATTATCGTTTTTTATTGGTTTTTCCCGTTTGTCGGTTACTCCCCTACTTAACCCCATATTCATTTTATCCCGCATTTGCCTTTTATTATATGTTGTTTGCTTATGCGTCTTGTCGGTGTTGTTGGTATCTTACAAAGGGTGATTGAGTCATCAAGCATTGAATGCTTTGGGCGTTGATATCTTTTAACTAATATCAGTTGGTTTACTTGGGTTTTGTAAACTAATCATTGTTTATCTCTTTGTGACTTTGTGTGTAGTTTGGTTTGATGGTTTTAATTGTAGTCGTTGGGTCGTTTTTCATTGTTTCAAATCTTCTCCGCGGTTCGAATAAAATGTCTCTCGACATTTTCTTTTTGAAAGACAGTTCTGTATCATTCCCCTGTTGTTTGCCAAAAGCTTCAATCCCGGCTGAGGGTGTACTGACAAAATTCTCTGGTTGTTTCTTAACTTGAAATTGTTTTGGTCTTTCCAAATAACAAGCTTAATCCCGGCGAGCCCCCAAATTTGTAACTTGGTGGGCTAGTCGTCTGTTATTTATTCTCTTGATTTGTAGTCAGTCGTTCGTTTTTCATCGATCTTTACAATTTCTCATCAATCTTTACAAATCGATATTTTCAACTTTTAAGTTTCCCACAATATTTCATCTCTTCCGGGGTTTGTAAAAATGTCGTCCCCGACATTTCCTATTGAAAAAGATAGTTATGCTTAAATGTCCCACGTTTGTTTGTGCACGAAAATCATTCTATCCCGGGCTGAGCCCCAAATTTTTGTATGGTGGGTTACAGGTTTCGACCGTTGTTTAAAATACCATGGTTCCTCCCGTACGGCCATACAAAAAATGCTAACTGCCACTTGGCCCGTTGCTAGGCCAACAGTTGGTAGTGTGTTCAAGTTGGTGGACCGCACCGCAAAATGAGTATCATTAGCTAATACTTGTAAGTTGCTGGACAATCCTCGGGTTCACGAGCTGTCCGATAGAAGACCTGTGCTCGCTTTTAATTATTGTCCCATTGCGTCTAAATTTTCTATCGTCTATCCCGCTGGTTTATCGCGTCAGTTTGGAGAACAAGATAATTAGTGGTTTTGTTTAATTCCCCACGATGTTATTTTATTAAAAAAAAACATTACTAGTACGAAATGCAATGAGAGAGTGCAAAACAGTATATAACAATAGTCTATTCTCTATGAAACGCATTGAATTGGAGAGTCGAGCGGCTCGGCCGCTTTGCTCGGCTCCTTGCGACCCCGGTCGTCGACTGGATGTTGAAGGATTGTTGGAGTAGGGGTTTCCGACCAGGGTTGGCATGCGGATGGGTCGGATTCGACTCACGGTATGCTAATTGAGCCGGGGCGAGAAACTAGAAGGGTAGGTAAACGCTGCCCCCTCTTGACTAGCGGACACGCTAACCTCTAGCCCCCTGATGGGTCTTCAGGCCTTGTCCCAATTGTCTTTCTCGGTCACTTCTGCCGCGGCTACTTTGATACAGCGGCTTGAACCCTTGTGGGTTTACCCAACGTGGCCTGAGTTGTTGTATTCCGGACAGGTGTATGAGTTGATCGTGGAGATCCTTGTTTGTTTGTCCGTGCTCCGGTGGGGTTTTTTTTTAATTCCCCCCGTTTTTTTGTAAAAGCCTCACGGGGTCCATTTCTAAAACATAGTAAGGGTGAATTGGATGACGACTAATTCGAATAGGAAATAGTTTTATTCACATTTTTTAAAATCGAAAAATTATGATAATAATAGAAAAGATGAGACAGTAAAACTTTGGTTCTTGAATCGGTCTCAATGTCATTATAACAATAACAAATGTCCACGTCAATAAAAGTTACTCTCCGCGAAGAATCGTTTGATCCCCTCTTCCGGATGTATCCCGGGATCACGAATACAGGCCGCTTAAAGGTTTCGCTAGGTCTTGGAGGGTTGGATACCTCTGGCTACCGTCCGCCAATCAGGTGGTCATCTTGGACGTTGGTCAAGTGTGCTGCGGCCCTTGCACATCCGCTTCGACTTGACGTTGGAGTTGGAGGAAGGTCCTCCAGACGCTCCTGGGCCTGTTTAAAGATATCCTGAGAAGGAATTAGGCCTCGTCGAATGGCTTTCCTTCCGGAACTGCCGCATGATTCCCGGGGTTTATGTTTTCCGGTTGGCTCTTCAGGCATGGAAGGGTATCGTTCTTGATACAACTGATTCCATGCCTGCCTCCACTGTTCATCTACATGGGCCAGGAGTTCGATCATAGTTCGGTTTCTACACTAATGGATAACTTAGTGAGGTCGTAGTATTCATTCAAGGTTCTTTGATAGTTTTATAAGGGAGATGCCCTAGCTTGTGATTCACAATTGTACAGTTTCTAGTCGTTTACGGAGAGATTGGGTCAATTTTCCAAACCGCGTATTAGTGTCCGGCTAATGCTGTAGTTGGAATCTAGAGAACACGATGCTTTTAAGTCACTGGGTTAGGCGCCTGCCTGCCTGTACGGCATTCGAGGTAATGCTTAAGTTAAAAAATGATAAAACGTAATTGTAGTTATCTACTTAAATGGTTTTATGGATTACCAATCGTTCAAGTTTGTATATATAGATGATTTAAATTGGTAGTGTAATTCAATCATCGAAGATTCTAATAAAAACAATTTTTACGAAAAAAACTTTGTCTATAATTGAACAATTAAGACATTTTGCACAGGTTAATGATCAAATATGTAAATAGGTTCGCTAATAAGCACGTGGTTTGAATAAATCAAATAATCTATCTATAGTTTAACAAATTAGACATTTATATACCGTTAAATAATCAGATTTCATAATATGGATAACTTAATTGGAACAATTATATAGCCGTTAAATAATCGGATTTTATATATGGGTTAATTATTAGAATTATATACCGTTATTAATCAAATTTTATATACGGATTAACTAGTTAGACAATTTTATGACATGATTAAGCAAATCAAAATGGTTTATCAATTAAGCATTCATAAGTATGACTAAACAGTAGACGTCCACACAATGTTAGATCTCGAACTGAGCGTTTATGAATCCCATTTCCTTTATTAAACCAAATGAACCGGATGTGCGATCATCAACCCCAATTTGAACACGGGTGAACTG
>CM039681.1:41745968-41996824 GCA_022537955.1 Schmidtea mediterranea
CAATCATTTAACTAAATCATCAGTATATTTTTTCCGGTTGTGCAAGTCTTTATGAAAAGAAATCCATCTTGTATTATAATACAGATAGTTTTCACAATCTTTGGGTTCTATTTGCGCTTTTGCCGTTCGATTGCTGTTCGCCGATAAGGAATATTTCCTTAATAATGGTAACTGGCTACCATCGTCCATTTACTCACCATTCGCTTTTTATAATCTCAATTCCCGCTGGTGGTATCGTTGAATTACTAGCTTGTTGGAGTGACCTCTGATTCCGCAATGGTCGTGGTGATCGTGGTTTTCCGATGCTTCCGGTTCTCCGTATTTCATCTAAGTGCGCTCTTTTTGCGTGTAGTATTCTGTTCACTTGTGCACTCGTCCTTGTACTCGTCGAATATTCGCTTTTCAACAAGTGAGTCTACAAATTCTGGTATCGCGTGATATACGATCGTTGAACATTCCGTATTGCATGATCTGCTGTTGCCAGGCATGAGGGTACTCTCTTCATGCTTGGTAATACTGGATCAAAATATCCTTGATATTTCTCTAGTTTTAACTTGATAGCTTTCCAATCACTTACTATCCTTTGGACATAATGATTCAATAGGGTGTACTCTCCTCCTTTGAACAACGTTCCATCTCCAGCCGGTTATTCTTCCCGCAGCGGTATACATGCTGGGTAGTTTTTTATTTTTCCTTCTCGGCACCTACATTCACTCGTCCAGCTATTGGAGATGCGTCCTTGTCGGTGAATCCTTTCTTTCACATCGTTTCCGCGTTACCGATACTACTGTTGTTGTCCGTTCGGCTTCTATGAATTGTTGAATGCGAGTGATGTCCGCAAATAAAATGCTACGATATTCCTTGTACTGAGCATGTCTTTGATTTCTTTTTTATGAAATCTACTTCTTGATATACGTTATATGATTACTCATGTATGCTGTTGTCTGTAATTATAACCGGGATTTGCTGCTTTCACTCTTCCGTTTTTTTTAGTGTATTTAATCACAATCTTTATGTTATCTACAATTCATTCATGACTTATCAAAGTGGTTCTACTCCTTTTACGCAACACATCCATATGAAGTATTGTAGTGATTATCGGTTCACCCTTTCCTCGCTTTTTGATTCGCTTGCATAATCGTCTGTTTCGAATTCCGTTCTATACATCTTTCAACTTTGTCTGCATTATCTCATTTGATCGTCTTTACTATACTATATTTATATAATAGCTTTGCCATCCACCTGAGTCAAGATGAATGGTTCCCATACTTTTCTTATAATCGTCTGTTATCGCAAATTCAATCCGTTTGATTGTATCTGGAGTTCGCTTTCTGTATATCACTATCGTAATTATACATTAGATAAGCCTCATTCCTACCAATATCGTTTTGGGTTCTCTGAAATCGTTTGTGTAGGTGATTTATTATCAATAGCAATTCCTCTGGATCTTGGTTGTGGTTCGGCACTTTGTGTCCATGAATTTTATTTATTAATTGGCTTTATTGCTGCCCAAACGTTTACGCTTCTGCCTCCGATATTAATAGTTTAGATTTTCTCTTATCTCTGGATTTGCTAATCCCAGCATACATCAGTTATCATCTATTGAGTCCACTTTGCTCCTTGTTCTTTGCCTTTTACGTTTTCCCTCTGTTAACTAGCTTCGTTAGCTTGGTCTAGCTTGAATTTCGTTGTCCAATTGAGTCCATTCTGCAATTGTTTCTTTATTTCCTTTCTGGAAGCTGGTTTATCAATTTTTTGGTCGTCCTCCTGGATATTCTTTTCCATTACCGTATCCTGTCTTCCTTTTCGTTTGGGTTGTTTAGTCTGCCGTTTCTTTGGATGTTGTAGCTCCTCGTTCATTTATCCAATTATCCCATTCGTCCTCCTGTCGAGCTTCGAGCGTCTTCTCTCGTTCTTTTTATTTTCCTCCTCGGTATCTGGCTCTATAATTTCGACTGTTGTCTTTGGACCACATACTAGCTCGTCTTGGTTCATCTGTTTATCAAATCGTTTTCATTCTTCTGTCATGTAAACAAATCTCTTGATTCCGTATTTCTCTTGTTCGTGCATTCCACATAAGTCTTTAGATACATTCATTTCTCCTCATCTCCTGTTGTGATGACGATTGACTTCATCTGCTGCAGTGAACTTCTGGCGTATTTAGACTTTCTTCGTCGTCCTATGGCGTTTTCGTTTTGATTTCTCTTTTATTGAGTTCTCTACCCGCGATCTTTGCTACAGTTAATATATTGATTAACCCAATTGCATGTGTAACCCCAATTCCCAAGATCGTCATCTAATGACCGTCCTTCGGTATGTAAATGAAATGGCGGTCATACGGTATTCCCTCTTTCACTTCACTACCTTGGCAGTGATATAAATCTCTTTCGATGGTTTCGCAAATCTGGGTGTCATATTTTAAAACTATACTTAATCTATCGTTCGGCTGCCCAATTCGTATGTTTCCATTTTCGGGATAATTCTCGAATTGCTGCTGGGTTACCAACGCAATACATTCTCCGATATTCCTCGCTATTAGCGCTATCACAATATTTCGTAGATTCCTCGCACTCTACTACACCGAATCTATATCCATCTTTGCTAAATCTTTACAGTTCGTCTTTGATTTTTTGCTCTCGTTCCATATCGTGCTGCTAACGTCTCTATCAATTTTTGCCGGGTTCCGTTAATCTTGTTAATCCTTTCCTCTACAAGGGCTTCGTCTATACTGTGGGCAAGAATATTTAATCCCGAAATTCGTTTCTCGAGTACGCTATTCGCTGTCTCGCTTGTTCTTGTTGAATCGTATTTTCATTTCTCGGTCTGTTTCTATTTCAATTGTAATATAATATCGTATCGTCTTTTAATACAAATGAGGTGTTACATATTTTTTCAATAAAACCGCGTATCCTCCCGCACATTTTCTAGTGGATTTTGGCTTCTGGCTTTATCATAGAATCTGGGTCTACTCCCAATTTTTCGCGTGTGTCGCCTCTTTCCCATTTCCGGGTTTCCCGATTGAAATCGCTGACTTTTCGAATTAAATGGCCATGCGCAATGATACCTGGCGAGAGGATAGATCAGCCTCTGCTAAAGATAAATTACACTGATAGATGTGTTTCCTTTCCACCCGAATCTCCGTTGGGTAACATCCTCAATTCAATCCGTATCCTCCGATCTCTGTATAAAATTGATGCTTGTAATACCGATGATTTTCTCTCCTCAGCCCGATTTACTTTTTCAGCCCCATCCACCTATTTTTCCATGTGTAATGGTAATAATCGAGCTCTATCGTTTATTTCCTCGTCTCTCTGGTTGCCATTTTCCATTTTCGTTTAACATTTTCCTCTGGTAGATTTTCCGGTAAGGTTCATCTCATAGAGTTCAGGTTGTTTCATTAGCTGCAGCTTCTGGCTCTTCTCCTGGTATGTATTGTTCTCCATTTTGGTCGGTTCTTCCGTTTTCCATTTCCACTCCTTTTGTCTTTTCATCATACACCTTTTTCCATGGTGTTGATCCGGCAATCTTGAATCCAATCTATAGGTTCTAATTTTGTGCTTAGCTTTACATGCTTGTCTCCATAAATGGTAGATGGTTAAAAGATTTGTCCATACTTTCTTTTCATTTTCCTCTTGAAATTCTTGGATCTGTTGTTACCTTTTGTGTATTTGTTTCTCCTCTGGTCATCCATGCTATGATATTAATGGTTTGTCCGTCTCCCATATACCTAATCGTAATAAATCGGGGTTCTTTCTCGTGTGACTATTGCCGTTTGTGGTATATATTGCACGTCTTCTACATACCGTCATCACTACTTCGATTATGGTTGGATGATTTCCGCTGTTCATTGCGTCGGTATAATCGTGCATTTGACAAATCGGGATCTACTAGTATTTCGTTTTATTTCGTCATTTGGTAGCTTATTCTTAGCTTATTTGGTTCATCTCCTCTCATATCTCTTTGGTGCTCTCCATCAATTGTGGCTATCAACTCATTCTGTTTCTCGTTAATCAATCTCAAATATATCTGTATCCCGTACAGCCTCTATCTAACGAACATTTCATTTGAGATCGTCCTCTGTTAATGATAATCGATTAATATATTTCTAGCCTGGTCTATGCTTGTCTGCTGTCATTTTTATCTGGTTTTGCCTCATTCTCTTTGTCTCTCTTTTTCTAATCGCCGGTTTTATTTCTTTGGCATATAATATAACTGAATCTTTTCCATATTTCTTGCCTGTTTCGTTTCCTCGGTTTCATTTTGTTTAATGTTACCACAATCCAAGGATACTTTATTTCCTTTTGGCCGATATGAGAGCATCCTGCTAGGTGTAATCTCTGCTTTATTTCCTTCCCTTGAGTAATATAGAAGGTTTATTTTTTATAACTGGGTCCAACTTTTTCACTACCCAATCATACAATCTCGTTGTCTCTCGCCCTCTTGTGCTATTATCTTTCTTGGTATTTCTGAAAATCAAATAATTACCTTGATGACTTGCTCTCTATCATCATTCTTCAGAATCATTATTCTTTCAAATTCTCTTGGTTACCTTTTTTTATGTCTTTCCCATGATGCCGTGAACGTACCATTATCTTGTTGATATCTTTCGGCAATCAGTTTCATTATTCTCTGTATGGCGGTTGTATCTCTGAGAGGTTTAGGAACATTGATTCGATTGACTTTTCTTCCACCAATTTCGCTTAATTTCTTTAATATCTGCAGTTTTCGTCTTCTCTTGGCACGGTTCGTCTCCTATTTCCTCCTAATTTCAGAATTTTGACTCCGTCTTTATTCGTTAATTTCCCTCGCATGGACATGAAAGTATTTCTCCACCCAGATGCTTATTCATCTTCATCTTCATCTGTTTGATCGTCTGGTATTCGTCCTCTCATATTAATATGTGGTTGTTCCTCCTCTTTCATTATCTTTGTTGGCCCTTTTGTTTGGAACCATATCTCCTTTATTCTATTCTCGATTTGGGCTTCACTCCACGTGGGCTTTTCTTTTCTAATTCTTGTTTCTATTTTTTGTAGCAGTATCCTCTGGATTCGATTTTTTGTTATTATTGGTTCTGATATCTTTTCTTTTCCTTGTGACGTTGATGCTTCCTGTTCATCTCTCAATTCTGGCTCTTTCATTTCTTGCGATAGCACTTTCTTTGCCATCACTTCTATTTTTTGATCTAGTGCTTGCTCTTGTTCTAAATGTTTTAACGCTCCGTCTATTTTTAATATTAGTGCCTTCTTTCTTAGTTCCGCTTTCTCTTGGTTTAGGATTGCTTCTTTTTCTTTTAATTGATCCTCCTCTTGTTCTAAAGCTTCTTCTTGCTTTATTTTCTCGAGTGTGCTCTCTATCGTTTTTGTCATAATTTCATTTTCGAGTTCATCTATCTCGTACATTAGTGTTTCCTCGTTTTGCTCTTCCGTTATCATCATCTCTGCTCGATTATTCTCTTGAGTTTCTGGTTCGTCTGATTTCTCAGTTGTCATTTCTGCTCGATTACTCTCTTGAGTTTCTGGTTCGTCTGATTTCTCAGTTGTCATTTCTTTTAGTTGTCGACGTCTCTGTTTTTCCTCCTCCGTAAATTCTTTGATGGCCTCTATTTTCTCCATCGTATTCAATTCAATTGTTTTCTCATTATCGGTTATCATATTCCCTCCCCATTCGTTCTCAACACACTGCTCCGCAGTGTGAATTTTATCTGGAATTTCCATCCTCATCATATTAATTCTTTTCGGGGTTTGTTTTCGATTTTCCCATCTTTGCTGGATTTCCTGGGCTTCCTCTGTTTGTAGTCTTTGCCATTCAGCTTGTTGTTGCTCTTGATATTCTCTGGTTCGCAGCTCTTGAATCTCCTCATTGCTTCTCATTACATTGATTCGCTGTTGCTGTATATTGGCGGGCATCTGTTGCATCATCTCTTTTAATTCCATGGGCATTCGTTGTAATGTTTCCCGTAACATGTCTATTTCTTGTATCACGTTAATTTGTGGATTTCTTGTAGGATTATTGTTTGGTCTTGGTTGATTTGACTCTCCTCATATGTTGCATCGCCTTGCGATGTGCCCTTGTTGACCACAATTATAGCACGCTTTGCTGTTAAGTTGTTGACATATTCTCTCAGTATGCCCTCGTTTTCCACATATCTGGCAGTTGTAATTCCGGAAACAATTTTCTGATCGATGTCCCATTTTTTGACATGTGGAGCATTGTTCGTTTGCGTTTGGCTTGTTCCTGAAATTATTATTATAGCTTACTTGGTTATTACCTCTATCTTCTGGATTTCTTGTTGCTGGTGGCTTGAACATCTGCTGTGCCCTGGGTATGAATTGATTCATAGCTGGATTGATATTGTTGTTTTGATTGTTGACATTGACTGTTGACGTTGTTGGTTCTGTGGCCAAGACTGCCACTTGATATCCCAGTCCCAGATGGGCTTCACATCTATTTGCGATTGCTACTGCTTTATCTAATGTTTCTGGTGCCAAGCATCCAAGGTTGGCTCGTATGTCTTCCCTCTTTATTCCTCTTATGAAGACGTCTACCATTTTATCTTCGGGCAAATCTGCTTCTCCGAAGGCTTCTTTACACAATTTCTTTAACTCGCATGCGTATACCGCATTTGATTCGTCTCGTCTCTGTTTACGGTGTAGGAAGTCTAATATCTTCCTATTTCCCTTTTTCTCTATTCCGAATATTTTTATTAAGAACTCTTTAATTTCTATCCATGTTGTCAATTTCGTTACATCTCTCGCTTCTTCTACAAATACATCTTGTGCGCTCCCTTTCAAATACAAGGGTAGTCGCTCTTTTACTTTTTGGTCTGTCCAATGGCAGATATTTTTATATACTTCGAATTCCTTTATAAATGTATCTAATTTGTTGAGACTGCCGTCGAACGGTTCTCCTCTAAACTTTTCTCTGAATTCTCCCACTATCACGTTGTTGTTATTTGACAATGTATTTGCATCCGGAATTGAAGAATTTATAGAAGTTGTCATGTTTGGATTGTTGTCTAGATTCTCTTCTTCGTTCACTGATTCTATTGTTGCCAATTGGTTCTCGATATTACGTAGTTCGTTCTCTTCGCTGCTGTTAAATTCAAAATCGGTCAATCCGCTATCTGTGCCGGTTCCTGTTGCTGCTGTAGTTGATACTCTGGTGTTGACACTTCTGCTGTAACGAACTTTTCTCTTTTCTTCTGTTTTTAATAAACTTTTTTCTCTGTTCTCTTGGCTTTTGCTTCTCGTGTGGTTGCTGATGCTATCAATGTTTACGGTTATTCGTTTACTTGGCTGGTTTCTCTTCTCTTGCTTTTGAAATTCTGGTTGCTTATTACTCGTAGCTACTCTGACGTTTATTATCAATTCTTTTCTACTCGTTTATTCAAGTTTCTTTATTATCACTTTGTTTTGTCGTTTGCTCTGAAATATTTTCTCTTTGTTTTGCTTTGAATTTGACTTGGATTGCTTTGTTGGACTATGATTCCTAAAAATAAATGACACTCCAATATTCTATACTCTATACTAATTTCTCCTCCATTTACCATACTATATACGTTATTATCCCTTGTTCGCATTTATCGTGGTGGTCTTCTTTATCTGACTCACCCCCCTCATTTTAAGTCTATTTTTAATTATCTATACCTCGTAACAATTATCTATTAATCTCGTATCAATTATCTATATAGTCGTATCAATTATCTATATCATAATATCAATAATATAACATCATCATATTCATATTCTCAATCAATCCATTAATTATTTTTCCTATGTCTCCCAACAAATTTATTTGCTTAATCCTTAATCGCTGGCGCTCTATGCCCTTTATAATTTCCGTTGGCTCTTCGGCCTTCGGCTTTTAACTTTTTACTGGTCATCTGTGACCTTAATATCTATTCATAATCATATTTCATCTTTACTCATATCATATCTTATCTGGCACTCTATGGCCCCCAATATTTAATCCTAATCATCCGGCACTCTATGGCCTCTAATATCTAATCATAATTATATCTCATCTTTACTGTTTAATCTAATCATAATCATATTCTATCGATTTCATCTTTACTCATATTCCTATTCATTTTATTCGTATTATCTCTCATTGTTTCACCGGACTTGAGCTCATCAGTGACTTTTGGGTATATTTGAGGCCTCACACTGACTCTCAAGCCATGGCGTCTTTTGGCCGCGCATTCTTCCGGTTACGCTTTACTCACCGCCATTCGGATATTTGGTACTCGGTGTGGGATCCGGGTTATTGTACCAAACTCCTCACTGGGCAATAAAAAAACATTCCCTCGGTACTCGGTGTGGGATCCGGGTTGTGTACCTCGGAGAATATAAAAGTATGGAAATGCCTAGACGTTCAATCAGGTTCCAAAAGCGGTTTACTTGATTTCCCGAATAGTGAAAAGAAAAGGAAGCGATTAAATATAGGCGCGGAAAATTTCTAATCCCTGCCCGCCTCTGCAATCAGATTTCCCGGCTCAATTCGGCCGCCCTTATCTGACCATCGGATTTCCCGGCTCAATTCGGCCGCCCTTATCCGACCTTAGTAGGACATTTTGAGTATGAACCATTTACCGGTTAGTTCACATCTCACCTACCGTTTGGCCCTCGACACTCGGTGTGGGATCCGGGTTGTTGTATCGAGTTCCTCCCAGCAATAAAAAAAAATCGTTCGATACTCGGTGTGTGATCCGGGTTTTTGTACCGAACGGCTCAGCGCCATCAGTCCCTTGGCTGATAACAACCTGAACACGACAGTCCGTAGCTGTCCTCTGGTGCCTCACCACCAGCTAGGGAAAAAAGTCATCTCTAGGTACCTTTAATCAAAACTATTAATTCTGTTTCGTGTACACTCTTTCTCTCACCTCTCGGTCTATCTCTTCACTCCCCCCTTCAAAATTTGTGGTAATCGCATCAGCAAGCTCCCCAAAAGAGGTGATCAATCTCTCGCCGGTTACTTGCTGACATACGCGACTTGGCCTACCAGTTCCTTTCTCAGTAGGGTTGATCAGGATTTCCCTTGGGTGAGCGTACTATCGTTAGATAGCTCGGGTTTAACCATTTTTCCTCGTCCTATCTCAATATAGTATCAATAAATATAATATCAATAAAACAAAAAGAATTATACTCTAGGAAGTTCGGTTGTCGAAATTTTTCCGTCCAATATTTTGTGTCTCTATGCATGTGTTTTAATTATTTCCCTAATTCGGCTTTCATGTATTTGGTCTATTACCTTTATTTATCGTTGTCGGGTGGTTTTATTATTTACAAACATTGCACATTTCTTTTATATATTAATTCAAGTAATACATAATACACATTTATTTCATTTCGTCATAACACTTCACGGAAAGTAAACAGTTAGTCTTTCCTTTATCTTTCGCTGGCATAACATGCAGTGCGACTCTTGTGCGCATCCATGACAATAACTCAGATGTCCGCAAGGTATCACCATTACTCGTGCTTCTTCTGTTTTGCACGCGTAACATTCCAAATTAGCCTTGGTTTGCTCTTTCATTGTTGTTGCAATCTCGTCTTCAATATTTTTGACTTTTTCCATTAATTTGTGCCAGCTTTTTCCGAATTTGGTTATTTCCAATCTCATAGATAGAATTTCGTATATTCTTTCCGTTGTCACGTCTTTATCAATGTCAATCAATTTTATCAATATGCAATGTTCGTCGGAATATAGGTTGGAAATCGTTGATATATCCTCTCTAGCTCGTTTAATTAACTTTTGTTTATTAATTAGTTCCTCAAGATTGTTATTTTCGATGTTTAGAATTCCCTTTAGTTTTTCTATAATTTTTGTTGGTTCCATTTCTAAAATTATTAAATCTCTTTTAATTACCCATTAAATTTATTTAAATACTAATTAACTAAATTGTATGTTATTCATTCGACTCTTGGTTTAGTATTTTGTTTTGATAAGCTGCTACTTTAATTACTATAATTACCCGTTGTAATTTATTTTATTATCGTTTTTATTGTTTTTCCCGTTTGTCGTTACTCCCCTTACTTACCCCATTTCATTTTATCCCGCATTTTGCCCTTTTAATTATATGTTGTTTGCTTATGCGTCTTGTCGTGTTGTTGGTATCTTACAAGGGTGTTGAGTCATCAAGCATTGAATGCTTTGGCGTTGATATCTTTTTAACATAATATCAGTTGGTTTACTTGGGTTTTGTAAACTAATCATTGTTTATCTCTTTGTGACTGTGTGTAGTTGGTTTGATGGTTTTTAATTGTAGTCGGTTGGGTCGTTTTTCATTGTTATCAAATCTCTCCGCGGTTCGATAAAATGTCGTCTCGACATTTTCTTTTTGAAAAGACAGTTCTGTATCATGTCCCCTGGTTGTTTGCACACGAAAAGCTTCAATCCCGGCTGAGGGTGTACTGACAAAATTCTCTGTTGTTTCTTAACTTGATTGTTTTGGTCTTTCCAAATAACAAAGCTTCAATCCCGGCTGAGCCCCCAAATTTGTACTTGGTGGGCTAGTCGTCTGTTATTTATTCTCTTGATTTGTAGTCAGGTCGTTCGTTTTTCATCGATCTTTACAATTTCTCATCAATCTTTACAATCGATATTTACAACTTTTAAGTTCCACATATTTCATCTCTCCGGGGTTTGGTAAAAATGTCGTCCCGACATTTTCTATTTGAAAAGATAGTTATGCTTTATGTCCCATCGTTTGTTTGTGCACGAAAATCATTCTATCCCGGCTGAGCCCCCCAAATTTGTATGGTGGGTTACAGGGTTTCGACGTTTGTTTAAATTATTCCATGGTTGCCCCGTAACGCCATACAAAAAAATGCTAACTGCCACTTGGCACCCGTTGCTAGGCAACGTTGGTAGTGTGTTCAAGTGGTGGACCGCCCGCAAAAATTGAGTATCATTAGCTAATACTGTAGTTGCTCGGACAATCCTCGGGTTCACGAGCTGTCGATAGAAGACCTGTGCTCGCTTTTAATTATTGGTCCCTTTGCGTCTAAATTTCTATCGTCTATCCCGCTGGTTTATCGGCGTCAGTTTGAGAAGACAAGATAATTAGTGGTTTTGTTTAATTCCCCCACGATGTTATTTTATTAAAAAAAAACATTACTAGTACCGAAATGCAATGAGAGATGTGCAGAAAACAGTATATTTAACAATAGTCTATTTCTCTATGAAACGCATTGATTGGAGAGTCGAGCGGCTCGGCGCTTTGCTCGCTCCTTGCGACCCGGTCGTCGACTGGATGTTGAAGGAATTGTTGGAGTAGGGTTTTCGACAGGGGTTGGCATTGCGGATGGGGTCGGATTCGACTCACGGTATGCTAATTGAGCCGGGGCGAAAACTAGAGGGTAGGTTACCGCTGCCCCTCTTGACTAGCGGACAACGCTACCTCTAGCCCCTGATTTGGGTCTTCAGGCTTGTCACCAATTGTCTTTCTTCGGTCCACCCTTCTGGGCCGCGGCTAACTTTTGATACAGCGGCTTGACCCTTGTGGGGTTTACCCACGTGGCCTTGAGTTGTTGTATTTCCCGGACCAGGTGTATGAGTTGATCGTGGAGATCCTTGTTTGTTTGTCGTGCTCGGGTTAATTCGTTTTGTAAAAGCCTCACGGGGTCCATTTCTAAAACATAGTAAGGGTGAATTGGATGACGACTAATTCGAATAGGAATAGTTTTATTCAAACAATTTTTTAAAATGAAAATTATGATAATAATAGAAAAGATGAGACAGAAAAACTTTGTTCTTGAATCGGTCTCAATGTCATTATAACAATAACAAATGTCCACGTCAATAAAGTTTACTCCTCCGCGAAGAATCGTTTGATCCCCTCTTCCGGAGTGTATCCCGGGATCACGAATACAGGCCGCTTAAGGTTTCGGCTAGGTCTTGGAGAGGGTGGATACCTACTGGCTAGCCGTCCCGCCATCAGGTCATCTTGGACGTTGGTCAAGTGTGCTGCGGCCCTTGCCACATCCGCTTCGACTTGACGTTGGAGTTGGAGGAGGTCCTCCAGACGCTCCTGGGCCTGTGTTAAGATATCCTGAGAAGGATTAGGCTCGTCGAATGGCTTCCGGAACTGCCGCATGAATTCCTCGGGGTTTATGTTTTCCGGTTGGTCATCTTCAGGCATGGAAGGGTATCGTTCTTGATACACCTGATTCCATGCCTGCCTCCACTGTTCTACTACATGGGCAGGAAGTTCGATCATAGTTCCGGTTTCTACTAAATGGAAATAACTTAGTGAGGTCGGTAGTTTCATTCAAGGTTTCTTTGATAGTTTATAGGGAGATGCCTAGCTTGTGATTCACAAATTGTACAGATTTTCTAGTCGTTTACGGAAGAGATTGGGTCAATTCAAACGCGTATTAGTGTCCGGTCTAATGCTGTAGTTGGAATCTAGAAGAAAACGATGCTTTAAGTCACTGGGTTAGGCGCCTGCCTGCTGTACGGCCATTCGAGGTATGCTTAAGGTTAAAAAATGATAAAACGTAATTGTAGGTTATCTTAGCTTAAATGGGTTTATGGATTACCAATCGTTCGAGTTTGTATATATTTAGATGATTTAATTGGGTAGGTGTGAATTCAATCATCGAAGATTCTAATTAAACAATTTTTACGAAAACCTTTGTCTATAATTGAACAATTAGACATTTGCACAGGGTTATATGATCAAATATGTAAATAAGGTTCGCTAACTAAGCACGTGGTTGAATAATCAAATATCTATCTATAGTTAACAAATTAGACATTTATATACCGTTAAATAATCAGATTTCATATATGGATTAACTAATTGGACAATTATATACCGTTAAATAATCGGATTTTATATATGGGTTAATTAATTAGACAATTATATACCGTTATCTAATCAAATTTTATATACGGATTAACTAGTTAGACAATTTATACATGATTAAGCAATCAAATGGTTATCAAATTAAGCATTCATAAGTATGACTAAACAGGTAGACGTCCACACAATGTTAGATCTCGAACTGGAGCGTTTTAATGATCACCATTTCCTTTATAAACAAAAATGACAGGATGTGCGAGTCAATCACCATTTGAACACGGTGAACTGTTTATGTCGACGGAAATGATGGTGATCAAAGGTTGTTTATTTTAGTACTGGTAAATTTTTAATTCATTTTATTCTAGGCAGGGCACTTTCAAGATCATGTATTCATGAAATGGTGAGTTATGTGGTTTCGGCCAAGTGGAATAATTTTGATTTACCATTTTTAAGGAAAGCGTTTCGTGGTTCTCGGCGAGCGTCATTCCTCACACTTGGAATTTATACGGAAACCTTTTATAATGAAAATCAAGCCTGCATCGTTAGCAAAGTCTGGTCATTAAACTGTTGATCTGTTGAATTGGTAAAGTTGATTTTCATAGTTTATGTTATTTTGTTTTACCTAATAAATTATCTCAGGCTGTTATTTTGTTTTCATTTAGAAATTTACGTTACTTACTAAATCCCGCTACTCTCATTTATCTTAGCGGATATGTTAATGAAATTCAATCAATACGGTACTTATTTTCTTCACTTTTAATCGATAACAATTTAATTTGCCTATCTTTGTTCCGTTCATATCTCAATTCCGTGATCATCAAGTCAAAGGTCCCTCTCTCTCACTTCGTGGATTCGTTGGATTCATTTACATATGAAATTTTTCATTGCTCAAGCGAAATCGGATGTTTATCGATGGATTAATTGGTTACACCCACAATTCTCTGTATAAACTTACAATAGGCTCTAATCCACATGGGTTGATTTTAGTTATGAAATTTCATCAAGAAGGACCTTGCCTGCTGATCACGAAACTGATTCCATTTTGCAATCATTTTGTTTAATATAATACGCTTAATTAACAGTTTGGTGATTCGGGATTTTTATAAATTGTTTATCTATTCGGATATTTATTCTTCAGTACACATATTCTGGTTCAAACACTTGTCGTTATGGTGAAATGGTCAAGGAGTTAGATCTCCATTACGTTAAGCAACAATTATCTATTAAGTCTACTTGGTTTAATAAATTGACGAGTCAAATATTTTTACAAAATTCTTTGTTACAATATTTTACTTTAAATGGTTGAGTGAGAATCAATGGATTATTTATTGAATAACTCTTTAGTTTACGGTGTTTAATTTCTTCATGGTAATCAATTAACGTCGACGAAGTGTTTACTAAATGGATGATATTCAATTAAAAATTGATGAATTAAATGAACACTTGATGAATTAATTTTCTTTTCTTTAAACAATACTAAATCAAATGAATATTTTAATGGATTAATAATCAATTTACAATCAACGAATTACTTATCAAATCAATGCTTTAATGAGTTTTACCTTAAGCAATAATTAAGTTAAAGTCAGTGGATGATTACTCAATTTACGGTACGATACTTCAATGAGTTAAATATCTTTACCTTAATCGGTTAGCATCGTTAAATTATTTATTAAATGAGTACTTGATTTACAGTATAATAGTTTAATGAATTACTTAATCAAAATCGATGAGTTATTTATTAAATGGATACTAAATATTTTTACGTTACTCGATGGGAATCAGTAAATTATTCGTTAAATGATCTCTATCAATTTATTTGACTCGCAAATTTAATTTCTGTTTGAAATATCGATTTGAATTATAACAACGATTTCCATTTTTATTAACCCAGTTCCAATCCCTTTTAATAAGCCTTAAGCGCACTTTGTGTTTACATTATATTTACTGAGTGCCCACTGGACTACTCGGTGTGATGATTTTTAGCCATGTGTAGTATGAGTTAAGTCGATTTTACAGAAACGAGGAACGAGGAAGCAATCAAATGACTTCTTCCTTATTCCTCCTCTCATCTATAGGGATAATATTGACGATCCAACTCTGCGTTCCGCACGCCGGGTCTTCACGGGCACAGATCATTGGCGATATTCCACGCGCTTACACGAATCTGAATTGTGTGTAGATTTTATTTACTTGCATTATGTTTCGGCTGTGGGCCGGAAAAATTTCGACATATTTTAATTAACAAATTATAGATATATATGAAACAATTTATGCATAATAAGATTTATTAATTATAAGAACAAATAACAAGTTACCATTCCAATAAAAATAGCATAAATTCATACAATAACCCAAATGCCTCTCTTCCCACGCCAACGTCCGAGCAGAGCTCTACAGAGATGCAGGGTACGGGGCGTGGAAAGAGGGTTCCAAAATCAATGATTCTCACCTAAAATTCTGAAAATTCAAAAGTACAATCTCGAATAGATTTAAAATATTCAAAAGATTCAAATAATTTGAAATATTTCGAAACACGGTGTGTTTTTCAAAAATGGTTTTTAAACAATTTTTCAAATGGTTTTCAAAATGGTTAACTTTAATGTGAAAATGGATCAGTATATATACCTAAATTTTTGGTGTGTAAAATTTGATGTAGTAAAACAAAATTCGACCTTGTTGTTTTCTAGCAAATTCTATTATTTATTTTTATTATTTTTTGATTTATTTTTATAATTTTTTATTTAGAATTTTTATTGAATTATTGCTAATTCAAATTTTTCGATTTAAATCTTGCTTTAATGAACTTTAATTGATTTTTCCAATTTCGTCGAATTTGTCGTGTTTTCTTGTTGTATTTGTGTAGGTATCGTGCGGATCTTGGTGCATTTTGTTAATATTTTAATTTATTTTTGTGTTTATTATTTTATATTTAATTCTTTTATTTCTCAGATTTTATATGGTTTAATTGGTGTTTTGGGGTTTATTTGAATTGCGTGTTGTATTTGCGTGTGTGTTTCTGATCCATTTAAACATTTTGAAGGCCGTTTACGTTCTGGCCCAACAATATATAATTTTTTAATAATATTATGAGATATGTGGGCCATGACAAGATTTTGTTTAAATGAATTGGAAATAGGACTCAAATATAAAATGCAGATTTAAAATCAGACCCATAAACATCAAATAAACAACCTTAAAATGTGAGAAAAACGCAATTAAACATAAAATCAAAAAACATTAAAGTAAACTAAAATAATAACAAAACCTTATAAAAAGGTAATAGCATAATATTCCAATGGAAATGAAATAGCGACAATAACAACATCATAGAACATAGACAACGACAACATTACGAAAATCGAAACCGCCACTAATTATTAAGTAAGAAGTTGGGTTTCATTTATTTAAAATTGGTTAATAATAAATCTAAAAAGTTAACTATAAAAACCATTATACTTTTATCACCACTTGATTTAATCATAGTAAAAAATTTACAAAATACAACGTCGGAAAAAAATCTTTCATTTACCAAATACAACGCTTTTAATTTTTACATCGTTCACCCTTCTTACAAGTAAGATATTAGTATGTTACTGGGTACAGTTGTTTCTTTTAATCTTTCGATGGTTACTCCGGTAACGCCATATAAATATTTCGTTGTTACCACTTGGCACCCGTTGCTAGGCAACGTTGAAACTGTGCTCGAGTGGGTAGATCATTCGCAAAAAGTGAGCGTTATTACTAATGCTGTAATTGCTCGAACGATCTCTGTGTCCAACGAGCTGTCGTAAGAAGACTTGTGCTCGCTTTAGATTATTAGGTCCCCTTTATGTCGTATGTTTTATCGTTGAGTTCATCAGAGAACAATTAAAAAATTCCATAATGATATAGAACAAGCGGCTGCATGTCGTAATGTGCATCTTAATGTGTTGGTTGCGGGTTTTTCAGACACTTATTAAACTTTAAAGATATCGTTTGAAATAACAAGAAATGTATAAATTTTCGAATTAGACGCATATAATTCCCAAATAAACACATTCATTTTCAAATAAACGCATTCTGTAAGTTAATTAGGACTTATTAAGTAATCGAGAGGCTCGACGTTTAGCCCGCTCCTTTCGTCCAGGCCGGTAACTGTTCGGAGTTGGGGTTGTTGTTGGTGTCGTTGTTGGGGTCGTTATCGCCTCTCGGTTGGCTAATTGAGCGGGAGCAAAGACGAGGGGATAAGTTACAGCTGCCCCTTCTTGGCAGGCGAACAGTGCAACTTCTAGTCCCCTTATTTGTGTTCGTAGGCTTTGCGTTAATTGTTTTTCTTCTGCCCATCCCTTTTGGGCTGCTGTAAGCCTTTGATATAGTGATTTGACCTTCTTTGGGTCCACCCATGTGGCTTTTGTTTGTTGGACCTCACGAGATAGTTGAACAATCTGATCGTAAAGATTTTTATTGGCTTGCCTTGTGTGGGTTAGTTCTGTTTGCAATATTTGCAGGGGTTCCATTTCTGCAATAATGAACATTAAAAAAAATTTTTTTTTGTTAACAAATCTAAAATTTCCAGAGTACAGTTAATTCAAACATAAATTATGAAATTATATTAGGAAACAAAAAAAAATTGAACAAATCTCAAATAACAATTATCTATTATATAATAATGTTTAGAACAAAACTAGGAGGTCTGTAATCCACAGATCAGCAAGGTCAGGGATCTTCGAAAAATTTCCTTATTCCTTCCTCAGCTGAGTAGCCCGGGTATATGAATACGGGCCGTTTCGTATTACGGACCGGTCTGGAGTTATGCGGCGGCATACACGGGTAGACGTCCGCAATCTGTCTAGCCGCGATGTCGTCCTCCACGTTGGCCAGGTATTGTCTGGCCCTGACCACGTGGAAATCGACCTGCCGTTGATGGTCCTCTAGGCGTGTGAGGAGCTCGCGGGCGTGTTCCCAAATTTCTCGGGCCGGATACTGCTCGCCATTTTGTCCATTTGGCAACGACGATCTCTGGTTCATTCCTAGCATCTGCCAGATGGTCTCTCGGGGTCCTCTTGGTTGGGGTTCCTCATCGCCTCTCGCTTGCCCGATTTGGCGCCAGGCGTGTCTCCATTGATCGGCAACTTGTGTGGGAACCCAAATAAGAGGTCCTGATCGTTCTAAATAAGATATAATTAAATCCGTCAAATTCTCTGTGTGATCTCATATTTCTTGCCTTACATCAAATATATCGCCGACCTATCCTACGTTTTTGTAATTACTTCGAGTGTTTTATTTAGATAGCACTTTCATTATTTTTGATGAGTTGATCTCCTGGCCTTCGCATCAAACTCTCCCTATAGAAGTATCACTTCAGAGTACAAGGTGATTGATTATAACATTGGTTTTTCGATCTCCTATAATCGACAATTTTCTTAAGCTAAGTATCTAAGTTGGCCTCAAAATCGTCGCCTTCCTCCGGAAAATTCAATTGTATACGAATCTGGGTTAATACTATAATCGAAATAAGGGTCCTTATTAAAATCAGAAGATTCGTATCTTCAAATTTTATTATTGACGAGTCTAAATCTTTACTATAATTAATAGCGATAAAATCAGAGAATAAAGACTATCAAAATCAGAAAAATCATATCTTGAATCTAAATTCCTATTATAATTATTAGAACTGAAAATCGCAAATAAAATACTCTAGGGGAATCGGAAAATCCATGTCTTAAATCTAATGGTTAAAATCATCATTATCAGTATTAGAAATAAGATCCAAATACTTTATGGAAATCAGAAAATTCATCTCTTAAAAGCTGGTGTTTAAGACGCTCATAATAATTATTGGAACCAAATTTAAAATCAGCACCTTCATATCCTAAAATTTAACGGTCAAACGTCTTATAATAATTATTAGAACTAAAATTTAAAACCAGAAAATTCACATCCTAAAATTTAACAGTTAAAATTCTTATGATGATTATTAGAACTAAAATTTAAAACCAGAAAATTTACATCCTAAAATTTTAACAGTTAAAATTCTTATGATAATTATTAGAACTAAAATCAAAATAGGACTATAAAAGAATTTATTGAAATCGAACTTCGTAAAATTATAAAATATCAGAGTTCCCATAATAACAATTTTACCCCAAATCTGGTGATCCGGATCCGGAGCTACGTCCTTGCGTGTCGCCCTGGTCGATGTATTATTGTTGTTGGGGTTCTGTGGTCGGTGCATTTAAAAAAAAAATTATCCAAATTACTGATCGATTGTGATTGTCACAACGTATTATAAGGTCAGGTTATCATTGGTATGTAAGTGGGTGGGTGATATCACTTTTTATCGCTAACTCTCGATGTTGTACTGGTGTGCGTGTGGAATTGACTAATTGATTTTCTTCCCCAAAAATGTCATGGTCTATTCGATTCTTAAGTACGTGACAAGTCGGCATGCACTAGTTGTAGACTATTTGGATGTCTGCCTTGTGTACTGATATTTAACACTGATTGTACATTTCAGTTCTGTTATGGGTTCGCTATTCTGGACAGTTAAGTTTTGTTTGTCTTTGATTAATTGGATTTATGTTTTACGTTTCAGGAAGTCGTTGTTGGATGAACTGATTTAACGGGGAATATGGCTGGGGAATCAATTATTCTGCTATTAGCGACCTTAGGCTTACTCTACCAACTCGTCTATCAGCTTCAACTAGATGGAGCTGCTGCCTCCGGATCAAATTTATCCAGTGGTTTTCTCAATCTGACTTATGGATTATTTATTCTTATCGGTTGTGATCTTTAGAATATTCGTGATTATCTGATTGTGTTCTCTTGTATAACCTTCATCTATCATGTCTAAGGTGAATCAATCGGAAGATTTTTCTTCTCTCGTTTTGATTATTTAAATTATTGGGGTTTTTTTTTGTTTTATTAGTTGCGTTTATTATGTCGTCAATTCTCAACTTTATTCGCAGGTCCTATTTGGTAGATCATAATTTCGGTAAGTTAATGTTAATTCATTCCCAAAATTCGTAAAAGAAAAAAATATTGACTCTATACAATTTATATTTTTCTGATTTGATTTTTATTGGGAATAATAAATTCACTCTGGTGATTGCCGCAGTTATGCTATTCTATTTTACCCTAAAGTGATTGAATCGCGTTATGGTATGAAGTATCTATATTAAGCTAACTTTACTTGAGTAACCGTATGGGTCCTCGATAAGATATTTGGGATTTGCTTAATGGTTTTAATTATCTCAGCCATTTGAAGACTAAAATCATAATCGATTTTTGGATGCTTACTCGACTGGTTTACTTGCAAAATGACAATTTTGGGTTCACGATTTAATTTTAAGATCATAATAACTACTTAGCTCCGTGGTTTATTTAAATGGGTAACCCTAACTATTATAGGTCCATGGTAGCCATTCCCGATTCTTAACTATTTTACCTTCGCCTCTAAGGCTTGGAACTTTACAGTCATATTAAGTACCTAATGATAGTCTGAATCTAATATTTATTTGACTTTTATAACAACGATTTCATTTTATATTCCCGTCACCTTTCCCTGGTTGACCTTAGGCGCATTATGTTCATATTATAGTTAATGAGTGCCCACTGGACTACTCGGTGTGGTGATTTTGAGCCGTGTGTAAAATAATTTAGGTCGAGTTTAAAGAAATCGAGAGACGAGGGAGTCGCCAAAAGACCACTTCCTTATTTCTCCTTTCTTCTATACAGGATAATATTGACGTTCCAGCTCCTGCGTTCCGCACGCCGGGCCTTCATGGGCACGAATCATTGGTGATATTCCACGCAGTTACACGAATTCGAATAATATGTTTGATTTTAATAACTTGTGATGTGTCTTTGGCTGTGGGCCGGAAAAATTTCGACAATAATAAAAAACAAATTATATATTAAGGATAATTTATTAAAATAATATGAAATTTACTCATTCCAACAATACAAAAATGTCATAAAAATACCGCTCCCCCCACGCCGACATCCAAGCAGAGCTCTATCGAGGTTGCGAGGATGCGACGTGGAGAGAGCTTTCCAATAAAACTCTCACTTACATAGATTTTTAAAAAACTGAGTTAACGATTTTCAAAAACGATTAAAATTTATGTGAAAATGAATCGGTATATATACCTATTTTTTGGCCCTAACCTTGCGTGTTCTTTTTGATTTAGTAAAACAAATTTTGACCTTGGAATTTTCTAGTGTATTATCTTGATTTTTATTATTTTGAAATTTTATTTGACAATTTTTTCTTTAGATTTTTAATTGAATTATTTCTAATTCAAATTATTTCATTTTTATTTCATTTTTATTTCATTTTCCTGAAATTTTGTATTTTTTGTTAACTTGTCCAATTTCGGTCAAATTACTAGGTTTTCATGTTATGTTTATGTTTATTTCGTGCTGATCTTGTTGCACTTTGTTATTATTTTAATTTACTTTTATGTTTTATAATTTTATATTTAATTGTTTTCTCTCTCGCATTTTGGTCGGGTTAATTGGTGTTTTAATAGGTTTGAGTTTAAATCTGCATGTTATGTTTGCATGTGTGTTACCGATTCATTTAAACATTTTACAAGGCCGTCTGTGTTCTGGCCCAACACTAGCTTCTTATATTATGATTCACTTGAAATTTCTCATTAAATACTAGAACCGCCAGAAAATTTATACTGTTGGGCCAAGACTAAGTTTTGTTTAAGTGAATAGGAAATAACATGCAAACACAGCAACGCAGATTCAAAATCAAACCTATGGCCACCAACTAAACACCCTAAAATATTAGAAAAATGTAATAAAATACAAAACCAAAGAACAAAAGTAAATTAAAATATATACAAAGATGCATCAAGAGCCGCAAGAAATTTACATAAATATAACATCATAACATAAAATTTGACCGAAAATGGACAATTTATAAAAAATAAGGAATGGAAAAAAAATGAAATATTTGTAGTAGAAAATATTCAATTAAAAAGTTATAGAAATGTATTGTCCATTTAATGAAAGAAAAATAATAAAATTGGCTTTAGTTAATACAAATAAATCCAGGGTCAAATTTTTTTTAACTCATCATAATTTACAAGCAAGGTTAGGGTCACAGAATAGGTACATGTAACGATTCATATTTACAAAAAGCTGAAACTGTTTTTTGTCAGAAAAAAATTATTTTCTTTACAGAGAATATTGTAAAATGACTTAAAGTAAATTACATAAACCCATATAATGAATAACTCAAAACAAATGACGTAAAATATATCGAAATAGTGCGTAGTATATTTTAATCGTACCATATTTACTACCACAATTTTGGTGGGTTACTGGGTGTTGATGTTTGTTTAAAACTGTATAGTTGTTACCCAGACAACCCCATATAAATGTGCTTCGCTTACCACTCGGCACCCGTTGCTAAGCAACGTTGGAACTGTGTTCGAGTGGGCAGATCGTCCGCAAAAAGTGAGCGCTATTGCTAATGCTATAATTGACCGAACGATCTTTGGGTCCAACGAGCTGTCGATAGAAGACCTGTGCTCGCTTTCGATTTTTAGGTCCTTTATACCGTTAATTTCATCATTCGTTTCCATAATTCCTCTGTAAACTTCTCATTCACGTATTCCAATGTCCTCATACTACTTTCTGCGATCTAACACTTATCGGATCCTCTAAATAACATTTAAGCAACAAAAAATATATATTTCGTAAACGAAGCAACACATCTCGGTATGTCAATTACGTGTGGTTTGATAATCGAGCGGCCCGGCGCTTAGCTCGTTCTTTACGCCCGGGCCGGTAGCCGCTAGACTTCGGCGTGATCTTCGGGCCTGCTGTTGCCTTTCTGTACGCCAGTTGAGCAGGAGCGAAGACGAGGGGATATGTCACTGTCGCTTCCTCTTGGCAGGCTGACACTGCTACCTCTAGCCCCTTTATCTGGGTCCTCAGGCTTTGATTCAACTGCTTTTCTTTTGACCAGCCCTTTTGCGCGGCTGTGAGCTTTTGATAGAGCGACTTTACTTTCTTCTGCTCTACCCATGTGGCTTTTATTTGCTGGGCTTCCTTTGATAGCTGGAGGATTTTCTCGTAGAAACTTCTGTTGATTCTACGCGCGTGCTTCAATTCCTGCTGCAGAACTCTCAGTGATTCCATATCTATAAAAGGTGAGATTAGCTCTTGTCTATTAGTCTTAAGACAATTAATTAATCATACAAGTATTATTGTCAATAAAATAATTCTAGAAAAATGAGAAATCGAGTACAAACTAAGTATTTATTCAAATTCAGTTTCACTAGGCGTTATCATTAATTTGTATAGTTCGCAGTCGAGTCACTAGTGAAAATGATGGGTTCGGTGATACCTATCAACGCTTTCTTCAGGGTCCGGCCGAGTGTAAGGGTGCTCGCGATGTTTGTCGACTGGTCGTTTTGTTTTTCTCATGTGACTGGGGAGGGTCTTCTGAGGAACGACAACATGGATGTTCGTGGAACTAACGTTCAACCGTTCGTCAACCCGGTTGAAAGAGGAGCTGTGCGGTGGTGTGTAGTCGTCGGTACACGCAATTCTGCCGGCATCGATATCTTCCTACACATTCGCAAGATATAGCCTGGCCCTGGCTACTTGAAGATTGGTCTGGCGCTGATGTTCCTCGAGACGAGTAGGAACTCAGCCTGTTCACGAATTTCGCTGGCCGGATTGCGACTCGGCTCCCGTTTTATCGCTACAAAGGGTAGCTCGACTTCTTCTGTTTGCCGTAGTGTACCAGATCGGAACTCTTTCGCCTGGGATACGGTAAAACCCGCATCCCACATGGCCTGTCGCCAACGATCAGCGGCCTGCGCGGGAAATCGGACAGTGACTCTTGGTTCACCTAAATAAAAATCCAATAAAAAATTATCATCCAAATTTTCTGGGCCGTCTGGCTGTTCAATAGCTGTTTAGGTACACGTCATTAAGAGTTTTTAGGGATTTCGCGGAATTGTTCTAAGAATTCTCTCATTTTAACTATTTTGGGAGTGAGATGAAAGGTCGATGTGCAAAATTTACATGATGGGCTGTAGTGGCGTCTTAAAGGGTACGTCGATCCATCCGATTAGACTTATACTGTTTCAATTCCGTAGCGAATGGTATTTTAGATTAAGTGAAAAATTTTCTAATACAATCAAACTTGTATGGACACGTATATCGACTAGAGCGGGGTCGCCAGAAGCTGTCCGAACTAACCATTATATTAGATGTAACTCTCCTTAACTTGGGCTTCAAATCTATTCGAACTGTCATGCCGTGATATATTATGTAATTACGAAAATTATTTATTTCGCTAACCAGTTTAACTGAATTTAAAGCGAATCCAAAGCTTTCAAAAAATCAGTCATTGCTAATACTTAACGAGGGGATGCCTTAATCTTATCCTACCCGTTTTAATTTGTTCTAAGGGTTTCATGATCCATCGTGATTTGTTAATTAATAATACACTACTCTACCTCCAGATGAATAATCTCATTTAATTTGTGGCTATCGTCAATCCTCAACAAAAATCTAATTACATTCTACTTGTTAAGTGATTCTTTATTAAAACGGAAAAAAATTATGATCATATTCATTAAATAATTTATTGTTGACGCGGAAATTATGACCCTATTTATTGAATATTTATTTTTAAAGAAAAAAATTATAACTCGTCGTTATTAACTATCAGAAAATACGGTACTTGATCTTACTCAATTTTATTTATTTAAAGGAAAAATTCCCAAAATTGAGCCTTAGTAAGGTCGCTACTTAATTAAGGGTTTAGTTTATAAAAAATAAAAAAAAACGATACTAATTAATTACCGGAATTTGACCCATTCCCAATAAATTACAACCATGGTTCAGGCATGACAACTGGAATAACATGGATATCAACCCTAAAAAAAATCCTTACGCTCCGCCTAATCAAGCGGTTGTTCGTCGTGACAAAATATAGATCACATTGATGTCTGTAGTCTTCCCCCGTCACACAGGTTGAATTTGGGTCGGTGCTTGTAACTGTAGTTCAGCCTTCCTAGTATTGATTTAATGTTGGGAGTAAGTCGTCGTCTTTTGTTTGCCATGTTTTTTGTTGTAAACCAAAGAGAAAATCGATGAAAGGTTTATTGTAATTAAAAACTTTTCTAATTTTAAATGGCACGAGTTCGGTATGACTTTGCGTAAACCAATACTGGACAGCGTTGCTTCCCTCTAAGGCTTATACATGGGAAGAAAATTAATAAAGCAGAAAAAAAATTTACTTTGGACGCCAGAGCTGAGGTCCAGCGAGGTAACTCCCTTTGGGGATCTTGTTGAGGGACTTCGGTCAGATTTGTTTGAGCGGTGATGCATTTGAAATTTTCGGGATTAATTATTAATCTCGCTTCTGCGATGTCTATATATCGTTCAGGGCGTCAAGTGTGAATGCATGCAGCTATTGGTGTGTTAGTGGATTTGACCTACACGGTGAGTGTGCATCGTGAAGGTCAGGTCGATCAACCGCTGGTAGGAAATTCTCTGTCTATCGCGTGTGCGTGCTGTCTAAAATTTTGGACGTGCTCGTTGAATTTCGGTTGTGCAGTGTGCGGCACGAGATCGATTTATTTATTTCGATATAAAAGTCGAGATAGACGGGTCTGGTAAATTTCGATTTATACGAGTTTAGCTTATTTACCGCATTTTAGGATTCTAAGTTTACTCGGATTTTCGTGGCAAATGGTTCTAGCGGACCCATTTTGATCGTAAGTGTTATTCGCGACTAGATTTTTCAGAGTTTAAATCTTTATTAATTCAGGGTTTCAATTTTGGTGAAGAAATATTGGTGGAAGAAAGATTTTATTATTTTGGTATCGTCGAATTTAGGCAGAGTTATTTTTCAAAATAAATGTTTCTCAAGTGATTATTTGTGACTGAATCTTGTTTGTGATAAGCAAGGACGGGTACATTATTTGCGTGGGGATGTTTGTTGGCAGCAATGGTACCTATCTACTCCAGTGATTCCTTACCACATGATTATTGATCACAGATCTAGCTTATCTTTATTCGATGGCCATTGGTTCCGCCACAACGTTTTGGTCGTGCCATCAAGATCAGGTCAAACGATCATTCTTATTTCCGCTGTTAATCAAAATATTTCTTCTTATTTATTGGACTTTGGTTGTTGGAGAAGATTTTCTTATTACGACCTATGCTGGCGTGAGTTGGGGTCTTTTATCAAAAAGTTTCCTTTTTTTTATATCGAGAATCTTGGCGTTTAGAGTTGGATTAGAAATTCAGGTGGATTAAACACGTAACGAATTACTTATTCCCTCTCCCTAATTACTTTTCCGATGTTTGTTTAAGGGTTTAAATTGTAGCTTAGGGGATAGAATGGAAATCCTAGTCCTACATATTCGTCACTTTCCTTAGGTTTTATTAAATTTTGAGTCTTACTTCGGCAATTTATAACGATCGCATTGTCTATTCATTCTTATTGTGAAAGTTTATGAATTTTCGTCATCATTATTTGGTGTTTGTAGGGTCTCAATTAACTGACTTTTCCATTACATATTTCGTTAGACTTTAGGCTATTTAAATTTTTATTTGATTTTTCTTTGAAAAGTTGAAGCGAGAGTTTCTTACCTATTAATTTCCTTTTATCTTTTCCTTCTGCAATTTTGTTTAATTTTTTAACATGAAATTGGAAGTTACAAATTTATTACATTTGATTTTACGGGATTGTATCGACTTTAAAATATTTGTCTTGAGGCTTACGGTGACTACCTTATCCTATTCCGTCCTCAAGTAATTAGACCTTTAGAATAAACGCATTAATTTATGTTCATTTAAGGGGTATTATTGACACTCACCATACTATTAGAGATGTCTATTAACTACATTCATTTATTCTTACTCAAGAAATTTATTTACTCTCAACGTGACCTTAGAAAATTATAATAACTACCTTATTGATTTTAGGGCGAAACGACATCTCAAAATTTATGATTATAGTTCGTTCAACTTTGGCTGAAGTATGCATATTAAATTCATAACAACGATTTCATTTTTCTATTTCCCCGTTACCTTTCCCTTGGTTGACCTTAGGCGCATTGTGTTCATATTATAGTTAATGAGTGCCCACTGGACTACTCGTGTGATGATTTTGAGCCGTATGTGAATATAATTTAGGTCGAGTTTATGGAAATTAGGAGACGAGGGAACAGCCAAAAGACTGTTTCCCCTTCCCCCGCTTCCCCTATACTGAATGATATTGACGTTCCAGCTCCTGCGTTCCTCACGCCGGAGCCTTCACGGGCATAAATCATTGGCGATATTCCACGCACTTACACGATTACGAATTGTATTCGGCTGTGGGCCGGAAAAATTTCGACAAATAAGACAAAATTTTGATGCTATTTAAATATTTATTAAAATATAATTTACCCGATACATTCATCATAAATATCATCATAAATACACCGCTCTCCTCACGCCGACACCCAAGCAGAGCTCAATTGAGGTTGCGAGGATGCGACGTGGAGAGAGTTTCGAACAAAACTCTCACTTACATCGTAATTCTGTATTGACTCAATGATTCTAAAACGATTTCAAGTTTTTGAAAAACTGATTTAAAACTGGGTTTTTTTTGTGTAAAAATGAATCGGTATATATACCTATTGTACGACCTTAACCTTGCGTGTTCTTTTTGATTTAGTAAAACAAAATTTGACCTTGGAATTTTCTGGTATATTCTAATCTTTAATTATATTATTTTGAATTTTATTTGACAATTTTTCTTTTAAATTTTAAATTGAATTATTTCTAATTCAAATTATTTCATTTTTATTTCATTTTCATGAAATTTCGCATTTTTGATTAATTGTCAAATTTCGGTCAAATCGTTGGGTTTTCGTGTTATGTTTATATTTATTTCGTGTAGACCTTGTTGCACTTTGTTATTATTTTAATTTATTTTTGTGTTTTTAATTTTATGTTTAATTGTTTTCTCTCTCATATTTTGGTAGGGTTAATTGATGTTTTAATAGGTTCGATTTTAAATCTGCATGTTATATTTGCGTGTGTGTTACCGATTCATTTAAACATTTACAAGGCCGTTTGTGTTCTGGCCCAACAATTTGAACTTTAACTTCGTTAGTTTTATTTTGTATAATGGGAAATATTCATAACATCTCTTGGACAGTTAATCGTAAAGACTAGGGGTTCTAGAAACATTTATAGTTAAGATGCTCTCTAAAAATGTAAAATATTGTTTCACAGTTATAGAGATGAAAATATTCATAATTATTAAGTTTTTGTTATTTATTATATAAAACTGAAGATTCATAAATTATAAGATTATTTTATACAATGTTCAAAATTATCTATAAATAAAACGAATTATGAAATCAAAACTTTAAATTTATTAATGGTACAGGCTTCTATTAATATAAAAATAAAAAATGATCAATGGTTCTTAACTGTACATCAAGGACAGGTTCTCTGTACGCGATAAATATTTGATTACCCAGATGAATCCAATTGTCGCCAAAAGTAAAAATTCTCATTAGACAATTCTTAAAGGAAAAAAAATATAGGAAAACTACGGCTAATGATAAGACATTCCAGAAGCTAAGAAGCATGCATCTGACAACTAATGCCATAAAAATGATTAAAAACTACGAACACCGCAGCAGACTAATCAAATATTATCATAATCTATCTATTAACAACAAAATTGCTCACACAAATGACACCAACACTGTAGACCGCTGATGTAATCAAATACCGTCGAGGATTAAGCCCATTTCCTGTCACTCTAATACGAACACTCCAGTTTGAATCTTCAGAGTCCTGGAAATTTTATAATCGATAGTAAAAAGGAACAATGTACGGAATGATACAAACTAAAGAATTAGCCGAGGTTTTATTAGCCTTACTTATGATCAAGATAAAATTCCCCATTGAGAGCCTAGTTCAAACCATAGTTTCCTCTCTATCTATTTGAAATACGACAGATCGAGCTAAAATAAAGTTAGAAAATACCCTGAATAATAAATAAAATTTACCATTTCGAACCCAATAACTGGAATTGTTATGAACAATATCGAATCAATTTAATCACTCCAAAACCAACACGGACTGAAACAAAATCAGATGAATAAAAATATATAGTCATGTGGAAACTCCAAACGGAATGAATAATAGACAGATTCGCCGGGAGATGTGAATTCTATCAGAGAGCCCGAACCAATAATAGCTAATACTCCCTGAATAAATTAATGATTAATCGCCAGCACGATAATTATCAGACTTACCCATAAACTAAATTCCCTGATTAGATTACAGCTGATAACAAACATGGGAAAACAGCTGGAATCGTCAAATTAACTGTAGAAAAATGAGTCAATAGTGGCTCAAGAATAAATGAATTATCGTCTAAGTTCGATAAATTTTAACTGACAAAAATTAATAATCGCATTCTAAAAATTTCACATTTCTACTAGCAATCTGAAAATATATTATTAAATAAAGTGAGCCAAAATCCTGACTAATTGTAACGAAGAAAAACATTGAATCAATTATGAAACAATCAAACAGAATCGAAATTGTCTAACCATCTAGACACCGTCCTAAAATGTACCCATTGAAAGATCAGGAAACCGCTCTCTCTCTCCAACCCAGGAGGATAACGCTGTTACCTACCCATTAGTATTCGCTCCGGCGCAGGTAGCGTACCGAGAGCGAGGAGAAGCGGCGAGTGTAACCAAAGTCAGCCGTCCACACTCCAGGCCCGAACGATCAAAATGGATGGGGCGATGTTTGATAGCAATAGAAAAAATGAGGAAAAATTAACTGAATTGCAGATGATCATTTTCTGAAATTTGTTGTTGCGAATGAAATAAAATATTATATATATTCTCGGTTTTGATTTAATTTTTATAGTAAAAATCATTGATAACAAGAACCGTCGGAAACGAGCATAACGAATGATAATGTAATCGAATAAAATAAGGCGATAGGGACCAATGATAGGAAGACGAGCGTGGGCCTTAGTAGTTCTAGAAATAGAGCTCACCTTTAGTGGTCTCATAACCATTGGTTACAACACCAATGTTTCCTGGAAACGGGTAACCGGTGGAGGACAAGAAGGATTGTATGTATGTGTTGAGGTTGTTAAAATAAATTATGGAAATAAAATGAGTGCACTCGAAAAATCGAAGTTGAACAAAATACATCAAAAATCATAAAAATGCAAAATTAATTAAAGATTTATAAAATTTGGAAATTAATATTGATCGGGGGAAATGGGTATGATTGAACGCCAAATCATAAAACAAGTTTCGTAATAATAATAAGAATTTAATGAAGGGTCCCTAAGAAAATTTATACCAAAAATACAAATTAATTAAAGTTAATTAACTGGTTAATGGAAAGCCCGAGCTATGAGGAAAACTCAGAGCAAGCGAAATCCCATCGATTAAAATTTAAAAATTAACGTAACCAGGTAGTATGGACATAAACAAATAAGCAATTATCCCAAGTAATTTAATATAATCTTAGCTAATTGGTGTTACCCAATCATTCTGAGTGAGTTGTATTATTTCAATGATCTCTAAAGATTTGGAAACATAATTGTATAATAATAGATAATTATTTTTAGTATTAAAGGAGAGCGCAAATTAGACGAGTTGCCAGTTGGTTGAAGAAAGTATTGTGCAAATGAGTAATAGTGACGAAGTGTTGTTGAACTAGAAAATTATTAAAGCAGTTAAATATAAGCATCCTATCAGAAAGGTATTTGCCCCTTAGGTAGCCTTACCTAATGATAATCAGTAATTATCAGTGAGAGAAAAGTGCAAATTAAGTGGCAACTTGTATTTGTGATAAAGTGAAATAAAGTCTTTCTGTGTTGGGTTTGTTTATTTATTATCCAAAGGACACAATGAGTCAGAGAATTGACCGACTTAGAAATAATAACCTAACATATTGTTGAGTTTTAATTTTATTTGGTTCGGTAGAACTGTTTGCTCTGACTCCACGTGATCTTTAAATGATACTGGAATAACTCAACACAGGGAAAACTTTTATTCGATACCAACAATTTCACAACGATTCAAATGTTACTTTTACAATATTGACAGGAATCCCCACGGGAAGCCGCCTTTTCAATTAACTACTAAAATATCCTTCACAAGTCTCTTAAGTTTTCTATTCCGATCTCTCAAATCTTTTTCAACTTTCTATTTTGTGTCTCTGTTGTTGATTTGAGACTCCCTTACATAGGGAATCTCTCCTCAAACAACTAATCCGATTGATGACAATTTACATTGGACTCCCGGGGAACTAGTTAAACAATTTAATTTGGACGCTTAGGCCGTTCCCCGGGTGAAGACTGCGAAATAAATCACATTAGGGAATAATTAGTTCCCTTCGTAATTAAATTTATCCAAATCGGAGAATTTCTCCATAATTTAATTTATTTGTTTTCGTCATTTTAATTAATTAATTAATTTGTATTTTCTTAATAACTTTTTCTAGGGGTCCCAAATTAATTTTATATTATTATTTTCGTATTCGTCTCGTCAATTGGCATCGGCACATACCAATTTACCTCGGAAAATATTGATTTTAATCTTTTTATTATTTTAATTAATTATTTTATTTTCCCAAATTTTTATTTATTATAATTTTTTAAAAAAATCACCTAACCCCAACAATATGGGTTACAAGGTGATGGATCACTAACCCATCAATATGCTATATTCTATTGTTTCTCAAATGCCGATCACAAAACTTTCGTATCACGTTTGCTAAGTCTAGGTAGCTAGGGTAGTAGTGAGCCTTCACCCCCTTGATTCTACATACTAATTGGGTATACTTACATATACTTTACTATGTGAATAAATAAAAGTAATTATATTCCAGTTGTTCTTATTCTTATACAATAAAAAATATTTGGGAATAATATTGTTGGGCTAAGACTCAAGCGCCAATAATATTATTACCGGTTCGCATTCAGATTTTGGTTGAGAAAAAAATAAATAAAAATTGTAAAATTTAAATTCTTTTTATGAAATTTAATCAATGAAATAATAATTTTTTAATTTTTTATTATTAAGTTAAGAATTATTTCTTTCTTTCATGGCGTGGCAATGCAAACATAGCCTTTTTATGTTATGTACTCGTCCATCGACTAGAAAAGAATGCGCTCTAGATGTAGCAAATAAATTAATTGATATGGTGGTTCACTCGTATATAATGAAATCCATTGCTCGACCCTTAACAACAGAATTAGCAATGATGGACTTTAGTCATAAGGATCTCTTTATGTCGGACTTTATGAAAGAGTTATGTAACTTTAAATCTATCGAAGACCTCTTGGTTAATATGTCAATGAAGTATTCATCCTTGACTCCTATTAAACAAAATGTTGAGGACATCAAAGTCAAAGACTCTGACAGATCAGACGAAACTGAATTGAAACTTAATAAATTTCTATCAGGAATTACTGAGTCTGAGTTAAATATACCTCAAATAGAAGGTGAGCAACATGTCAGTATTAAAGAAGTTGAATTCAAGGCAGGACAAATTATTGATGAACCTTTAAGTCGAATTGAAGAGAAGAATGAGCCTATTATAATTGATGATTCGAGTAAACAGAATAAGGAAGAAGCTATTCTACATGTGTCAGTTGACAAACTAAAAGAAATTAAAAGTTCATGTATTGACAGCGAACTAAATGTTGGCAACCTCAAATACCCTTCCGTTTCAGAGAAAATTGTCAATCAAAATAAAGATGCAAACTTAGATAATTATTTACAATCTCTTTTAAACTCGGAACAGAAAGAGGATAACCTTCATGATATACAAGAAGACGAAGTAGTGCAAAAGAATAAAACCTCCAATGTCACTATATCGCAACCAGATGAACCGTGTGTGCCCTTTACTTTTGAGTCAGACATATACCATGTAGAAAGGACAGAAGAAATATCAAAAGATTTCGAAGAACAGTATAATTCTTATGAAGTCAATGATGAAACAAAACTTTTAAACAAGAATAAAGACAAAACCTTAGAAAATGATTTAAAATGTCTATTAAATTCTCAGCGGGATGAAGAGACTTTTCCTGATATTCACGATGACAACCAAGTGCGAATGAGTGAGTCTTCTGGCTGTATCGTATCCGAATCGAAGGGAGAACACATGTCTTCTTCGGAGGATTATATGCGAAGCGTGTGCTATATAAATGAGACAAATCTGACCTCCGATATTATATTAGAAAGGGATTTTTTTGACAATGAAACAAAATTCAAAGCTGACGAAATCACGAATAAGAATCTAGAACGTATACCTGCTAATGAAGATTATCCTTTAGTTATAGATAATTTGACTATTAAAGATAGAAATTTGACCATGGAAGAAAAAGACGTGATATCTAATTCTTCAGCAAAAAAACAGAGTTTTACTAAAGAAAGTGAAGTAAAATATGAAGTCTCAGAAACTAAGTTTTTGGCATTAGATAAAAAGGATAGTTGTAAATCTTTTCCTCTTGATTATTCATCAAACGCAGATATAATTTCAGAAAAGTTTATAGACTATCCATTAGTTGTAGGTCATCAGTCGATAAGGGATGAAACCTTAATCAGGGAAGATAAAGATTTGATAGCTGATTCTTCGGGAAAGAAAGAGAGTTTTACTAAAGAAAGTGAAGTAAAATACAAAGTCTCAGAAATTAACTCTTTGGCATTAGATAAGAAGGAAAGTTGTAAGTCTTTTCCTCTTGATTATTCATCAACCGTAGATGTTATTTCAGAAAAGTTTGTAGACAACACTTTTGGTAATAAATCCAAATCTGTGGAGATACAGAATGGAATGGAAGATGGTGAGATTACAGTGTTAAATGCTGATAGAAATCCAGAAAGTATGTCGGATAAGGAAGATTATCCATTAAATATAGATAATCTGCCAACGAGTGGTGAAAACTTGATCGTGGAAGATAAATACAAACTATCTGATTCTGAAGGCAAGAAAGAGAGTTTTACTAAAGAAAGTCAAGTAAAATACGAAGTCTCAGAAATTGCCTCTTTGACATTAGATAAAAAAGAAAGTTGTAAATCTTTTCCCGTTGACTATTCCTCAAACGTATGTATCATTTCAGAAAAGGTAGTTGACCAGACCTTTGATAATAAATCAAAATCCGTAGAGATAATGGAAAGAAATGAGGAAGCGCTTATTATTGATAGTGATTTGAAATTTGATTTATGTCAGACTTTGGTAACGACTTCCGTTGAAAAGGAAGTAAGTCATGGATCAATGGATCTAGAAAGGTATTTGGTCAAGGATAAAATATTAGATGAGCCCGAACATTTAAACTCACAGCAAGATTTAAAACCAACTGGTTTTGACCAACAAAGGGATGAAGATAATCGTGTCATTAACACTGAAGTTGCGGATGAAACCAAACTGAAATTCGAACAGGAAGCTCTCAAAAACGATCAAATATCTTTATCTATTATCCGAGAGAATAAAGATTTTATGAGTTCACAAAAGGAGATTGAGTTTGAAACATGTCAGACCGTGGATATTAATTCAATTCAGAAACAAGAAAGTTATTCCTCATTTAAGGCTCAAATTCAAATTGACGCAGAAAATATGTCAACGCAGCAAGATGGCCAGAACCTCAACCATCCTTTGATTACTGATCTAGAAAACAATGAAAATACTTTAATTCAAAATACTGATGCAAGTATGGAGATATACCAAACACCGGAAATGTCGTCAGGCAAATCAAAAGAAAGTGGATTGTATTTTGTACTTGAAGATCCATTTATGCACAATGAAAGTAAGGAAAAAACTGAGGATAGAAACATTCCAGATGATCAACTACCGAAGAAGACATCAGAAAAATCAAATGAGAGTGGATTGTATTTTGTACTCGAAGATCCATTTTTACTTAGTAAAAATACTATGAAAACCGATGAAAACATTCTACCAGATCAAGTGTCTTTATCCATAGTTCAAGAGAACAAAGACTTTCAAAACTCAAAGAATGAGATTGAGTTTGAAGCATGTCAGTCTACTGATCTACTTTCTAATCAAAAACAAGAAAGTTATTCATCATTCAAACTTGATCACGAAATTAGAGAGGATAACGTACCTGAACAGTTAGATGACCAAAGTTCGTTAGTTAATCCTCTTTGGATTTCTAATATAGATGAAACCGAAAAATCTCCAATTCAAAATACTGATGTAAATTTTGAAATATGTCAAATACCAGAGATTCAAGTGACACTTACAGAGAAGAGCAATTTATCTTATGTAGTCGAAGATTCAGTCATACCTAACCAAAGCACACTAAAAACGGAAGATGATAACATTCAAAATGATCCAATGTCCTTGATGGTTGTTCAGGGGCGTCAAGATCTTCTAACGTCGCATAACGAGGTTGAGTTTGAAGCCTGTCAGACAAATGATTTGCATTTGAACAAACGAAATGAGAGATACTCATCCTTGAAGGCGGATAATAATATTGAAGAAGATCCTTTTACGACACGATTGGAAGAAAGGGATTTAGAAACTAAACCTTTGGTTCATTATTTCGAAAAGAACAAAGATTTAAAACAAATGCCCAGCAATATACAACAGGAAATTTGTCATTTATCAGACAAAGTCTCAATTATAAACGAAGAAAGTTTCTCATCTTTTAACTGTGAAAACGTTCAAACTAGTGAAAATCTTTCGGAAAACAAAGAAGATATATCATGCAATTTGGAACAAAAAGATTCGAAGGCATTGGATAATGAAATCGATATAGAAGCAGGCCAACCAGCTGAATGGAATGACACAGAAAAGGAAAGTTCACCATCTCTCAATCCAGACCTTCTGATTAGAGATGACGAGGCATCTATAAGAAGAGAATTGTATAATCTAGAACTGAATGAAGATGAAATATCTGGAATTAAACTGGAACACGGTTCAACTTTAGATAGTGTTAAAAAGAATAATACTGAAAAGCATATTGAAATAAGTCAAACAAATCCTGAGATATCTGGATCAGACAAACCAGGTCTTACGGATAAAAAAAATAGTGCCAACTTTACATTGGATTACCCTTTGGTCACAAGTAATCATGATACCAATGCTGCAAAACTTGATATTTCAGATCTTCAAGTACAGGAAAATGAAGTAATGGTAAACAACTTTAAATATGAAGAGTCTCAAACTCCAGATTTGATGTTGAAACAGAGACAAACAAGTTGTATGTCCTTTTCTGTAGATTATCTTCCATCAGTTGAAGGAGCGTCAGTGAAGGCTGAAGACAAAGATATAGACGTTCTGTTATCTCAACTGATACAAAACCTGTCAGAAAACTTTGAAAATGAAAATAAGATAGAACCTGATATATCAAATTCGGTTGACTGTAACTTTTGTAGCACTGATGACAATGTCAAGGATAGTTCTTGTGTTGATGATCCATGCAACGAATGCTCGGATCATGGTGAAGGCTTTAAACAGTCAAGTATTGGAGACTTTATTGTACTAATTTGTTCAGAAGATTCTGATGAAATAGATCGGCAGAAAAAGAATATACACTTAGATGAGCCATTTCGGATTTCAATTACATTCGACAACCGAGAAATTTATACAAATCAAACAAATCTAGAACTAGACTCGTTAATTCCCGGGCACAAATCCAAGGATAGAGAAAGAGATGAGCAGGGTTTCAGTCCAGGAATGGCAATTCAAGAATTAATTACAAAAGATAAAGATGAGTACGAAATAAACGATATGCATAACGAAAACAAAATATCTGAAAAAAACAATATCACTGAATCGGTTATTGAAAAGGTAGACAACTTTCAAGAGGTCGTGTACAGGAAGCCAGTAAATTATCAAAACCAACCAAAATATTTAGACAGGAAAGATTCTCAAGTGCATGCCATGAAAATAAGCAACTTCTGCGATATTTCAGACATTTTTGATGAAAGTGAAAATCTAAACACAACGACTGGTTTCCATATGCCAAACACTGTTTCAGAATTCCACCATCGGGATTTGAATTCTATTGAACATAGTCTTGCAGAAGACGAGTTCAAATCCATTTCACAGCTACAAATGAAAGATATAATTCCCAAAACCTTTGATGACAATGAACAAACCCTTGAACAAATCTTTATAAGTTGTTCTCACTTTATTTTGGAATTTACGATAGAAAAGTATATCTTTGAATCCATTTATTCAATAGTCGGTAAGTTTTAGATTTTAATATAATTACCTGCCATAAGACGTTTGTAGGATGAAACAACAACAACAATAATAGTAATAAAAATTTTGTATCATTTGATAGAGAAAATTCAATTTTCTGATAGTTTGTTTTAAATTAGTAGCTAGATGATAAATTATTATTTCGTGTAAAATTTTGTAAAAATTTTATTGACCTTTTAGTGCCCAGTGTGGAATACGTATGCGCACTTGTCTTGCTCTAATAAGTAAGTCATCTATCCCCATAAGGACCAGTCTAAAGTATAGATCTCAGCTTTTTTTTTACATAAAAAATAAATTAAACAAAAATATTTTTGCATTTATTGTAATATATATTAATACATAAGAATTTAAAAATGTTAAAAATTCCAAAATAAATAATTTGGGCACGAAAGGGTTAAATTAATTAAATAAACAATAACTAAATAAATTACAATTAAATAAAGAGATAACGCTACTAAAAAAATTTTCGTACGATATATTTCGATAGCATATTTATCATCTTCAGGTACTCAAAATCAACTAAAACTATTATGAATTAACATTTAATTTAAACAAATTATTTTTTATTAATTTAATTTTGTAATAAATAAATATTTATAAAATATATTCAAATAACTTTTAATTAATTTAAAATTTCATTAATATTATAAATTTTTAAAAAAATTAATGTAATTTAAAATTTCAATTATAAATGATTAAATTATTAATGTTGTGAGTAAAACAAAAAATCCTCATTGAGATTTATTTAGATATTGCAAACAAATTTTGCCGTTTTGAATTTCAATAATTTTTAAACACATTACGGATGTTATAAATACTAAAAGTATTACAACTAACAAATATTGAACAAAATTTTAACCAATAGTCTAAAAAAGGAAATAAAACAAAAGGATATATTTAGTTAGATTTATTTATAGTTAATTTGTTTTTTTAGTACATTTTATTTCCAAAATTATCCTTAACATTTTCATTTGTTATTTGAGGTTAGATACCTATTTCTAAAACTTTTGTCTGCGAGGAACACGAGGGATCTTTAATATTCAGAGTCTCCAAAAAATTTCAAGTTCTTCGAGAGATTAAATTAAATATAGTGGCGTTTCAGTAGAGAGATTTGAGTCGCCTTATGCTCCCCCCTTGAAGTTGGAATTGCTACCAAGCTAATGAATTTTAGAAATTATTGTTTGTTTTAAATATAAATCATTTATAATTTGAATCAGCAATGTAAGACTTCGGTCGAAGTTTTTTTATAGATATTACAAAATATTAATACTATATTCCACCTATTTTGCTTTTAGAGTCTGCCGGAAAGAGTGAGATACATCAAAAATACAAGAAAGAAGAAATTCATAAATCTTGGGAAAATTTAAATGTAACTCACAACGAATTTTCAACAAAGGCCTGGATCGGTTCGCTTAATACTCCTGAACAAACCCTAGAAACAAACTTTGTACAATTCAATGAACTCTCAAACGTTACTTTATCTGGTGTCAACTTTGAGTCTCAACTACACATTGCAACTTTGGATTCAAATACCTTGGTATATGCCCAAGTTACAAGCGACATGTCGGAAAATGTGCTGGACGAAACCATCATATCTTGGATATTGAAAAAGCAAGCTCTGAATGAAATAGTAGACGAATTTCTCAACGAAAGGTTATCTTCAATCTGGTCGGACATACGGATATATTTGAAATTAGTTATCTCTATAGACTTGAAGGAATTACAAACCGCTTCCAATGATTGTATAAAGTTCAATGATGATTCTTTGGGTATGATTGAGCTTTCTGAAAGTAGAATAAATGCACTAAACTTTGAGAATCTCAAAAAAGAGGCACAGGAAATCTCATTGAAGTTAGAATCGTCAATTCGCCAAAGTATGCATAAAAAGACTGAATTGGGAGATAGAAATTTAAAAAACCAGTTCGATGAGGCGTGTCCAAGAATCAAATGTCTAGGGACAAGTTTCTCCACCAGTAAAAGTGTCAAAAAAATTACCGACGAATATCACGATATAAAGTTGCTTGACATAAGAATCAAATCCGAATGTGAAATAATAAAAACGATTTCCAAGCATATTTCTTCATCGGAAGTCCACAATATTGATCTGATCAACAGTTCAATCAATACTATTGTGGACGATGAAATCAATGAACCGGAACTCTTTCATCCAACCAAATCGATGAATCGAATTAATATAAAGCCTTTGAACGTTACCGAAGAAACCTCAATTAAAGAAAAGGTATTACTCGAAACGCCAAATGAAGAGACAAGCAACATATACAGATTATCAGAAAACACACCAGTGAACAATCCATCATTCTCGTCATTGTCTACGTATGGTCTTGCGGACGTTTCGTCGACAAAACCCTATACGAATGAAACGCTCATTAATGTATATGTTGAAAATATTCAAGTTTTCAAGAAAACAATCCTGGAAAATAGAGATCAACATAAAATCGAATCCGAAAATATTTCAATCCTCACATCAATACCAAAGAAGACTGGAATACCTAATTCTGAACCTTTTCTCGAGGAAGCGCTGGAAAAGAATCCCAATTCAAAACCGGATTACTTTTTTTATTCTTCAGAATCTCAAATCAACTTAAACCTTTCCATGACGACGATTGAGAAACCCGAAAACATCGCCGAACGTGAAATTTTTATTTATAACTTCTACGAAAACGAAAGTCTAGAAATCATTTCAGAAAACGAAAGAATCAATATTTTAGCATTTATAGAAACTATAATAATAGAAAACGTCTTCGAAAAATACCAAATGGAAAATCAGAGTGTCTTTCAGATTCTAGTCGCAATAGTCAACGATTTGGAATCTGAATTGTGGTACTTGGATTCTTTCTTGGTCGTGAAAGCGAAATATTCAGAAAAAAAAGAGAAAGAAAAGAAATTTAAATCACCGGAAAACGAATCGGATCTTGGAAATGAAATTTTAGAAATTGACAATTATCGGAATTGCGTAACGGAAGAAGAAGAATACGGAAAAGATTCTCGAAGCATCGAGGAGGATAAAGACAACTCCAGCAGTTACAAGACCATTGAGATTTGTTCTCTGACCAGCAGTTCTACAAATAATCAAAATCTTTTTCAAAACTTGTCAAATAAATATAATATTTTCGACATTTTCTCCATAGACATTCTCAGAAATTCCAAGTCGATTATTCTCTCGTTGAATTCCAGAGAAAAGGCAAACTCGTTTCTCATAAACCGGAAACCCGGCAACAATTTCAATGGAGACAATTCTTTTAGAATCACACAGAACTTGATTCGGCATTTGTGCTTGGAGTTGAATAGGAATCTCCGAGCGCAATATCCGGTTTTGACATCCTTTAAATTTGCCGGCTATGAAAATCATTCGAATGGAAAATTTACTTTGAAATTCTCGAATAAATTTTCACCATTCGACATGAAATTGAGAGAAAATTCTGGGAAATATTTGTTGAGTGGAGAAAACGATTTGTCAATTGTGGAAACTGATTCTAGCCGTTTGCAGACGGTTCGTAGAGAAAACAGTCGGAATCAGATCACCATATTATGCTTATGGTGGCTGTCGGGTGGAATTTGTTTATTGAGTTTTATCTACACGATTTTGCTTTTATTTGACTCGAATAATCTCGACGGAAATTGGACTTGATAAGTGTTTTCTTTATTTTCGACGTTCACTACCCCCCGCCCTTCCTGCCAGTTCCTTCCTCCTATCCAGTTTCATCCAAACAAATTTCGTATTAGAATATTTGAGAAAAAATTTCCCCGAGAAACTTATCGATTCTATTAAAATCTTCCGTTGAGATATTCTGTAAAAATAAATTGCTTATTTTAACCGGGAGTTGTTTTAATTGACAAATATTTCTGTAAAAATCTGGATGGGTAGGGCTCTCAGACGTCCGGAAAACCAGGATCGTCCCGGTTTTGAAAAATTAAAATTAATTAATTAACTTTTAATTAACTTTTAAAATGATTAAAATAAATAAGTCTTTTATTTATTGGTAAAGTAAAGTTGATATTTATCATTTTGAAATTGTGTTTGAATTTATAAAAGTTATTCAGGTATTTTATTAATTTTGACTAAATTGATGTTCATTTAATATTGTAAAATAATTATTTAGGACCGGCTTTTATGTTTTTTTATGTTAAAGAATTTATTTATTTTTGATTTTCGTTTCTAAAATGTGAAATGAATATTTTTATTTTTAAGTTTCTTATTTGTGTTATTAATTTTAAGTTATTTTTTAATTATATACTTAACCTGCTGAAGTAATGGTTTAATTTTTTATTTTAAAAATTCTTTGTCCCGGTTTGCAGTGCTAAAAATCTGGCAGCCCTAGGTATGGGTAGTGTAAAAAAATCAAAAATCATTAAAGGATAAATTGAATATAGTGAGAAATGTGTATCCTTCAGGATCCCTTTTCATTTTTGCATAAAAAAGTCATATTTTTAATATAAATCTTTAGGAATTGAGTACAGATCGTTTAACAAAATCTGGACAATGAAGCACATTTTATTGACTTTAAAAATGTAGCTGTGCGCTTGTGGATATGATGGATAATGTTCTCACTTGCTGAGAATTCCTAATCTAAAACCGTAAGCTATTAATGTTTCATTCCATTTATATACTGATTATCGAAGGAGAAAAATTACGTAACATTTCGGAACAAAATTTGTGTAAAGCAATGAGTGAAAAGTAACCTTCGTTTTAAATCTATGCATATTTTTTACAAAATATACGAAAAGTCCTCTGAGCTGTAACTTCCGTACATCTGATCTAGACTGTTGTTTGAAACTTACAACTTTAGTTGACATTTTTCTCTTCCTGATACTTAACTTTGTGAAATTTAAGTCACTTCCACTTGTATAATTTTTCCAAGTTCTTGATTATAATCCAATTTATATTTCACGTCAGCTTGTTTACCATTGTTAGGGTCAATAAAAAGGGTATTATTTACAACGAATTAAATAAATACATAAAATTAATTAAATATTGATATAAAAATCATAATTGAGATATTGTGGGGGAAAACAGGTCATTACGGATTGCAAATGACACGGCACAATTAAATGATGAACCAACCAGTGGCCCAGAACGTAAGTAACCCATGTTTTACCCAGACTCAGTTATGTTTATTGTAGTTTTAAGTACATCAGCACTCTGGGAAATCATAAAACATTTACAATGTCAATTAGCTACTGAAGAATTTCAATTACTGAGAAAAGAAAGTGAAAATGTATTAAAAATACATTGAAGTAAGCTGAATTTTTTAAACTTTTTTGCGAATTTTTATTACAAAATATTGTGTTACTTTGAAATGTCTCAACTCCTCTAGTTTCTTGAAGTCTGCTTTTACATTAAGAATACTTTTCTTGCTTTAACACTTGCAAAATTACTTATAATATTTCCGTAATCTAATGCTTGGGCTACATCTTTCTCAAAAGACAGTAAAGCTAAAGAGGTAAGTCTGTTCTGTGTCATAGAGGCTCAGAGGTATGTTTTTATAAGTTTCAACTTTGGTAAGCTTCTTTCCCCAGTTGCCAGAACCTCATTTAATGATGAGACGAGTATAAAATGCTAATATAAAATCAATGGGAGTCCTCAGAAAATGATATTCAATAAATAAAAATTAATTAGATATTTGGTGAGCCCGACCAACGTGGAAAACCCGGGGAGATAATTAGATCAATTTACTCATAAAATCAATAAGCAAAAATAATTTTTCGGAATTAGTAGAGAAGCGAGAACTCGTCGAACCAATTAGGTTAGCTAAAAACAAAATAATTATTTGAATAAAAAAATATTTTGTCCACTTAAATAATTTTAAGGCCCTAAGTTAAAAGAAAAAATATTTATTTCCAGATTTAATTATTGTGATTGAGGTTATGCATAATTAAAGATTATAATTAATTATTAATTAAATAATTGACAGTTAGTGCCAATTCAGAAGGTGGAATAATATATTTTCTACTATTCAATATGGAAAAAATTATTTATTTATTCTTAAAACCTCACTCCTATGAAGACTGACCATCCTCATTTTTAAGACGTTGAATAGATAAAAATTATCTTTACCATCACTTAATATAAGTGCAATATAATTAGGTGGCTTACTACCAAAGGTTAAAGGAGCATTCAATGTATTCAAGAAAAAAAAGAAAAAAAAATCCCTTTTTCGACAAAATGGAATCTGAAATGAACCAACGAACAAAGTTGGCTTCTAATTCATCTGATGATTGTAAAAAAAAATATCCTAGCAAGTGGTGGATAATTAAACCCATCCATTAAGATAATTAACCTGTTTACCTAGTTTGTTTGTTTGTATCGAATCCAAGCCTGAGAAAGCAAGCAAAACACGGCAAATAGGTTGGAAAGCGAATCCATTTCGAAACAATATTTCGTTTTTGTCGAACTAAAATATTGTTAATTTCGTTGCTTTTAGTTCGAGTGGTTCATTCGAAGTTCAACTGAAAGTAAATATGTACGAAATTCTCCTGGTTAATTGCTGGGAGATAAAAGGTAAGTAATAAACAGTTGGCTACCCCGGTGAATCGTAAACCCATTTCCGTGTGTATTCATTAATAAAATGATACGATATATTATCCCGCCTATGTAACAAAAAACATAAATTTTCCATCAACGAGCAATAAATACAAAATGTATAACGAATGTATGAATCCCATTCCTAGATTTAATAGATATCAGAAAAATTGGTGGAGAACATTTTCACTTCAAAGGTAGACTGGTGCAAAACGGGGTCAAGTTTTTTATTAAGACAGACTGAAGGAAATCTTTTGTAAAAAAAAAGAACGGTAATAAATGTCTTCATTGATGATTGTGCAGCTGCAATTTTCCTAGAATAGTACAAACACAGTAGGTGGCTGCCGCCCGGGAAACAAGTTGTAAGTATGACATCTTTGGAGTACTTAGTGAAAAATTTACAAATTGATTACCAAGCTCGTTTTAGGATACATCTCAACGTCAACATCTGCATCTTTGTCCCCTGAAGTAGAAGTTGAAACGCACACTGCCACCAATTCGACAGTAAATACAGGCGCCGAAATCGTAATAACAATTTCCCAATCTCACTGGTGACTTCTGAAATTAAATTAAAAGAAAAATTCAATTTTGTTTTAATTGATCATTTCTTACATTGAAAAGAGTTTTCGTCAAAAAAAAGTGAAAATCTTGAATTGTTGAGAATTCGGATTTGAATTTCTGGTTCAAGACAGATTTGAAGGACTAAAATAGCCACTGGGACCAGGAGAGAGTTCATTTTATTAATTGGTTTCTCTTGTGTCCACTGTCGTTTGTTTAAGTATTATTCATTACGAAATTACTTTGTTGCCGTAGGGTAAAAATGTTTTTTCCAGAATTATGTAATAAAAATAATCTAAGATGGATACATACTGATGTGTGCATTCTAGGAAAAAACTAACAATTATTTTTTGGAATAAACAAACGTGTTTATAACTTACTTTCATCCCAACAGTTCTTGACAACATATTTGGGGAGAAATAATTATAATTATAATTAATAATTAGAATAATAATAATAATAATAATAGTAATAATAATAATAATAATAATAATAATAATAATAAAAATAATAATAATAATAATAATAATAATAATAATAATAATAATAATAATAATAATAATAATAATAATAATAATAATAATAATAATAATAATAATAATAATAAATCTTCTTAAGAAAACTGTTAACTTTGATCCGAATATGGCGAATTAAATCACCGATTCTAAAAACTTTGATTACCCCTTTTCCCCATTTAAGCACACACACACATCACCGCTAATTAATTATGTGTTTGTGTGCGTGCAAGAAATCGACCAATCAAATATTTCTTATTCATAAAAAGTGCTTAAAATCTTGAATCCAAAATTTAATTAGTATTTTATTTTGTTGTTGATAAATTCAAGATGATGCGAAAGAGCACATTTTTAATTGAGAATTTATTGAGTGAAACTACTTACGAAAATGACGACATCAGCGAAAACATTGACAGCGATGTGGAATCGTATTTCAGTAACGGTAAATTTTCCCGTGTTGATTTCCAAAGATAATTTTTCGTTCCAGATAGCGATTTAGAAGTGTCCAAGAGCTCCATGATAGTAGATCATCATAAAATCCAACCAGCAAACATTTCGGAACGAATGAAAAAAAAACGTTCAAGAGCGGCATTTTCTCATAATCAAGTTTATGAATTGGAAAGGCGATTTAGCCATCAAACGTATCTTTCCGGGCCCGAACGAACTGAGCTGGCTCGAAGTTTGAAGTTGACAGAAAATCAAGTTCGTAAACTGTTTTCTTTCTCTCAGTTTCATTTTGAAATATCTTTTTAGGTGAAAATTTGGTTTCAAAATCGGCGTTATAAAACAAAAAAGCGACGACAACAAATAGAGTCAGAAATCGACACGAAAAACCCTCAGAATTTTGAAATTCCGAATTTCCCATCTCGAGATTTGTCTATCAAAGATGAAATGAACAACCATTCATTCAGCACCAACGGATCGGTGAATGGGTTCGGCAGTCATTGTTATTATAACAGTGTGATAGATTCACTTCTTCGATCATCACCGTATGGAGGAGCTAGTAAATCGTTTTTTCATAATATGAACACCGGAAATTCATTTCAAATGACCCCTAACTCGTATCAGATGACAATGTCCATGCTTCAAATGATGAAAAGGAAAGGCTTCGATTCGTCTCTTGTTTCAAACATGACACCTTCACTTATAGATATATCATTATTTTCAAAAAAATAAATTATTCTTTGTTTTAAATACCATTATTTTGACCACATGAACATAAAATGATTCCATCTTTTCCTTTATTCGATCAATATATTTTAATTTAAACAATTAAATTATTTATAACAAGAAAATTTAAAGTCTTCTTTGATAAGTATATTTTGCACATAAATTTTCAACTAAATTTTTGTAAGATTTTGCTTTAAAAAAGCAATTATTAATTTTCTGTGGCTACGTCATTTGGATTGCAATATTGTAAATTGAACTCATTTAAAATAGACCAATCGGAATGAATCTTTACCGAAAAATAAAATAGTTTTAGAAACGGATTTCTAAACGCACAATAATTTATTAACCAATATTTTTATTTATATGTGCGCTAAAAACCTCAAAACTGTGAAATAATAAAGCTACGCTGAATATAAAGAAAGCATATATTTTTAATTTCTAAATATAAAATCTCTCTCCCTCTTCATGTATAAAGTAGATATAAATTTATTTGAAAAAGGTCTGAATTAAACATTTTAACAAATTCTGGCATTGGAGTAAAGGGAATTTTTCTTTAATAAAATTTGAAGAGGTCAATTAAAACAAAAGAGGTCAATGGCCATTTCAGCAACTGGGACTTCGTTTATGTTATACGAGGATCACATTAAATAAATATCATATCAACATATCTTAGCATAATATATTAATGAACTTTTTTTTAAAATGCCTTTGATTTATTTAATTTTTTTTAATTAAAATTGATTAAATTAAAAAAATAAATAAAATTTTACTATTATAATAAATTTTTTAAAAGCGTTAATTGCGGCTCAAAGTAATTTCTTTAGTGATAATTTGGCCGATGAGAATAGTGAAGCCGGAACTATCCTTAACTTTGCCTCCCATTACAATATTCTATACAAATTATAACTTCCTTAAAATCTTTAACTTAATAATTTAGATTCTTAGCTTCAGAAAATAAAATAAATAACTTTTACTTAATTTTTCGAACTTTGGCCAAGGGTCACAATTTTTAACATCTTAGCTCATTTCAAATAGGTTTATTAATTTGAAATTTTCATAAATTTTCATAAAGCAGCAAAATATACACATACAAGAAATAAAGTCTTTTGTGAAACTACTCAGCGGGTTTATATCTCAACTTTCTATACCAATATTGCATTTTAAAAAACTCTCTAAAAAAATTTCAAATTTAATTTTTGCCGCTTTTTTAAATAGGTCGATTTGGGCCCTTACTAGACTACTGCCAATGATTTAGTTGGATTTAAGACAGAGATAAAAAGCTTCAATTTGCAGTCTCTAAGTTTTTCATAAATTTTGTTCATATACTATTACCTTTATCAATTTATTTATAGAATGTAATCAGTAGCATATGTGGTGGAGCGAGGGGTTGCAGAGTGCCTCGGATGCACTTGCAATGTCACTTGGGGGTGGCATTGTCGAGATGGTGTCGTCTACTGTGATTTATAACCTGAATACGCTAAAAAATATATCCACAAATATCCAAGGGTTAAGTTGAATATGTGAAATCAATTAACAGCTTTATAAATTCTGATTTATTAATGCTGAATAAATCCTCCATTATAGATAAAAATATTTTTGTCCGGCCCGAAAATTTGGCCAGTTTCATATAATCGGTAAAAGTCAAGTTAGATGAGATGTTTGGAATGAAATATATTCATTTTTATTTATAGATATTTAAATTATTCAAATATAGTCAATTCTTTTTTTATGAGTTTTTGAAGTTATGCGGTTTTCCCCCTCGGTCCAGAAAAGGACTAGTTTTTGTCAAACATAAACCAACTCAATATTTTTGAATAGATAATCATTCAAATAACAAGGATCCGTTTCAAATGTTTAAAAATATTAAAAGCCAAAAACGTTATTAAACTTTATATTTATTATTAGGTAATTTTATATTTATTCAATTTTTCCGCCAACTTTTAATTTATTTGTATTTTATGTATTTTTCAAAAATTATGGAATGTATCTCTATATTTATAAAACGTAGGTAGTGTCTTTTTTAAACTTGTATTGGTTTTATAGGGGGTTTGAAAATTGGCTCATTAAATTTACATTTAAAATTTTAAAATTGCAGGCTTAAAACTTAGCAGCATATAATTTTCATGAAAAGCTTTTATGTATTAGATTATTAAATATAATGGATTACTTTAGGTTATTTAAAATTACGAAACAGTGAAGACTATCAATATTTATAAAAATTATAAACTTAAAAATGAACTAATTTTACATGACAACAAGTGAGTGGCAGATCCTGACCATCTAGTAAAGGGGACGATTTAGGTAATGACGTCATTTATAGGTATCTCAATAGTCCGATTTAAAATTCTCACCAGATAATTTTATTAAATTTCATATCACTTTTAAACAGTCTACTTAGAAATCATTTGAAAACAGCTAGAGTGCCAGCAACATAAATTAGAAAAATGCATTAATTGAAGGCTGTGGAGAAGAAATACGTGAACAAATTTTGAGTCGTGTTAGAGAATCAAATTATTATGCTATTATGTTTGATGAAATAACAGATACACCATATAAGCCCCAAATGACTATAATATTACTTTATGTGATTCCTGATTGATCAATTCGAGAAGATTTTGTTGGATTTGTTGATTTGCATGATCAAAATTATCAAACTGAAAATAATACATCCATTGACAATGAACCTATTCTTGACGGCAAAGTTATTGGTCAATCGGTTATAAACATGTTAGAAAAAAAGTTACACTTTTCTCTAAAAAACTGTGTCAGTGTGAGAACAGACGATTGTAGTGTTATGTTATAGGTGGTTGAAATTCAAAAAGTTGTAGTGAATGCTGTTTGGTGTCCATGTTATAATCATGCTTTAAATTTAACTTTATCAAAAAGTTCGATCGTACAAGCAATAAGAAATTGTTTGGGTGTTCTTATCAAAGTTGTTGCTATTTTTCAATGCTTGTGCAAAATGAAATTTCACAATAAAGAACATGCTAAATTCACAACTGGTTTCACTTTACGAAACACGATGGTTTGACAGACACGAAACTTTTCTGACGTTTAGTGTTGAACTTCCACTAATAATTGACGAACTGGATAATATATCTAAATGGAATGACAGAACAATTTCATCAAAAGCAAGAATTTTATTATCATCAATTAGAGATATTGATTTTATTATATCTTTAGACTGTGCTGTGCATGTGTTCTCTCTAACAAATGGCCTCAATAAATTGTTTCAAAAGAAAAGTTTAGATTTACATGAAGCAAAAAAGTGCATTAAAGACCTGTTGATTGTTTTAAAACAAAAAAGCGAAATCTGCGAAGAAATATTTGCTGAAATCTTTAGATCAGCAGAAAAAACAATAATTGAAAAAGGCGGTAGTTTTACCTACAAAAGAATAGTGCAACTACAGACATGCTGGGAGAATATAAATTCGGATGCCTAGGAAGAATATTACAGGCGATCAATTTACATCCCTCTACTTAATGCACTGATATTGGACATAAATACATCTGAATTTACATCGGAAGTTGAACTACGGTAGTGCAAATGCATGAGGATGAAGGAAGAGGATGGAATAAAATCACTGCCTACTGATCTTTCGGTTGTTTTTGATTTATGTGACCAGGTGTAATATCCAATCACTCACAAGTTCTTCCAAATTATTAAAACATGTCCTGTAAGTGTTGCCAGTGCTGAACATAACTTCTCAACCCTGCGAAGAATTAAATCCTGGCTGAGAATACGAATGACAGAAAACAGACTAGTTGGATCGGCCCTTCTTAATGTACACAGAGACATTTCAGTAAATGTTGAAAACGTGATTGATCATTTTGCGAAGTCGAGAAATCGTGAACGAGATTTTTTGTTATAAATTGTTAAAATAATTAACAATACAAGGTTTTTAATACGTTATTAGTCAAACAACTAAACGCTCTAGTCTTCATCAAATAATTGTGTTTCAATAATTTTAATTCACATCAAAATATAATTTACCACATTATATTTCTTCATTAAATATGAAAATTTTTTGACATTGCATGCTTTCTTAATAAAGGGCTGCAAGCACCAAGTAAAAGTCGCAAAACATTTCTTTCAAAATAATCTAAGGGGCGCGGCGAGCGCCTCTCTTGCTCCCTCCCTATGGATCCGCCACTGTGCTTCCAGTGATTTTTACCTCTTCAGGTATATAAAGAAACATTTGCGTGTGAATTTAAATGGCTCTTATGTTGAAAAATGATTTCTATACATGGTATATGTTATTGTGTAAAAGTTTGGTGTTTCTATTCAATTGCTTTCCTAGTTATTGCACGTAGTTTTTGCGCGCACTACGTATCTCTTTGTAAAAGAAGGAATATATATATGTATATATAATAAGTCATTTATCTAATTTTAGATTTGACAGTGGTCAGGTATCAAAATATTAACAAAGGGCTCATTAGTAATTTATTATAATTGATAAATTATTATAATTTGTATTATTTAATTCATAAACTAATAAATAAATAATTATTAACAAATAATAATTATTAATAATTATTAATAAATAGTTATTTATAAATAAATGTCTATTTATATAATATTATATATAAGTAATTAAAATAAACAATGAACTGAAAATGAAAGGACATTGCTACATATAAAATTAACGGTTTATAATAAATTATGTAAAAAATCCTGAAAAAGTAAGGGACATACAACTATAAAAAAATAACAAAGTAGGAAATCTCTAGTAATATATCCGCTGAGCTTTTGTCCGAGTACCTCAAGTAAAAAGTGGCAGAAATTAAAGGCAACCTTGAAATAACAAAGCAGATAGTCATAGTGAAAGAAATTAAAAGATTTGTAAAACTGAAGCATTCATGGATCTATTTAGGATAGGGGAGAGAAACTGTTGATAACTTTAACAATTATAACTGTAACAGTTATCAACAGTTTCTCTCCCTTATCCTAAATAGATCCATGAATGCTTCAGTTTTACAAATCTTTTAATTCTTTCACTATGACTATCTGCTTTGTTATTTCAAGGTTGCCTTTAAAATTCTGCCGCTTTTTACTTGAATTTCTCGGACAAAAGCTCAGTGGGATATATTACTAGAAATTTCCTACTCCTCAACTCTCTCTTAAAAAGAGGTTTATTTATACAAGATATATATTTAGAAGCAACTACTAGAATTTGTTGTCTTGATAAATACTAATAATAATAATTATAAAATGAAAAGACTTCAGCGAGAATTCCGAATCTCACATCGTGAAAGCAAATTCGAAGGGGAAAAAGCAAATTTATTATTTCACTGCCAAGTTTTCCAGCCCCAACATTCAATGACAGTGCATCAATTACCAGGTGTCAAAACAAACTTTCTTTTTTAAGTGGAAAATTTTTCCATCTTCCTCATTTGGTGAATGGCGTTTTAAATTTTCTAGTGATTTTCCAACGAAACCGAAACAACCGAGCGAAATGCAAACGAAAGTCGGCAAAAAAATGACTGGAGAAAACAATGCAAAACTCGGGGATAGTGTCGGGCAGTATCCACTTAGCCATTGTAGATGGAAATTTTATGATCTGTGTTTGGGAGATCTGGTAAATAACTTTGGGATTTAGGCGTGGGAGATTAGGCTAATTAAAGCCGACAGTCAAAGAATGAATTTCTTCATAATTAAAGAGTATCATCAATTACATTGGGAAAGAATCATTTAAATAGGAGATAATGAGTCACTTTAATGACAAAACAGGTAGCTAGGGAATTTTTTCACAGAAAACCATCAACTCAACATCAACGGCAAAGTAGCAGTGGTGAAATTTTCGGAATTGTATTCCACAAACAGCCACGAGTGACAATTTAGCAGCATTAAATGAATTCCAACATTTTCATACTTATAGCCTCGGGTTATTTACCTGTAGAACGAGTGAAGAGGACGGCGATGCCATGGCATGTGTTTCTATTATAGACAGCATGCGAGATTACTTATGGGATCTAATGGGGGGAAATTCTGCCTTCTATTGCATGTGTATATTTAAGGTATGATAGTCTGGATAGCCAAAAGGGTAAACAGAACCACTAATGATAGTGTACCTACAAATGTGACAATTTCTGTTTCCAATGTATTTGATAAATTTACATTCTGTATCCATCTGTTAGTCGCTGAGTAGTTCTTTCAATGATGTCCTGAAATTGACGAAATTCGTAAATATTTGCATTAACAATAACAATCATAAAAGTTTCAGTAAATGATTTATAATTGTCGGACCCCGAGGCTGTCGTGGTTTTGGGGATCAACGATACAAATCTGTTTGAGGAATTTAAAAAAAGTAGGAAAAAACTAAGTGACAAAGTTTAATAATAATAATAATAATAATAATAATAATAATAATAATAATAATAATAATAATAATAATAATAATAATAATAATAATAATAATAATAATAATAATAATAATATTAATAATAATAATAATAATAATAATAATAATAATAATAATAATAATAATAAGAAGAAGAAGAAGAAGAAGAAGAAGAAGATTTGTCTTATTCCTTTTTAAAACAAAATTACAAAATCAAATTTACAAATTTTAGAAGTAAATTTTGATAAAATATTTTAATTTTGTGAATATTGATGATTGGCATGGAGATTATTGGAAATGTCAGTATCAAAGTTGAAACATTGTGACTTGAAATGCTGAAAAATTTGAGAATTAACTAAATGAATAGAACGAGGAACAACATGAATCGTGTCTTTCTTTGTACTCTAACAGTTAATAATAATAAAATTAAATGGAGGACACGAAAAAACGTGGAAAATTTTTTTATTCGATTAATAATATATAAAAAATAATTAATATAAACTCAAAAACGCCAAATAAAAGAAATATTTCGAGGAAATTATCCTCATCTTCAGTCTGCCATCATAATCTTTGTTAAATGTTATAAACGGAAACAATATTGATGTAATAATTACGATATAATGATTTAATTAAATAATCTCAATAAAGTTGTTGCTGATTGAATGTTTATTTTTGGGAATTGTGATTCAATCACCAAAGCCTCACATAAAATTCTTTCCCACTTATTACTGAAGTTTTAATATAAAATTTTAAAGTCTTTTAAATTATTTGCTACTTTGCACATTTTTCTATGATCAATAATGTTACTCACGCCTCTCAATCGGCTATGTTCCTGAACCCGTGTTCAAAGATGACCGGAAGTCTCGCCAATGTATGTGGAATTACACATATTACATGAAAATTTATACACTAGATCAGAAACTAAACCTATTGGGGTTTGAAATTTATTACTAAACATATTTATTGACTTTAACGATTTTGATAGTATTTTAAATAAATTTGAATTGCCTAATGATTCTGTGACAGACAATTTAAAATTTATAAAACATTCCAAATATGGAATTCCAAAAACATGTGATATTATAGGTTCACCATCATTAGGTGGGTTATGGTTGCCATGGTTTTCATCAAGCGCAGTCATGTAAACAATAAATAATATATAAACAATGATTAATAAGCAATGCATTCACTACAATTGTATTCTGCCATTTTCCCTCAATCTATTCAACATGTTTAGAATAGCTTTTGAGAGACCTACATAAAATTAATTTAATATATAGTCATTCTTGGGACGTTTGACCAACATAATATTTAACCAGTAAATAATATTTAAATTTGAATTTTATTCGTGCTTTGAAATTTTTTGATGGGGTGAGTGGGTCACTTACCGGAGGCAAAGAAGGCAAAAGTGTTTAACAGAGGTTTTTATTTGAAGAACTTAAGGCGTACTCTTCGACTTCGTTTTTTGGTTGTTCTAAATATAGTTTATTTCAAGTCAGTTTGGTGATGACCGTTGAAAAACGCAACCATTCATAATACTAAGTCTATGTAAAAGTATAGTCTAAAATCTGAATCTATCAAATGTTTCTTCTAATGGTAAAAATTCCTATTGAGCACAGTGAAATGTAATTGTAAAAAGTAAAACAAACATTTCTTTTAGAAAGAGAATCATAGTCAACTGTTTCAGACATAAAATTACATAGTTACAGAATCAAGTGATTAAAACAACATTAGAAAACCCTCCTAGGATCTATCGGTCGCCTTTCATCTTCCGTATAACAGACCCTAAAAATTCAAATTTATGTCGAATAAATTGAATCTTTATTGAAAATAAACAAGGAAAAGATTTATTAAAATCTACATATAATATGAAATACAGCAAGAAGTTAATGCAATTTCACTCACACTACATTTGGCCCTCTATGTATTGACTGTATCAAATTATTCAAATCTACTTCATTCCCTTGAGATTTGGCCATTTTGAAATTCTGCCACAAATGTCCGGCTACATCTAAAGCTATTAGATCACTTGACAATTTACTGACCGAATGTAACAAGAAAATTCCATCACAGCCAAGTTTTTTATTCACGAATCTATTGCAGTCTTTTTCCTCTGGACCTGAGATAACTTTAAGAGCTTTGAGATATTGTCTAATAAATTGAACTCTCCATGGCGGAATGCAGACATTCGCTATCCATTGCGCTGTACTTATTGTGGTTAGGACTCCTAAAATTATAAACCAGAACCAAAGGAAGACGTAAACTTTTTCTACGAAATAATTTACTGGCAGGACGCATTGTAGAGTATAACTGAATGAAAAATTCATTCAATATATTCATTTTTGTTGATAATAATGATAATAATAATAATAATAATAATAATGATAATAATAATAATAATAATAATAATAATAATAATAATAATAATAATAATAATAATAATAATAATAATAAGTATTAGTGAGCACAATAGAGGCTGTAAAAGTGAAATAGGAATGTCTGATTTTAGAATTTTGTTGAGAAGTTTTAATAATTATTGGGAACGTGTGATATGTGAAGCATTGTTGATAAGGTCATTGGATCCAAAGATTAATGTGCAAAGTGCTGTGACTACGAATGTTTTGAATGTTTTTAAATAGTAATAATAATAATAATAATAATAATAATAATAATAATAATAATAATAAATTATTTATTATTATATTGTAATTATAATAAATTATTATATTGATGAAAAAATTACTTTGCAGCAAAGGCTTATTTTATTATTTACTTATCTGATATTTTAATTTATGTTGCTATCAAGGAATAATAACAATAATATATAATTTCGGTTATTTATCATTTTATGAACATTTATTGTCGATAAAAACATTGTACGAAAATAATTCTTATTTTAAAGGGATAATTTTTTATGTACAATTTCAAATATAATTTTATTTTATATCTATTGAATATTTTTGTAAGTATTATTTTGTTGCAAGTTTGAAATTAAATTAATTAATTAAATATAACCCTCAGCAGTAAAGATTATTTTATATAATTTTTTAAAAATTTATCATTTATGCCAATTAGAGCAGAGCCGAGGTTCATTGGAGAATATCAGCACTCTAGTGCAGGCATGGTGAACCTAGGGTAAGAGTGAAAGATCTGGCACGTTTGAGAATTCGGGTGGCACGCGGACGATTTCTAAGTTCAAAAATATATTTTTAAATTTTTAAGTTTAAAAAATTAAAACTTAATTAAAAAATCCGTGAATTATTAATTTATTCAATTTTATTAATTACCAAATGTTTTCTAAGATAAACGACAACTATTTTACCGTGGCAACTTCAAACAATTTCAATGCTGGCAATACTGTCTTTGACGTTTGTTTTCATTCGAGGTTAAGTCCAATGTAATTTGTTGTGTATTATTGTTTAATGTGCCAACTTCAAAGCATAATTTAAAAATTTAAATAAATCCTATTTAACATGGCTGGTAGAAATAAAAAAGTATCGGAAACGAACCGCAGAGATTTCCAAAGTTGGTGGACTGAAGATTATGGTATGATTAACAAAGGTGAAAAAGCAGTATGTGTTTTATGTTCTGGGACAGTTGTATGCAGAGCTTCATCAGTTAAACAACATTTTGAGACAAACCACAAATCTCTCCTTGAATTTATTGCTCGGGCAAATAAAGATGTGCATTCAAAATTCCTAATGAAATTTATCGGCGATTGTTCAAATACAACTGTTGCTAGTTTTTATGCCTCAATCATAATAGCAAAACACGGAAAACCATCCAGTGATGGAGAATATCTAAAAGAAGCATGGCTAATATCCACTCACAATCTCTTAAAAATATTTAAAACAAAGAAAAAATTATTCAGAGAATAAATGGCTAGAAATACCGTGAAAGATAGAATTATAGAATAAGCCAGAAATTTAAATTATCAGCAAAACATAGATATGAAATCTTCAGATTTAATTCTTCTTTGCCTTGATGAAAGTACTGATATAATTTGATCAGCTCGTTTAGTAATTTTCACTCGATACTGCAATGGAAATTATACCAAAGCAGAATTGATCAGTTCAATATCATTAGCAACAACAACAAAACGAATAGATATTTACAATGTAGTATGACTGGAGAGGAAAATTGTTTTATCAATTTATTTACTGAACGTATTGGATATTCCGTTCTGAGCTTTCATTGCAATATACACTCGCAAGTTTTATGCGCAAAGCTTGAATTTAAGTCCCTGAAAGATGTTATGATTATTGTAACAAAATTGATCAATTTGATATCTACACGTGGATTAAACAAAGGAAAATTTTTAGAATTATTAAATTTAGTAAACTCAGTGTTTAATGGTTTACTTATGTACAACAATGCACAATGGTTAAGTCCTTGAGTGTTTGTGAATTAACGAAAATCTCATTGAAAAATATAATGAGTTACTAGAAGTTTAAAGGCTTTCAAAATTAATGGGTTTTTTTTACTGATTTGTGCTTACATTTAAACTAATTAAATATTAAACTGCAAGGCGTTAACAAATCAATTAGTGTTATGTTGGATTTAATCAAAGCCTTTCAAACTAAATTAATCGTGACGTTTTATCCAACACCTTCAAATATTTCCCGAGTAAAAAAAAATTTTGCACAAGAAAAGCCAGATCAAAACACAAGAATTTTCTGTAGTCATTCAATCGATAATCAACGAGTTTTCTTCAAAATTCAAGCAATTCAGGAGATTACAAAATATATTCAAATTTATTTTTTATCCAAACACACTATCAGCAGATGACCTCAATTTGGAGATTTTCGTTGAAATGCAATTTATTGAATTCCAATCGAGTTCGATGTGGAAACAAACATTTGTTGATTTGAGAAATGATTGGAAATAATTGATAGCAATCGATTAAGAACATAAATAATAAAAATGCAGAAGAAATAATGATAACTTGGAACGCCATAACAAAAATCTTTAGTAATTTAAAACTACTAGCCAGAGCAATATTATCAATTTTATGAATTTCAAAAAATATAATTCAAGAAAGATAATGACTGATGAATCAAATGTCGTGCGTATTACTAAAAGTGACGAAATATGAATTTGATATTAAGAAGTTGTCATCGAATATACAACAGCGAAAATCTCATTGATAAATAAATAATGTGTACTTTTATTGATTACAACTTTAATTTTAAGAAACTCTGTTGTAAATTTAAAGCTTGTAAATAAAATTAAAAATAAAACATTATTTATTTTCTCTATCTTGGTAATTTTTTTACTGCTTAGGCCCAACACACAATCGAGGAAAAAATATTTGAGAATTTTGTCATCTCGACCCAAAAAAAATTGACTAAAACGAAAAGCAACAATTAAAACAATAATAATATTAGTAATATTTTCTAAAAAACCAAAAATTAAGAACAACTGGCATAGATTAAGTGCAAGTGGTACAGAAAAGCAAAATAATAGTTTTACTGAGAAAAATTCAAATTCAAAAGAACATACACCACACAACTACACTATAAAAGTAATGCGTCCAATCTATAAAAAAGTAAGAAGATATTTAAACCACTCTATCACATTCATCCTTTTCATGAGTAGATGAGGATCAAAATAAAGGTAAGGTAATTATAATTTATTTAATTAAATTCCAATTAAATTTATTAGGCGAAATTTGTGTAGTTTAGTGTGTAAATATTTTTCGATGTTCACATGAAAAACCTTTATGAACGTGGTATTACTCAAGTACCAAGTGACGCCAAATTAAGAAATCAGTTGGTACAGATTAGAAAAGAAGTCTATGGGCCACCGCAATTAGTTTTGTGAGCTTTTGTTGTGAATTATAAAGTTATTTACTGCGATGAGGACGATAGCAAACAGGAAGATGCCAATGAGGATGATTATGTTGAAGAAACATTTGATGCACTAAAAATTTGATTTTCTTATGTGGTAAGCATAAATATCAAAAATATTGAGTGCAAATGACTCTTATAAACCTATATGGCAAGGCCATCCTGTTTATCGAAGGAGCAACAAATTATGGTAAGCATTTTCATCCTATACACTAACGTGTCTGAAAGGATGAAAAAACAGCTGACTTCAATATATTGAAACACTATGTAAGCCAAAAGTTTTTGTTTCTGACGCAGCCAGTGCTATACGCTAAGCTTATGAGAGAGATTTCGGATAAACATATACGTCGAAATTGTGTCAAGAAAGTAAAGGCCTTAGTCTCAAAGGATGATCGAAACAAAACGATTGAATATGTTGATTTACTTCAATGATCACAAAGTGCGTAGATTTTCGAGAAGGCAGTTTCACCTATAATTAAAAGATGGAAGATTAAAGAGCAAATACATTTCTGGAATATATGAACAAGAATTTGATCTCGACACATAACTCATGGTACTACGATTACAAGCATTTTACTATAAGCATAAAGTATGGTTTAGAGAAGTGATTCCCAAATGGTGTTCCTTGGAACCCTGGAGTTCCATGGAAATTCTTAAAAGTTCCGCGGGATTAATAGATCTGACAATATCAATATTACCATTTTAATATGATTTCTTACGGATATTTTGGAATTTTAAATAAAATTTGCATCCAGGAAGGTTTCATCAAATAATTCTAGTTAGGAGTTTAACTAGAATTTCAAGAACAAATTTATTTCCAATCTTGATTTTCAAACTTTTTAATTGTTATGCTTCCGCCAATTATTTCTCTTTATTTATGGTTCCGTGAGCAAAAAAAAACGTCTCGGAAACACTGGTTTCGAGTGTAACAATCACGCAAAGATGAGCAAACAATAAGATAAGTAAAAACTCTGTCGAGATTTAGCCAGGAAGCACTATAAATTATTGAAAAATTGTGATGAACGACCATTTTAAGAGTCATTTCTCTCTATATAGTACTCTACATTTCCAAATCATAACCCCAAGTGGTCAGAAGATAGAAGAAACTGTCAAACATTTTTCTAGAAATTTTTTTGCAAACATGTAGTTGAGATTGTATTCAGACTCAAGTTCTGTAGAGCAGCGAAATGTTTCCAACAAAAGCTACCAAACGTAGACCAACGGAAGCTAAGAAGACTTTATTTAAACAATAAATATTCTGTGTATTTTTCTTTTAATATTATTTATATTAACTTCACCGTCGTTAAATAAATGTGGCACGCAACTCTTGCTAAGGCTTATTAATCCACTTGCAGTCATCCGATGAAGTTGAAGCTTGGCATATAAACTCATTTTTCTCAATGTTTTGTGGCACACACACATGCACACACAAACAGTCTTGCACATTGAAATTGTATTTACAACGCTAAAACTTGAAATTTAAACAGCATTTTAAATTTTGAAAATGATTTAAAATCGTGTTTATATGGATTAGGGTTAATACTGATTATTATTAAGTAATTATATATCAAAATATGTATCAAAATACTTCGCAAAAAATCATGCACAAATAGACCTTTTAAAAAACAATTAATATTTAAATTTTATTTATTAAGAAAGGTAAAACGCCGTCAATATTTTTCTGACAAAAATTTATTTATTCGTAATAATTTAATAAAATAAATAATTTTTAATACGATTTAATAAATATTTTATTTCATCTCTTCAATTCGTTTTAATAATTAATTTCTCATTAACAATTTATTTGAATAATTAATGTCTTTGTAATTTCTGTTAACAGCTATGTTAAAGAATTTGCTTTGTAAAAAAATGAAATTTATTTAGGATATTTAAATTTAAATGTTACAAAAATTATTTGTGTAGAATTTGTATTTTACTAAAATATATAAATTTGCATGATGTATTAATTAAATAAATATTATTTAAATAGTATTAAAAAATTTAATTTTTTATTTCTTATAAATTAAATAATTTTAAAATTTATAAAAACAATTAAATTAATTATAATATATTTTTGAAAAATTTCGAAAAATTTCATGAAGTTTTTTTAAATGTAAAATGTAAAATTAAATATTTTTTCAGAAATAATTTTCTAAATTCGAAACTATAAAAACAATATTTGAGGAGCAAAATTTTACTTTTTTGATATTAGGAATATCATTGTTTTGATTTATACAACTTTTGGTTAAAAGTTATTTGTGAAACGAATTTCCAAAAAACTTCCGATCATAATAAGGATGAAGATGTCAATCAATTATTCATAAATTAAATATGAAAAACTATCTAAGTAATTTAATTTAGTAATGAATTAATATTATTAATATATATATATATATATATATATATATATATATATATATATATATATATATATATATATATATCAAATCTAGCAATGTTAACGAAAATAGATAAATTAGTCAAAATAAAAATTGTTTAAATATTCGATTTTAGAACTAAAAGATTTTTAATTATAGTTTTTTAATACAATATTAACTTCTTCCAATTTCATTTTTTTATTATGCATATAGATAAAAAATAAAATAAAAAGTTTTGATCTAATCATAAATGAATTAAATCAAATATTCAAAGATTGTAAATAAATTTTAAAGGCAGAAAAATAATTCAATCAAACTTTCAACTATTATTACCAGAAATAGATAATTTAACCTATTTATTACATAAATATTGGATTAATGTCTTTAAATAGACATCCTGACTTGCTAATGGCGCCCTTGAAGAATTGTTACAAGTTTGTACTAGTTTAGATATTGAATGATTCAATGTATCAAATCAGGACTCAAAATAATAATAAAAAACTGTACTACTTCTGACATTAAAATTTAATTTCTTAAAAAAATTAATTAAAATTAGAAATATAACTTATGAAATAAAGTAAGTTTTGTTTGTTTATTCACCAATTATTTTTAATTTTATACTTGAAAACAGTGGTTCTTAATCGTTTGGTAATAAAAAAGTATTTTATTGTTTTTGGCGGAACACTTGGGGTCCTTTGAGCTAATTACCGAAGAACGAAGGTGCCAGATTTGTGCTAAGCGCAATAACTATCTAAACGTTATGGTTGGTGTTGATGAGAGGGGGGAGGACCCCGACACCGCGAGAACTTTACCATTATTTATTTGTAAAAAAAATAAGATGGTACCCTGAATTAAGTGGCAGTGTGGCTTGCCACACCACAGCTAAAAGATTGCCGACCCCTGGTCTACACATACATCTTTAATTAGTTTATTTAAATAAAGTGTTTACATAAGATATATTATCTTTGACTTATCAAAGTTTATGTAAAGAATTATGACTTATCTTCGTTATTTAAACGAAATTGACTTCAGGATGACTTGCGAGGTGTAATAAAGCTGTCTCACAATTAAGGATAAAGTTATAACTAAAAATATACTCTTTTTAAAATTTCATGTTTATAAAACCCTTTACAAGTTCAGTCACAAAAGTGTGTATTTTGTGACTCCTTGGATATGTAAAACCCTTCTAGGGATCGTACACCTCATGTTTAAAACACTAAATGTAGATTACAATATGAATCTTTTGAAGTTAAAATTTAATGATGTTATATAGATTCGGCCACCTTTTAGAAGACGTACTTGTTGAATTGTTTTTAAATTTCGTTTTATACTAACATCAAAATTCTTTAGAGAATTCAAGATTAACATTTCTTGCGTCTCCATTGGTGATATTTAGAGAAGTACCATATAAAGATTACCTTAAACTTTTTATAATTAAAACTTTTTACCTTCCAGGTCTGAGCTGTCCGAGTTTTCGAACTTTGACTGTGCAATAAGTAACTCGGGGAAAAGTTTCGGAAATCTGCCATTGGTGATTTCGAAGCAGATATTGAAAGACATTGTATCCAAACATGAAGTCTGATGAGCCAATAAATATTCTCATAATAATGATCTGACCAAAACAGTTTGTTACAAATAAAATCCGAACTACAATGAATATAAAAGTAATACGATATGCAGGGTTAATCTCTGTTAGATATCGTCTGACAATACCTTTCCTTTTGTAAAATTGGTTGTTGATTTGACTTTGTTCTTCTAAAGCATTGACAAGATAGGAGACAGCTTTACGACGAACACTCCAATCTGGAATAGACGCTTCTTTTGCTGAGTTCAGTAAAACGATCACTTTCTGAGAAAAAAGTCGCCAGACCAGATAAGGAATCCACGACATTAAAGCCTGACCTGAGAGAACTATGGCAACCCATTGGTAATAACTGATATATTTCATTTTATTTAATTCGACATCGGTTCGTGGAATATCTTCTTCTGGAGACAGAAAATATGTATTTTGAACCCAGCAAAGATTTTCTGCATACTCCTCCCAGGCTTTTGTGAATTCTTGAGGAACCCAACACTGGATTGGCTTGCCTAGTGGAAAATAGTGAAATTTTAATCACATTGATACTGCCAAAGTAGATTGTTTAAAATTATGAACAAACGGAACTCTAAACCACTTATTAATAGAAAAGTATATTTGACTATTGAAGGGAAAGTTTGTGACAAGCTAAAGATGAAACTCAAAGGAATTGAGGGCATTACCCGTTTGGTTATACAAGTTAAATATAAGGACGGATCCAGGGACGATAAGGGCATCCTCCCCCAAGAAGATCATAAAGTTGCTTTCTTGGAACTACAAATAGTCAAAATAAAGCAATCATCGTTATTTTTGAATACACAACTCATCAGAAAACAGACAACGTAAAAGAACAATCATCATATATTAAGTTTAACTATTACTATTCAACTTACACAGTATAAGCTACACTAGATGGACCAGACAACTTTAACATAAACAAATGGGTATTTTATTGCACTCTCATAAACATGGTTTGTTTTAATCCCTTAACACTGTTTTTGTTTGGTGTTATTTCAGACTTAAAGGTGGCTCCATGTTTATTGCAGTGAAACATTGGCTTTTTCTTATGCAATAAAATATATTTAAAGTAAAAGGATTATGGAAATATTTTCTAATTAGTTAAACGGCCTGAACAAGTGGAAAAAAATATTCGTTATATCGTTTTATCGCACAAGTTCTGGCTCTTTCATTTACCGAATTCTTGTGAAAAGGTTGGTTGGCAATGAAATTAATTTGGAAGCGATTGGCATCTTTCAAAAAAATTCTGGATCCGTCCTTGGCTATATATCACCTTGTAGAGATTTGTATGACGTGTCTAATGATTTAAAATATAATTGGGAAAATACTTTTAGTTGATACGTAAATTGACAATATTGACAGTTAATATATTTCTGAATCAAAGAAAAATGTGTGGAGATTCGTCTATCTTTTTTAGACATTACTATTTACTTATTGTAAATATATTAGTAGTATAGATAGGCGTGTGAAACTGTTGATAAATGTGTTAATAAGCTTTTTTAATTGTACTTTCACCAACGATGACAATCAGAAGACTGTAAATGATTCTTTAATCAGTAATATTTGAGTAAAAGCGTATCCTTCCAGAGGTAACCTTACACATGACTAGGAAAAAGGAAATGTTATGTTACTGTAATCCCCTCTTGTCGGATATTCATAGGTATACATCGAGTATTGGATATGAGTATAGTTGGCAATCTATATGTACTCATAACATAAACAGCATCGAGATGAATTGAACCACCAGTACACACCTTATCGGTATTATCTACTTAACATGAATGTATCCATCTTGCTACGCCAGTAAGCTCCCGAATATCGTATTAATACTAGACCCATTCTCCTATTTAGTTGCACATAAACCTCATCACAAAGTGTCAATGCAAGCAGGCTGAAACTGTACTTTATTAGGTACTAGTTGTGCCATCAATAATAACAAAGTTAGAATCGACAACCAAACTTTTACTGTCCCTTCCTAGTTCATTTGCAACTTGTATACAGAAACCCATATATTTGTTGTCAATTAGTCACACATTGGACATTTTATTGCCCCTAATCCGCACTTTCTTGATTCATATGGGAATTCATACACTTGTTGTCAAGTTGTCACGTATTAGACCTATATTTCCGATCACATATAGGTATAATAATAAAAATATCGCTTTCTTACCTGATGTCTTATTAACCTACAAAAATATATCCTAACAGTCAAAAGTAATACAAAATAATATCATTGTATAATGATAAGATTTTGCGTAAACACAATTTCTGCGAAGCCACAATTACGTTAAAAATCCTCTTATTCTCATCATCGGTAATAATGGTACTTTGGAGAATTATGTTTGTGGGATGACACGCTCTTAAGATAAAATCTTCATTTTCAAATTTTAAATATTCATTGAACTTATGAAATAATTTGTGAAATTGAAATTTAAATAGAAAATGTTAAAATCAAAGAGTGTTGAAAAATTTCAGAACAAACATTTCTAGAAAATATTGGAATTTGAAAATATCGATTTGTTTTAGGAATGAAAATATTTGGTTAAATAACACGAGATTGATTATCAAGAAATATTTTGGATAGAAACTTTTTGAAAAAAGAATGACTTTTGATTTTGTAGAACAAGCCGAAGCTGACAATTTTATTGAGCTAACAATGTTAGACCCCATTTGCTAAACAATCTTAACCCTACCTAAATCTTCTAATCGCTCCTTTGTGGCATCCGCTGTAAAAGCGTCTAAACTAGGTAAATTAAATATTAAAAAATACAATACCTGAGCCAGAAAGCCCACATCTCCCTACTTATGATATGTAATAATAAGACCCTTGTCAAATTGCTAAAAAATAAGTTTTTGTTTTTCGAATTTATTGCTGGAGTATTTTGTATTTTAATATTTTTTTATTAGAAACGTATGCATACGTTTTTGTTAAATGGGTCCGGTGAACGTTGAACGTATATTTTCGATTGATGTTTTTACTAAGTTAAAAGACGAAAAACGTAACGATGAGGGTTGTGAGTCAATTTCCCAAATCCTTATCATCTGATCTTCCAACACATCCTCTTGACTAAAAAACGTCGTGATAAAATTACTGCTGCTTTGTAATCTTAAAAATACTCCGCGACGAAAGGGACAAACCTTTCAGATATTTTATTAAATTTTCCTTTTTAGGGAAAGGGAAAATATTTGGTTTTTAATTGAAATTTACTTTTGCTAATAATTGAGATTTTCTATTTTGAACATTTATTTAAAATTTTATGGGCCCTACAAAATTTTGAAAATCTAAAAAGATATTGAAGAAGGAAGGCATTTGATAAAGCCAATTTTTGTTGAGGCAGAAATGGATAATCAAATCTCCTAAAAGAAAAAAATTTAAAGAAATTTTGTCTTTATTTCGTCAATTTGTTTAAATATTTATCCGAATTATCTACATCATCATAAAATAAATTATTACTGCAAAATAGGGAAACAATGGCAGGGAGAGAGCCTAAATTTTTGTATACAAACCAATGATAACATATTTATCATATACGTGAGAAATGAATAAAATAATGAAAAATCGTTTCCATAGACACAAGTTGGCAACAATCAAAATTATTTTTTCTTTATAATAATATTAATAATAATAATAATAATAATAATAATAATAATAATAATAATAATAATAATAATAATAATGTTGGGTTTTGGATTATTTCAAGTCGGTTCTCTCTGACTCCTGGTGTTCTTTAAATTAAAACAATGAACGACCCAACGTATATTGAAACAACAGGTTTACAATTTATTATCACGCTCCAATAACCAATCAAAGTTTATACGATTCTCTGCTCGGCGTTGATGCTTTGCAAACAAACAATATTCACCTTTTGATCCTTTAGTTCTGTTGACTCTCGTTTTCCTCGGTTTCTGTTTGGTTTGATCCCTTTTCGCCTTTCCGTATTCTTAATTCTATTTCTTCTTTTCCCTACTTCCCTAATTCGTTTATCCCTTTTCTTATCGTCTGATTCTTCGAACCCTAGCTGAGGCAGAATGCCGATTTTCTCTGATTTTCCCTTTGCTTATATACTCCTCGAAATCAGGATGACAAATGGTTATTGCCGAGCCAATCTTTCGTTTGACATTTTCTCCTACGTGTTTGCTTCGGCTGTCATCCATAATGGTCCAACGAATCCAGATAATTAATGGCCCTACCGGTCTTCCTACGCGCGCTATCTTCTCCTTACTCTTTTCCCATTAATCATTATGTCAAGCTAATGGGCCCAAATCTTCCTTTTGTTTGCCTTTCTTCTTGTTTACCCAGCTCGGGTTTCCTTCATCTCTCGGGTTCTCCATTGGCTCGGGTTTCCCATTAGCTCGGGTTTCCCATTAGCTCGGGTTTTCCATTAGCCAATTAATTAATTAATTAACGTTTTCTGTTTTCATACATTTGAATGTTTTTCAACCCTTTCTAACCCTTTTCTGATAAATCCCTAACCGTCATCTTGTTGACCATTAGCTAATCTATAACTGTCCCGTTTTTCCCATTCGATTTCGATGATTTTTCCATTTATTGATTTTTCTCGGATTTCCGGATTCTCGCCTTTCGTAATTGCTTTTTGCATTTTCTAATACTGTTTCCATCGCACTTTCATTTACTATTAATTCTGTGCACGATCCCGCTTTTATTTGCCTTTTTTCTTCGCTTACTTTCCATTTGAATTATTATCCTAAATTTTATTTAAATTTTTAATTTTAATTTACAGACCTCAACAATAATAATAATAATAATAATAAATAATAATAATAATAATAATAATAATAATAATAATAATAATAATAATAATAATAATAATAATAATAATAATAATAATAATAATAATAATAATAATAATAATAATAATAATAATAATAATAATAATAATAATAATAATAATAATAATAATAATAATAATAATAATTGAAAATTTTATAAAATTTTGCAATTATTTAGAAAAATTAATAAGCAGTAGACTGTCAATCACAGTCAAAAAATATTCAATCAACAAAAAAATTGTTGAGGATATTTAGTTTATTTATTGAGTCAATACTGTTACATATTTGCTTTTTTACAAGAGATAAACATTACTAATGTTATTTTTAGATATTCTTTTGTCAGACTCTTCTTCAAATATAAACCTTTTTCAACTGAAACTGACGTACTTAGATCAGTGTTTCTCAACGTTTTTTTTTGTAAAAAGACACTGAAAATACCAAAATACTTCTAACTCATTTTATGAAAAAAGATTCATTTTTTACATATTTTTCCAGTTTGATGGCTGTACCTGCTTAAATGAACGCGTCATTTTCCATTGGGGCTCCAAAGTTGACAAGCAAACTTGGAACTCATCATCAATTCAGAGAAGTCTCGCAAGCTTTTGGACTTGATTTCAGTTAATAAATAAAATATTTGCAACTGTTTAAATTTTTAATGTTGCCGAATGAAATTTTAAATAAAATACCAGAATTTTTCCATAAAAATATGAAATGATAACATAACTTGTGTTTCGGTACGTCTTTTTTATTGAGAAAACTTTAGTTTCAAAACTACAAACTAAACCAGGTTTGCGAAACCTGTAGACTTCGATCCGCATGCGGTCTGTGGAGTTATGATGTATATCCAAAGTTTCCGGCAAGATTATTTGGGTTGGCAATCCCTGAACTAAACAAACTTTATTTACTATGCTGTTTCTCGGCTATTAAAGTTTTTGTTGTTAGTTTATCATATTAGAATATTTTTGTTTGCATTATTTTAAAATTTCATAATAATTTCAAAGCTGAAGAACTCTAGCAACTTTAAATATTTTCCAAAATCCTACGACACACAGGTTGAGAAAGACTGATTTAAATGTTGGTTAATAAAAAAAGATTTGAGTATGATATAAGTTTCGCAGAGTTTCAAAATAATTAATTTTAAAATTTCTTAAATAAAATTTATTTTTAACTTTGTTTAAATTAATTTTAGTAAAAATTTGCAAATTTCTAAATTTTTAAAATTTGATTATTTTTCAAAAATATAAATCTCAAAATATTCAAAATACGACTTTTATATGATTTAAAATGCAAAAATCGCAAAAAGACGGAAATTTCACACTTGGAATTAATTTTATTTAATTAAATATTGTAAGAAAAATAATTTATATGATTTTTGGGGCCCTGCTTATTAAACATTAATAATATTGATGAGCATATCTTAGAAATATGGGGTTTTTTTAAATAGCACATGTAAGATCTATTTAAAAATATTATTATATATTTGTATGTTTGTGGTAAGTTAAAATTGTATAATTGCATTGCTCGGAATATTTTTAATATTTAGGAAAATTCTCAACATATATTAGATTGGAAAATTGTTTTTGTTTAAAAAATATATTTTAAAAAAACGACTTATGAATAAAGTTAAATCTTCTTCTATTATGGCGACCACGACGATGCTGCAATTTATTCGACCACTAGAAACATTTGAAGTTGGTGATGATGTGGAAAATTTATAGATAAAACAGATAAGTTTTTGAACTTACCCAAACATCAGAAGATCACATGGGGTTATGAATCAAAGCATTCTTATCGATAGATGCAACTCAAAAATTAGACTGAACAAATGCGTAATTGCACTACAAAATGATAATTCGAAATGCTTTTATAAAGACGTCAAATTTGGCAAGTAATCTCAATGCTGCTTTATCTTATCGAAGAAGAAGTGATTCGATTGTGGATTTTTTAAAGAAAATTGAAAAGTTAGCCATAAATGTTGTACGACAAAACCTGACAGAAGAAGATCTGAAAGTATTTTTAATTCAAAATGCCATTTATGATAATGAAACGAAGAAAGATTTGAAATTACAAGGCTTGAAAACCTTCGAATAAATGAAAAATAAAACCATCAAATTCGATGAAATAAAAAAAGAAATAGAAAATGAAAGTATTGTTTATATTCAGCACGTACAGAAAAATTGTACAAAAGCTGCTTTGCTAAATGAAGGTCAAACATGGAATCAACGGAGGCCAAAGAACGTCAGATGAATGGAAGAAGTGAGCAGAATTGTTATGCCTGACAACCAGAACATAAATCACAAAGATCTTATTTTAGGTATTTTAAAAAAAATTCTCCAATCATTCCCAAAATTTTAAAATTTCAATTCTAAGAGTTAAAACAAACGGAAAATAGTCACTTTTGTAGTTATTGTTTCTACAGGAAAGCTATAAATCTAACTTCACGTGTTCTACATCAGAATAATAACTCAACGCAATAACTTTGTATGTTTACCATAAATAGGAGCAGGTGATCCTAAGTCAAATCTCCTAAAGCAAAAAAATAAACGAAACTGATTAAACTTTATTAGAAATTTCTCTGACTTCTTTCAGAATTCTAACTTATTCAAATTTTCAGTGACTCTTTATCTTTTACCATTTATGCCATTTTTTAGTTCCTTTTATTGGACTATCTTCTCATCAGTTAAATTCTAAATAAAATTATTAGATCACGATGAACTGAAAGATCCTCCAAAATTTCAATATTTTGTTTAGGCTTGACAGACTGTTTACAGATGTCAAACTCGAGGATTTTGCATTTAATTAAATTGATTAGTTCTCAATAATTAATTTATTAATTAGTTTATATTTCTTAACCCATTCACTGCCAACTACGAGTATACTCGTAGTTGGGATATGATTTTTTTTTCCTTTGTAAGTTCTTTAACGTATAGAGTTAGACTCTGATTTTTGTTTGAATTCTAATTTCAATTTCATATATGCACACAAATTCCCGTGATTTTATTTTTTATATTTCATGAAATTTCAACGTTGGCAAATGGTTTACATACGACAAAATCGAGTTGGCAGTGAATGGGTAAAATAGCTTTGTCTAGAGAATCCAAATCGATTTTATTACTATTTTCGTTATTTTCGTCTCATCATCTCGCCACCTGCTCATATTTATTTCTCTAGAAAAAATGTAAAATTTTAATTTTTTCACTTTTTAATTATTTTTGCATTTCATTTTTGTTGTTTTGAGTTAGGTGAAACTTCGCGTTTTAATTGCTTTCTACATAATTCCTGAGTCTCTATTTCACATAACCCGAACAAATGGGTTAAATTTACGGTTGAATCATTTCATGTAAATCAATCGGAATAATTTCATGTGTGACCCACTGGAACATTTCCCCTTTAAATCGAAAGCGCAAAGAAATATCTCCTCTCCATTATTTGCACATTTATTGTCAATGATAATTGATTAAAGTTAAATTTGGGGTGAAGGGCACAATTTATTGATTGGGAATTATCTATGAATTTCTATGAAATGGAGAAGCAACAACAGATCAATTTATGCTCGAAATATTGGCACAGACTTGGACGAATGTAGCAAATGAAAATCGCATTTAATGAGAAATGACAATATGAATTATTTGATCTGGGAGGGAGCAAATTTGATTATGCCCGAATTTTGGGAGAACGAAATTTATTTGGCAATGACTCCGATTTCTAGCCAATCACAATGAACTGTCGGGATAATTATTATTGCTACCGCCTAATATTCTGGGGGTTCCGAAGGTCAGTTTCAAAGTTCCAATTCTATTATCCAAATGTTTCATAAATCTGTTACACAGAAAATTTCTAATATCCTTCACTTTTTGGAAATTACCCGAATTTGAAAATTACAACCTTGTTCTTTTTTTATTATTTTTCTTTCTGTTGCAGTTTTCATTGTAAGTTTATGTGGCTTTCATTATTTAGAGTTGTCAAATATTGGTGAATTCATTGGGGTTATAAGGATCCATCCACTTTCTGTCTAATTCATTGCCCACATTTTTTTGTATTCTTTGCAATAATAATAATAATAATAATAATAATAATAATAATAATAATAATAATAATAATAATAATAATAATAATAATAATAATAATAATAATAATAATAATAATAATAATAATAATAATAATAATAATAATAATAATAATAATAATAATAATAATAATAATAATAATAATAATAATAATAATAAAACTAAATAAGTAAATGATAAGATAAGCCTTATCACAAAATATGTATTAAACGAGAAAATTGTTGATTATAAAATAATAAATTTTAATCTCTATTATTATTATTATTATTATTATTATTATTACTATAATTATTATTATTATAATTAAAATTATTATTATTATTATATTTTATTTCAACAAAATGAATATGAAATTATGGAGATTTCCTAAGAGTTGAAAAATTATAACTTTATTCTCTTTTATAATGGATATTTATTCATCGTTTTGTGTTGAATAAATAATAAAGAGACTTTGTCATTTGAATGAGCATATCCAATTGTCGAATTTTCCCCTTAATTATTTATGTGAGTAATTGATAATAGAAATATTGTTTAACTATAAATTTGTTTTATTAAACAGATTTTTTGTCGAACTTGTAAAACAAACACACTTAATCTTTTTTTAGCTTCAAACCTCCACAGTCCCCTTTATTCCGTACCGTGACATTTTCCTACAGAATTAAAATTTATTTTTGTATTATTATATTTATTTTTAGAAATGCGAGTTCGTTGTTTTAGAAGTGCCAAAGCCTTCGATTTGAAAAAATTATAAAAAAAAAAATTTTTAAAACCCTCAAAACCCTTTCAATGAGACGAACCCGACAAATCTGAAAACTGAATTATAATATTTTATTTATAATATTCATCAATCTTTTCTGACATTTTTTTAATAATTTTTTTTATAAATCAAAAAATCTTTCCTACTCACCCATGTATTGACGGAACCCAATGATAATGACAAATACTGCTAGAAGACCGCTTGTAAATTGATAGTTCAGTTGGTCAACGAAATCCACATCGGCTCCTCCGTAAGGAACTTTGAAAAATCGAATAATTTTCAGAAAAATCCCTGCATTCATTTTAGATTTTTCGTTGTTCTTCTTTTGTTTTCAAATCACAATTAATTGCAACATCAACGAAATAGGCTCCCAAAAATTTATTCTTTTTATCAGAAATAGGCAACTTCCAGCAGCATTGAATAATGGGATATTCAACAGACTCGTAGCTCAGAAGAAAGTTATCATCAAATTGCTCAAACTCTCCTACAGCAAGTCGTGTGTTTGGTGGGAAATTTTGAGTTGGGCTGTAGCGTGAAATTTAAAACAAAACAAGTCAACAAGAAACGATGCTGAATTCTAATTGGTAGAGTTCTGCCTGTTTTCAGCCTCTATACAGTCTGGATTCAGAAACCAACACACACACGAACTAATATGAGAGGAGGAGGTGGAGGGGGGGTTGCATCATTTTTATTTGTAAAACTGGGTTCTAGTCATGCTACGAAATCTTGCTTGGGTTTAGAAGTGGATTTTCCTAGTCATGATAACGAGTAGGAATTGGAATTTAAGCAGCTGGGTTGTTGACCTGGCCAACTCTGTCTTGCATTCAGACTTGAACTGATGTGTAGCCTCTGATTGTTGTTGTTGTTGTTGTTTTAATTTATCTTCTCATCAGTTGAGATGTGGAGCACAATTTTTGTTTAAATTAATTTTTATTTTCAATTTGCGAATGCAGAAAGAAATTTTTTGATTTTTCTTCAGTGAAATTCGCTCTGTGAATCGCAGGACAAATTTATGGGGTAAAGGAATATTTTATGAGTTATAATATTGGGAGCGTGCTGTGGTGAATGAAGGAAAATGTCGCTGGTACTCGCTTCTTTTCTCGGTTTTTATTGAACTTTTTTCTATTTACATAATTTTAAGTGTTTCATTGTTTGTTTTAATTGATATGGAATATAGTTTATATTGTCAACAATCGGATTCCGATCTCAAATGTTTTTTTCTATTGAAAGCATCTAACCTTTACCCCCCTTGAACCCCATAAATGAGTTTTCTTCATTCAGATAATCTGGTAAGTCAGTTTAAGACAAACCCGGTCCATTGTAATATGTGAGGCAAAAATACTTTTAAGATCTTCATTCGATTTGCGGGGAAACATAAAAAATAAATTCTAACTTTCAAAATAAAAAAAATCCAAATCCAAATTTATTATGAATATCAGTCGTTAGGGCAGGTTTTCAAGACTTTTTATGGCCTCGAAACCATAAAATTAAAAAAAATGATGGAAGTGGTAGCAATTAAAAAGTTGGAAAATAGTTTATGATAGTCATACTTTTGAGTTGCATTCTTTATCTGCCTAGCGGGTCGAGCTTGTGTTCGGCTATTCTCCTGTTGGGGATACCTATGTGGATGGCTGTCAGTATTGAATAGCTTGATATGATGGTCTCGTCTTTGCTAGATTCGATGTTAATATAATTCTCCAAGTAATTTAATTATTGTCGCTTCTCGAGTTGATTTCCGATCTTTCCATACGGTTCCCGGAAGATGAATTATACTATCCATGTGCCAAACTTGGTTTGTTTTTCGGCATGGAACTTGTGCAAGTGATTTGGGACGCAATCTCTACTATTATCCGTTGTTCGTTTATGTGAATGGATTTTAATGCTCCAAATAAATACTTAGAGTGAAAGTTTTCCTTCGTTCTATGAATTTTTTGTAATCATAAATGGGTTTTTGATGTGAGTTTTGGTTTTTGTAAATCTTTACAGTCCTACAATTTTATTCGGTCCGCTGATATTTCTACATCCTAATAATGAGTCACCCGGTTGGATAAAGTTCGTTACTAATGGTTCAGGCCATATCAGTCATGATGTGAAGGTGTTATGATATCAAGGTTATGGGTAACTACTTGACTATCTGGTAATTTACCGCGCTAGTCGTATTTTATTCGTTTTCTTGAAGTATAAGTGGATGTGCGGTAATCATCTACAAGTTACTTAGAAGAAGTCGAGACAAGATTTGCACATTAAAATTAGGTCTCTTTTCTATTCTCGTGATCTATTTGCTCTGGGTAGCATGTTTTAAATGTTAAACTTTCAGAGTTAAAAAAATTGTGCAGCGATCCACTCTATTTTTGGAAGGGGATTCCTAATGGTTGGTCCTCGATTATTAATTGGAATTATTTTGATCTAAATATTATTTTAATTAATCGGAAAATTATTTGTGTTGGCTTGTTAAATGTTTTTATCGTTGCAGGATTTAATCTTCCCGTCCCCATACCTGCATTTGACCTTAGAAAGTTATCTGTGTTCATTTTATATTTACTGAGTGCCCACTGAACTACTCGGTGTTTATTACTTAAGCCGATATGAAGGTAGAATTTGAGTTGATTTTTCTAGTGTCGGGTGAAAGAATTATGAGTCAAAAGACCCACATTCGATCTTCATTTCACTACTATATGAATGAAGTTTACGTTCAGTACCTCCGTTACACACGGCCCGGGCTTCACGGTCACTGCCATTGAAGTGATACTGCGCTTATACGGACCCGTTTGTTATGTACATTTTTATTGGTTGTGGTAATGTTCGGTTGTGGGTCGGAAAATTTCGAAAAAAGGTAGACTTAACGATACTGAAAATATAATTGTCATATACATCGTCTCATTTTACATATTGACTAATACACATTAAATACACCGTGGTACGTCCAAGTCAGAACTTACTTAGAAACGTGTCTAGTATTGTACCAAAGTTGATTGTCAGAAATGAAATTCAGAATTTTTCTCATGAAGCAGAGTGATTTTCAGAACTCCTTACAAAAATTGATTAAAAAGTCATTTTTCTAACTCTACGAGAAAAAAAATGATTAAAATTTGCTAAAACGGATCAGTATATATATTTATTTTGATCGGTGTCCATAAGTAAAAGTAAATTACTGTGTTTAAACAATTGGGTTTTCTAGAATTTTCTATTATATTTCTATTTTAAATATGTTTTTAATTTGTTTCCTATACGTGATTTATTTTTTATTAAATTGTAAATTATTTTATTCTAGCATTTCTTATTATATTCCTGTTTTAATTATGTTTTAATTTGTTTCTTATACGTAATTGATCTTCAAATTAAATTGCAGGTTATTTTATTCAGGTATTTATTTTTATTTTTACGGTTGGATTTTATTGGTTACGATTTTCTAATTTGCTTCAGATTCCGTCTAATTTTGGGTAATCGTGTTTTGTTGTTTGATTTTCGCGCGTTTTTAGTGTGTTTTGTAATTGTTTTGGGTTTATTTTATGTCTTTTGATTTTTATCTTTGATTTTTATCTTTGATTGTTTCTTATTTTCCAGATTTTCCTATGTTTTATTGAGGTTTGGGGTTTTATTTTGAATTTTGTTGTTTCGTTTTGTCTATTTTATGGATCCGTTTTAAAAAATTTCAAAGTCACTCAGTTTTGGCCCAATATATATATATATATATATATATATATATATATATATATATGATGCATCTCATGTAATTTCGTTTGTGATGTTTTGTAAAAATAATTTTAAAATTTAACTTTTATTTTGCCATTTTAAATTTTATATTTTATTTAAATTTTATTTAAAATTTTATGAATGTTTTATTTTTTTTAAATTAAAATTAAATTTTGTAATAAGAGTTGAATACGATAGTTATTAATTAATTTTTTAAAATTTTCGTTTTTTCATTTAGATTTTGTTAATGTGATTTCTAGCCTTAAGAAGACCGATAAACGGTCGAAATTTATAGTGAAAGGTTATATAGAATATACAGTTGGTGTTTTTCAATTATTCAAACCTTGCCCTCTTTCTTTGATTTTATATTTATTTATATATATGTTATGTCAAGAGTGCAATACCCATCATTTCCGTTTTCAAGTTCTTGATCACTGCCGACTTATGGAATTGATTGATATATATAAACGCCATTTTGTAAAACATGATGAAAATAAATTTAAAATGTTTTTATTTAAAAAATATAAAAATATTTTATTAAAGGCATATTAAATTTCCTACTCTTCCATAATATAAACTCATACATAATATCCCAAGTCTTATCTATTATCAATTTTGTCTATGACACACACACACACACACACATTTATTATAGGCTAATTTTTTTAATTAATTATGTAAGGTGCATTATAATGTCAGTTTAATGCCCCTTGGTTTTTTTAATTTTAGTATTGCAGAGGAATTGAAACTACATCTCCTCACTTTATTTTTAGGAACCACACTTTAAAAGAATCCAATAGGTAAAATATTTATGATTTTTATAGGTTTTTGATACAATTCATATGACCACTCAGAACATTCCGAAGACCTTTATTCGAAATCATATAATTTTAAATAACGGTGCAATTATTGGAAAATTGGATACTTTACCTATGTTTTCTATTCTTTATTATATGCGCAGAAAGAACGAATTCAACGGCAATCTTTATACTAGTTATTTCTTACTGACTACAATTCAGATGTCAATTGGCCCTTTTATCTATTAATATACATTTCAAAATTTTTAAGCAAAGATCCACTTGTATTTTTCAAATTTGACTTATTTTTAAAATTTTTTGTAGCGTTCATCCCATTTTTACATCTTATAACAAAATAAATTATCTAAGTTACTCATTTTACATGATTTTGGTAGTTCTGATTAATCTTTATTCGACGGCTATGCATTTGAACTATTGCAACGATTTCGCGATTTACTCTCAACCCTTTCTCTTTCTTTGACCATAAGGTCTATTTATGTCTATATTATAAATTAATGGGTGCTTGCCAAGCTACATGATGTTATTATTTTGAGCCAATTGTATGATGAACATTTATTCTATTTTTTAATGATGAAAATGATAAGAACACGACCACAAGACTTCAACTTTTTTATTGTATTTTTTGTTCGCCGTCAAATCAGTCTCTTCACAAAGTCACATTTAAACTGTTCACATTCTGTTCCTTGAGTATGAAAGTTTAATTACTTACAGTGTGTTGTGGCTATAGGCCGGAAAAGTTCGATCCATTTAAATAATAACTCTGACACTGAAGCATATTATTGGCATATATATATTGCATACGTTCGGATAAACATAGGATGTGTCTACAATTATACAGTAAGAAAAGGTCGGATGCCGTCAAAAACACTTACTCGTATTGGTTTCACTAGAATTCGATTATCTTGCAAATTTTCAATCTAAATCTTAAAAAATGTTCCTTTCGAAAACACAAAAAAAATTCTGTTTGAAAATTCGGAAAATTTCTCTGATTAAGATCAGTTTTTATACCTATAATTAAACCCTAACCTTGAGTATTTCAATTAATGTGGTATAAGAAAATTTGACTTGGCTATTATTTGATATTTTATAAATCTTATTTTTTCTTGGCAAATTTATATTTTAACTTTAAATTAAAAAATTTTTATTTTATTTTTTCATTCATTGATTGTATGTTAAAAATTGGTGATTTTGCACAAATGATATTTGTCATAATATTTTATGTATATTTCTTGCTAAACTTGATAAAGTTTATGTATTTTTTTATTCTTGGGTTTATTTCATTTTATATTTATTGAGCGTTTGTCTAAGGCTTTATAGTTTTAAATTAGTGTAATGTGTTAGATTTGAGTTAACTTGGGGCTGGGTTTTCGTGCTATATAACTGACATATTCAAGCAAACTTTCAATGCTCTTTGTTTTAGAATAACATAATTAAGGTTTAACTACAAGGTCTTTTAAAGTCCAATTTGTTAAGTTTGTAAGTCGTAAAATAGATTTTGAATAAAATAAGGAATACATAGTGAAATAAATTAAACGAACACTTGACAGCTCGATACAAGTCAGTGATTTACAAAATAATTGTTATGGTAAGTTTCAAGGGGTTTTGAAGGTTGAATGTGTCTAAATTGACAATTACAAGTATTTTTAGTTAAATTGTTAATGGAAATATCTAATTTTTGAATTCTTTCTATAATATCAGACATATCTGTTTGTGGAGAACTGTAAGTCTCCATAAATGGCGGAATCATCGAAGGTGCTGGATATTGAGAGGCATATAAATCATTATACTCCATTTGAGGACCATAGGAAACTTGCCATGGAGGATTAGGGATTAAGTAATTACCGTAAGATGGGGCTATTTGATTCGTACTTGAATTAATCTGATTAGAATTTTGGTCAGCTAATGTATTATTACTGTTAGCAGTTGGTTGAAATTTGATGCTAGGCTGTGAGATATTTCCACACTGGCTATGACACGCATTTTGATTACAATGACACATTTGCTGATGGCAATGGCTGTAATTTCTATGCTTTCGATTTGAGCAAGAGCATGATGAGTCTGATGAAGATTCGCTACTTGACGAATCGTCGTACCTTGAACGACGAGACTTTATTCGATTGTTACCTCGTGAACTAGCATATCCAGCTCTGAAATTGGAATTAGTTCCTGTTCTTTCAACAATAATTGGAGTAATTTCTACGGGCTTATTACTGGAAGAACACGAATCATTATTGCTTACTGGTTTAGGCTTTGGCTTCGAGGACGATCCAAATAGTATGTCTTTGACTTGATCAGAATCGTGAATAGCTCTAGTTAGATTCTTTAAGCATGTATTCGATCGCTTTGTTTCTCCTTGCATATTGTTCTGATTTTGTTGATTTTTAATATTCATATTGTTCTCATCCGGACATCCATCGCCAAAAACTGGTGAGACTATCCTCATGATTTCGTTGGGAATATCTGTACTATCTCCTCTAGGAAAAGGTGAGATATCCCGACCGAGAAAATCCAAATCAAATAACTGGCGCAAATCCCAAATCACACTACTATCATCGATGGAGATTTCTAAATCTATTTCATCGTCATGCAATTCATTTATCATATCCATTTCTTCATCAGGAATGTCCGCAGAAATGTCAAGCCGATTATCATTAGGTCTGAGCTCTATATTGGGTTCATTTGATGATTGATTGTCCACATTATTGCTATTGCAATATTTCATTCTCATTTATATTCAGCAATGTGAAGAATAAAATTAATATTGTAAATCAATGAATATTATTGACTATTAGTAAAATTTATTTTGCATTTTTTATTGCATGAATTGCAAGTGCACAAAGAATTCTCATCAGCACCAATATTTGCAAAGGTTACGTTACCTGCATTTTTGTAATGGTAAAACTGAGCATCTAAACTTTAAATGCGGTCAATGCTTGCTGTAATTGCTGGATTACTAACGATTGTCCAATCTTCAGTGGAAAAGTATAGATTTTCAAAACATTTTTCTCAAAAAAATTTTGGAAAGTTCAAAACAATTCGTTTTCAAGTAGCAAAACATTAGAAGTATGTATGTAACTTTTTTGAACCAATTAATTTCCAGAAATTTAAAATTAACGTTAACTCATTAAAATTGGCCTTGGAAATTTTATATTTAGTGTAAATAACATCATATTGCAATAGCTGCATTTTCATTTTTAAATTATTTAGCGACTAACCGAATTTATTTTTCTTATAATATCAATTAACTTTTATTCAATTGTAACAATTGTTAATTAAATTACTTGCGAAAAGCCATAGATAAAAAAAAATATATTTCAATAAATGTCATTCTTTTAACCATCCTTATTATTATGATAATCATTTAATCCTAATAAAAGAATTTAATAGTAATAATATAGATCGATAATGATAATATAGATAGATAATAATAATTAATCAAATAATTATTAATAGTATAATAAAAATAATAAAATTAAAACTATTTTTAAGATTAATAATAATAATAATAATAATAATAACAGTAATAATAATACTGACAAAAATAATGATGGCATTAATGACAAAAATATTACAAAAACACAAATCTGATATATAAAAAAATACAATGTGACGGTAGGAAAACAGCTCATAACAATTAGTAGCACAAAGAGAACAGAGACTTGTTTTAATTTATTATAAATCATACAGGAAAGACAGAATGAATTCATAGCAATTGGAGATATGAAATCGGGAAATGAGTGAGGATCCATTGGCGTGGAATTTGACACGGTGTCACGAGTCCCATGGCAAACCGGTGATCTGGGATCCAGGTGGCGGCAAGAAATGAATAGATGGATCATTCGGTCCATCTGTATCGTTACTGTGATTAATGGCAGCGTTACGGGAGTATGTGATGATCTATAAGGTTTGAATATTTATGAATGAATATTTTTTATATCGGCGCTATATAAATTCTACTTCCGGATCTGAGTGCTGTTTGTTTTGTCTGACATTGGACAGGTAGGAATGTGATTGGACAGTATGAGGCTGAACCGCACTCGTGCCTCCCGCTGATGACGATGATGTAATATCGATTAAGTCGCCCTAAACCAATCACAGTTAACGATTGATCGATAAACTAGACAGCACAACAACATTATCGATTTTTAGTTTCTATATATATTTTGTGAATCAGCCGCATTTTTACGCGGGATTATTTATATAATTTATAATCACATAATAATCTGGTTTATTCATAACTTGAATCGGCTGTTAATTCCTTAGTATGAATTTATAAATTACCAAATAAATATTATTATTTACTTATTATAATTGGTTTTTCAAATTAGTATTTGATCATAATATTTATTTTTATTATTTAATTAATTATTTATAAATCATTATAATTACTATTATTATTATTTATTAATTTTATTATCATTTATTATTATTTTAAAATTATTATTTTATTAATTATTATATTTTATTAATTACTGTTTTTATATATTATTTATTTAATTAATTATAAATCATTAAAATTACTATTATTATTATTTATTAATTTTATTATCATTTATTATTATTTAAATAATTATTTTGATTTTGTTTATTATTTTTATAATTAATTTTTTTCAATTAATTTTTTATTAATTATTATATTTTGTTAATTACTGTTTTTATTTAATATTTATTTAATTATTTATAAATCATTATAATTACTATTATTATTATTTATTAATTTTATTATCATTTATTATTTAATTAATTATTTATAAATCATTATAATTACTATTATTATTATTTATTAATTTTATTATCATTTATTATTTAATTAATTATTTATAAATCATTATAATTACTATTATTATTATTTATTAATTTTATTATCATTTATTATTATTTTAAAATTATTATTTTATTAATTATTATATTTTATTAATTACTGTTTTTATATATTATATATTAATTTTATTATCATTTATTATTATTTAAATAATTATTTTGATTTTGTTTATTATTTTTATAATTAATTTTTTTCAATTAATTTTTTATTAATTATTATATTTTGTTAATTACTGTTTTTATTTAATATTTATTTAATTATTTATAAATCATTATAATTACTATTATTATTATTTATTAATTTTATTATCATTTATTATTTAATTAATTATTTATAAATCATTATAATTACTATTATTATTATTTATCAATTAATTTTTTATTAATTATTATATTTTGTTAATTACTTTTATTATTTTATCATTATTATAATTTTTATTATTTATAAATAATTATAATATTTGCAATTATAATTGACAATATTTACATTATGTTGATCCTGATATTGTGAATCTAGAACAAATTCTTCGTCACTGAGTTCAACATTGGAAGCATTGAGGCACCTGCGAGATCTAGGATTATGCGTAACGGTTTCCTGAGGTAACGAGGCAACTGAATTCTGAAATGAGAACCGCAAGCGGCAATAAAATAAATCCTGTAATCTCAGTTACATTTCTGGCGAGAACAATTCTGTTGTACATTAGATGTCTCTGATTGGCTGCTGTCGGTGGATTATTCGTGTGACAGTGATTGCGAGTCTCGCCTGCCGCTCCTTGGTGAAATAATAATTATAATTATAATAATTATCATGTAATAATTCGCATTATTATATTGGCTTATCAACAAGCGCGATAAGCGAAAATTTATAAGTTTCAGAGATAGAAAGGATGATACAGCGAGGACGCTCCAATACTCTGTGAGGAACATGACGAGTAAGGCTAGAATTCACGTTGTTTTATTGGCTGATAATGAGGTGTTTGTTTATAATGCGGGATATCTTTGCATTTCTATTTGTCCATTTCGCATTGCTATTTCACTTCTATTTGTCCATTCGTATTGATTTTTTGTTATTTCACTTCTATTTGTCCATTTCGCATTGATTCTTGCTCATTTCATTTCTATTTGTCCATTTGTATTGATTCTTGCTCATCTCATTTCTATTTGTCCATTTCGCATTGATTTTTTGTTATTTAATTTCTATTTGTCCATTTCGCATTGATTCTTGCTCATTTCATTTCTATTTGTCCATTTGTATTGATTTTTTTCTCATTTCACTTCTATTTGTCCATTTCGCATTGATTTTTTGTTATTTCACTTCTATTTGTCCATTTCGCATTGAGTTTTTGTTATTTAATTTCTATTTGTCCATTCGTATTGATTTTTTGTTATTTCACATATATTTGTCCATTTCATATTGATTCTTGCTCATTTCATTTCTATTTGTCCATTTCGCATTGATTCTTGCTCATTTCATTTCTATTTGTCCATTCGTATTGATTTTTTGTTATTTCACATATATTTGTCCATTTCATATTGATTTTTTGTAATTTCACATATATTTGTCTATTTCGCATTGATTCTTGCTCATCTCATTTCTATTTGTCCATTTCGCATTGATTTTTTGTTATTTAATTTCTATTTGTCCATTTCGCATTGATTCTTGCTCATTTCATTTCTATTTGTCCATTCGTATTGATTTTTTGTTATTTCACATATATTTGTCCATTTCATATTGATTTTTTGTAATTTCACATATATTTGTCCATTTCATATTGATTCTTGCTCATTTCATTTCTATTTGTCCATTCGTATTGATTTTTTGTAATTTCACATATATTTGTCCATTTCATATTGATTCTTGCTCATTTCATTTCTATTTGTCCATTCGTATTGATTTTGTGTAATTTCATTTCTATTTGTCCATTTGTATTGATTTTTTGTTATTTCATTTCTATTTGTCCGTTTTGTATTGCATTCCATTTCACAAATTCCTACCAATCATATCAATCCTTGCTAATTTTCACTAGCCATTTAACCAAGGACCCAGCTAATAGATGGGGCTGGGACATCGGGATGTTTGCATGCAACCCAACGCTAGATAGATTAGCGAAGTGACAAATTGAATATTACAATTTCCTATGCTAAACAAAATTGTTCCAATGAAAATCTAATAAAGCGTTGTCGTTAGTAAAATATAAAAAATTTAATTATATATATTTTAATCCAATCAAAATGAAATAAAATAATTTATAAAAAAATTCTAATAAAGTGAGAATTTTGTAATAATTGGACCTTTCCAGTACAGTTTTGTTAGAATTCAACAGTGTAAGGAAAGGAAATAATCGATAAAATTCACAGAAATCAGCGATAAATCAATATATAAAACAAAATTTACTGATAAATCCGGCTGCTTGATGATTAGTTACCGGGGTAACTCGACCAATAACTTGCAAGCGTGAATCCCGGGGCAACGGACCATTTATAATGGTGAATTTCCGTCTGGAACCCAGCAAATCGGGCTCAACACCCGATCGGGAACACCTTACAATGTCATTTTCACTGATGATTCCCTGCTGAATGAGGCGGCGCTGAAATTGCCGCTGAGTGGCAGCCTCTTGATTCTGATAAACTGGTGTAGAATTTTCTGATTGCATTATTTGCCAATTCTGCGCCGTTTCAGACAATTTCTGAATCCTTAACAAAACCATGGAAACGGTCAATATTCACAAATCGATAAGGTGACGTTACAAGTAGAATAAAATAAAATTGATAAAATTAAGATTAATTTTAAAATTTATTTAGGATTTTTAAAAAATAATAATTATTTAAAATTAAATATTTTAAAAAATAAAAAATATTATATAAAAATTAGATTAATGAGAAATAAATAATTTATAATAATAATAATTAATTTTAAAATTTAATTAGGATTTTAATAATTATTATTTAAAATCATATATTTTAAATTGATTAGAATTTATAAAATTTTATTTTAAAAAATATTATATAAAAATTAGATTAATGGGAAATTAATAATTATAATTAATTTTAAAATTTAATTAGGATTTTAATAATTATTATTTAAAATCATATATTTTAAATTGATTAGAATTTATAAATTTTTTTTAAAAATAAAAAACATTATATAAAAATTAGATTAATGAGAAATAAATAATTTAGAATTTATAAAATTTATTTAAAAAAATAAAAAATATTATATAAAAATTAGATTAATGGGAAATAAATAATTTATAATTATAATTAATTTTAAAATTTAATTAGGATTTTAAAAATTATTATAATTTAAAATTAAATATTTTAAATTGATTAGAATTTATAAATTTTTTTTTTAAAAATAAAAAACATTATATAAAAATTAGATTAATGAGAAATAAATAATTTAGAATTTATAAAATATATATATATATAAATTAAAAGGAAAAAATTAAAATTGATTAAATTAAAATTAAATTTAAAATTAAATATTTTAAATTGATTAGAATTCATAATAATATAAATGGAATTATTGAAAGAAAAGAAAATTGAAATATCTTACCGAACGCGCTTCGGTTGGCCACGAATTCGAATGACCCGATTAACATTATTATTAGTAGCACTGTTGCCATTAGTGTTCTGAAACACTGAATCGTTTGACTGAAATGAGAAATTCCGATGAGCGCTTGCAATGGATTTCTGAATTAGACTTACTTGTGCAGCCGATTGCGGATTCACGACTGACCGGAACTGGAATTGAGGAGTGATCGACACGGATGCTAGACGAATTTCGTGATTACTAAATCGACATCATTCGAATTATACTTGCTGACGGCGGACGAACATTTGCAGCCGCTTGCAAACGAATCGGAATTATTTGTTGACAACGCGAAGAAAATGTGGCCATCGGCCTTGTTCCGGTCCCCCGATTGTCACCCTCCATTAGATCTATTCGCCTGATTTTCCCGAGATTCTTGCTATTTGATAAACGATGATTGCATTCTTTTTTCTCCTTCTCATTGCAGTTGTCATTCAAGAATTCATCGACTGTAGCAATACGTGAAACATTGATCGACCGATTACTGTTAATATCTTGATAAAAACTGTGAAGATTTTCGAAAATATTGCCATTATTTGTGTGATTTTTCGGTTCGGAATTTGACGTTGGTTGTAAACGAATTTTCATTTTCAATGGATCTGATGTGTCTAATATGCTTTGTGGAATGAAATTTGAGTTGGCTTCTTGTGATTTATCGATTTGATTAACAACATTGAAAGAGTTATTCAGCGTCTTATTTACAACAATAGAAGGCTTAGAAAATTTTGATTTATCAATGACCTTTTGTTTATCTCGATTATTCCTTCTAGAAATCTCAAGACTGTCTTCCAAAGGAAATGCATTGTGTGGAAGTTGTGATTTTTTAGAAATATTGTGTAATTCTAATAATTAATTAAATATTCTACAGATAATAATTATATTACTTGCATGACATAGACACCCTCTTTTAGAAACAAAAATATCACAATTATTACATAATACTAAATCTTTAAGCTTCTGAAATTTGTTTGGTATCGATTGAATTAAATAAATGTTTGCATCCGTTTTGAAAACAATTATGTCTTTAACTATTCTGTTTTCATTCTTCAAAATAAAATTTTCTAAGAATTTATTCCAGGGATTTTCTATTTAAAATTTTCAATCTAATATTTTAAAAGGTAAAATTTTAAATAATACCTATCATAATAGCTGAAATAAAATATTAATATCATATGTTGAATTAGATTTAAAATATCATCATTAAAAAAGTAATTAAAACAAAAACCTTGTTTAATTTTATATCAAGATATCTTAAAAATAAATTTACGTATTCAATTAAAAATAAAAAGTTAAATATTTTTTATATTAAAAAATTGAAAAGGTTTTAAATAATATTTTGTAAGTATATAAACATGTACTTATGAAAATAAAATACTTACTAATTTTCCAAATAAATTTAAATCAAAATGGCGAAAAATTCTTAACTCTTCTTGCCTCATTTAAAATTAACACAAAAGTTTAGATTTAAAAACGCCAAAAGCTTTCGTGGTATGAATCGTTCAGAAAATCCAGTTAATATATAAAGATTACAGGATCTATTTCTGCAATGTGGTGGGTTACAGGGTGTCGATGTTTGTTTAAATGTTCTCATGATTTCCCCGGTAACGCCATATAAATATTTTCTCACTACCACTCGGCACCCGTTGCTAGGCAACGTTGGAAATGTGATCGAGTGGGTGGATTGCCCGCAAAAAGTGAGCGCTATTGCTAATGCTATAATCGCTCGGACAATCCTTGGGTTCAACGACCTGTCGTTAGAAAACTTGTGCCCGCTTTAGATTACTGGTCCCATGCATGCTGTGGATTTTAGTACTATACAGGGTTATAGACGCCGGACAAAATCTTTTAATAAAAATATATCAATTAAATAACAAAGAAGATATAATTGTGACAGGACACAAAAAACTTGTAAATGAGAGACAGTTTATCAGACATTTAGGTCTGCTTTGACTATGTTATCTTAGGATAACATAGCAGGTTATTAATGCTAAAATAACAAAGTGTGAAATACTTGAGTTAATGAAGTACTAAAATGAATAAACGCGCAAAATAATAATCTAATTGCTTCCTGATTCTCAGATGGAAAAATCTAAAGCACATAATGGATTTATAATCCTAAATAAAGAAAGATCTAAATATATAAAATACCGAAAATCAATTTATAATTCTGTAAAACGAGGAAACTTAATCTACCTAGATTGACATCTTTGTTTTATAATACCGAAATGGACAAAATTTACGTGAAATGACGCAATTGGTTAGTATTTCTAAACTGGAAAGGGTGAATTGATTATAATAGTGCAGTTAATTCAGGGAGTTTCCATAACTATCAAGCATAACTCCACTAAGTTCATCGAGTGATTCCGATTTTTTCGAGATTTCGTTCCGGGTCTCCATAATCATCTACTTAGGAATTATGAGTTGAGATTGATTTTATTAGTTGAGGTCCTATTGAGGTCTAAGTGTCCTTTCTCCTGAGAGTTGTATGAAGAAGCACTAGGTTCATAGAGCTAATTGAATTTAAGGCTCGATTCATGGAATTGGACTTATCTGTCTAGTCCTAAATCTAAGCAGGGTTGCCAAGGTGTCTCTACAGTTTATGACAAAAGGTCGTAAAACTACATCAACATAAAGTAAAAGATTTACCTATGTGTTGCTCCCGGACTGCAACGTCTTCCTCTGGAATCCTGACGGTGGTGTATTTGTCTACCGAATTTCCTCGTGCGTTCATTTCCGAATAAATTTTCCTTTCCTGTACTTTTAATCGATTTGAAATGAGCTCTGTTATGCTGTCTCGCGATTATATATAGTGTTGTATCGTCCTATCGTTCTGTGAACAGTTGCGCACACGTATCGGTAGTAAGCGTATACTGGAAAGGTCACGCCAATGTACAATCTCTTATAAATCGGAGTGTGTGCGTGCATTTATCCAAGTTATTTCATCGTCGATCAGGCAGCTAAATGTCAACCACGAAGTTATTTATTACTTTTCATTCTATCGTTTCAGTGCATCTATATATTGTCTTGAACAAATCACCGCAAAATATAATGAATGATCGTAAATGGAACTTATTCGTTACATCACAGGAAGTATTTGCTGAATAATATGTTGATTTTACTATCTTGTGATGTGTCTTTGGCTGTGGGCCGGAAAAATTTCGACAAATTTAAGAAAAACAAAACTATAATTTATATATCATGAATAATTTATAAAATAATAAAAACAAATTACCAATCCACAATCCATAAACCATAAAATATTACTCTCCCCACGCCGACATCCAAGCAGAGCTCTATCGAGGTTGCGAGGGTGCGACGTGTAGAGAGCTTCCAATAAAACTCTCACTCACCTAATAGATTTAAAAAACTAGTTGAAAATTTTCAAAAACGATTTTTGGTTAAATTTCATGTGAAAATGCATCGGTATATATACCTACTTTTTTGTCCCTAACCTTGCGTGTTCTTTTTGATGTAGTAAAACAAAATTTTGACCTTGGATTTTTCTAGTGTATTCTAATCTTAATTTTTATTATTTTGAAATTTTATTTGACAATTTTTTCTTTAGATTTTTAATTGAATTATTTCTAATTCAAATTATTTGATTTTTATTTCATTTTCATGAAATTTGGTATTTTTAATAAATTGTCAAATTTTGGTCAAAATCATTGGGTTTTCGTGTTTTATTTATATTTAATTCGTGCGGATCTTGGTGCATTTTGTTATTATTTTAATTTTATTTTTATGTTTATTATTTTATATTTTATTATCTTTTTTCTCATATTTGATAGGGTTTAGTTGATGTTTTAATAGTTTGAATTTAAATTTGCATGTTATATTTGCATGTGTGTTACCGATTCATTTAAACATTTACAAGGCCGTTTTTGTTCTGGCCCAACACTTGAAAAGAATCGACAAGAGAAACAATTAGAAGAGATCCTAAAGGATATTAGTAGTGGGATGTGTCACATCCAGCACAGTACCCCCCCCCCGCTGAAAGAAAATTTTTCTAAGTCCAAAAGTACAAAAAATTTTTAAGACAAAGACAATGACTCATTCAAGGTCATTGAAACAAAGACCATGACTCATTCAAGGTCATTGCATGACTCGTCATATTTTTTCAAGGTCATTTAAACAAAGACCATGACGCATTCAAGGTCATTGGATGACTCATCATATTTTTTCAAGGTCATTCAAAATTTCTCAAGGTCATATTATTTTTAAACATTTTAAAATTTTTAATTTACTACTTATAAAAAATAAGTAGTATATATTTGAAAACTTTTTATAATATTATTATTATTATTTTTATTATTATTATTAAGATTTTAATTTTTTATTATTATTATTACATGTTTTAATTTTTATTACAAGTTTTATTTATTATTAATATTATTCTTTTTATTATTAAGATTATTATTATTATTATTATTATTTTTATTATTATTTTTTATTATTATTACTATATAATGAAAACCAAGACATATACAACAGATTTATTATAAAGAGATAATTCTACTATAGTAGTATTGTCGAAGAGCTTTATTCAAAGCCCATTCCACATACTTCCGATATCGGGAAGCGCAGCAATGACATCCATCACCACAAGGGTATTCGGGTTCCATATATTTTGACAAATTGTTTTGTTCGATATCCCAAAGGAACTCATCGATTACAGTAAATATCCATATTGATGTATGATTGAATATCAAGTCTGGAATTATTGATGCTGGCTTATCCATGATTCCATGTATTTCTGGATAATAGAATTCCAGACGTTCTTTAATAACTTTAAAATAATCATCTAAAAAACAAGTAATAATAATAATAATAGTAATAATAAATTACCATAATGTTTAACTTCATTCATAGCTTGAACTGCGCTCGGTACAATCATTTTAATGATAAAAATTGAAATAAAAATTACTTTTATACTAATTTAGACACACACACACACATCTTTAGCTATAAACAATAAATATTAATTTATAATGTTTTGAAAATGATTAAAGAAATTTTAATAATATTATTAGTTTTTAATATGGCCAACTCAATTGTTGTAACCGTTCAAGGTAAAAATTCAACAAGATGTGTATGTCCAGATACCGCTGTATTGATGGATATTTTGTATATGATAGATAGGCCTAGATATTTGAAAACTCCAGTCAAAAGATTATCTGAAAGAATGAGTAATTTAGAATTCCGATTTGAACATACATATGAGACTTTAAAAAGAGCTAAAAACGAATTATATGATGATATTATATATTTAAATAAGACCATTGGTACTATCAAAAATGAATTAAGAAAATCAATATTAGAATTGAAAGAAAATCATAAACTTAATGAAAAAATGATGAATCAAGTTCAATATAGTATAAAATTTTATTCTAATAAAACATCTGATCAGTTCAATCGTTTAATGAAATTACAACAACACCCAGTTAACAGTGGCGGTAACAGCTTGAAAGAAGTTAACAGTGCCAACAAATCATCATTGCCATTTCCATTATATATTTTTACATATTTTCTTAGTATTACATGATTCTGATTGGTCGAATATAGTATAAATAAGCTTACACTTTCATATATTTTTATAAAATGACAGAAACTAAATTTTTTATAACTTTGTTGAATGAGCTGGTCTCTAATAATAGAGAAGAAGATGAAATCATTAAAAACATGAAATTTATGGTAAACCGTACCGAGAAAATCGTTGAAGACATCCCATTCGATTATGAAAAAATTCTCAATTTGCCACCATTGGAGAGAAAGAAGGCATTCCAATCAATATTTAGTTACATGTTCGATGAAAATAATAAATGGATGCGAATAATAGTAGGATTAATGTACATGAAACACATGATATTAAAATCTGGATCCGACTATGAAAATTATTTCCAATGGTCTATAGAGGTATATTACTTTATATTGTTAATAATTTATTATAATTTAGGTAATAGAAACAAAAATTGATCCATGGGTAGAATCAAACGGTGGATGGTCAGCGATTATTCAAGTTGCCGCAGAAGCCAAACGTTCAGATATTTATATCGCAAATTGCAAATTTTTATTAAAACTATTAACTGTAGCATCGGTTTTATATTTATGTAACAAGGTTTATCATAGATTTTAATAAAAATTTCTTTGTTATTTTTATTAATAAAAACTATATTTTAAAGATTTATTGATTATTACATGTACATTCTTCATCACCACAATATTCTATCATAATATTTTCTATAACGTGATCAACACAAGTCTTAAATTCGGTAGGCTCATCTTGAATAATTTCGGTAGCTTCTTCAACATTAATAATTTCTTAAGAATCATTAATAATTTCAGTATCTCCATCATTAACAATTTTATCACTCTGACATTCAGATTCGCAATCCGATTCTTTACTCAATGCTTCAACTAGAGTCAACATATCTCTAATTTTTACACCGGTTATTTCTTCAAGTTTATCAAACAAAAAGTTTATTAAATATTCTAAACCAAAATTAATTAATTATTTATATTTTATATTTGACCTTTTTCAGACATCATTTTAACACTATTTTAAAACTACTTATAATTTTGTTTATAGAATAACAAAGAAACATTAATACATTTATTAAACACTATACATTAAAATAACTGTGAAAGTCTAGCAGTAACAATTTTCCAGATTGGAGAAAGCACATCGTTTTGATCTGCTTTATATCCTTGGATTGTTATTGTTATATACCAGTTTTCCTGTTCTTTGAATCCAATTTCTGTAAATGCATCATAATATCTAGTATATTGACTCGTGAAGAACGCATTTTCATTGCATTTTAAATTGGAATTGATCTTTTTGAACGTATTATCAATATCCTTGATATCTAACATTGAGAGAGTGCCAGCGAGAGATTGAAATTGAGTCTTATTGAGTTTGACCGGATTTGCCAATTGCATATTAATAGGCTCCTTTAAAAAATACATTTTATAATTGTGGAACATCTGAACTGGTTGGACGCTTATTTTCTTGGTCATGTTTGATTTATGATCTCTATAAGGTGGTGACGCACTTTTATACCCTTGACAGATACTGATTAACCAATCAGAATCATGCATGATAAGTGCATGATAATTGCATGTTAAGTGCGTGACTGTATGTAAATTAACCAGTTGAGTTTTATGATTTTACACATATCATCTATATAAAATGTATTATTATTTTTATTATTATTACTATTATTATTACTATTATTATTATTATTATTATTATTATTATTATTATTTTTATTATTAATATTATTACTATTATTATTACTATTATTATTACTATACTAATAAAATTACTATTATTACTATTATTATTATTACCAAAACTAACAAAAATAAAACTATTACTATTATTATTATTAATATTATTACCAAAACAATAAAAATAAAACTATTATTACCAACACTAACAAAACAAAACAATAAAAATAAAACTATTTTTACCAACACTAACAAAACAAAACAAAAAATAAAATTCAAAACATTTATTTTCGAAAAAGTTGGTATTTCGAAGAATTTCTAACTGATTTTGCCAGGCACCATTCCACATAGCGCTGGTATCGAAAATAGCAGCAGCTACAACCCAGAATACAAGGGTATTCGGGTTCCATCTCCTTTGGTCTTCTGTCAAGCTTAATATCCCATAGAGCTTGATCAATTATGTTAAAAATCCATATGTTGGTGGTTGTATAGACCAAATCTGGAATTACTGATTCAGGCTGGTCTTTGACTATTGCTCTGAGTTGAGGATAGAAGAAGAATAACCTTTCCAGTAATACGGCCTGATATTTATCTGGAAACAAAGATATTAATATTAATAAATAATAAATAATAAATTTACCATAATTTTCGATCTCTTTTTTGCTTAATTTTGTGCTTGAAGTATTTTCCATTTTAAAAATGAAATAAAATGAATAAGCAAGTTGTTTTAATCAATCATTAGCCAATCAGATATCGACCAATCCGGTGATTTCATTTTGTATATCACAAACAATATTTTTGTACTCTAGATTTCGCACCCCTAATATAACTATTTTGCCACTAGCAAACACGTTAACACACATTGGGTTGTATTTTAAAAGCCTCAGTGCAGGAAATAATTCTGGTTCGAACATACAAAGACATTTTGTTGACATGTTGTATAGATTGATAGATTGTCCTTTATCCATGGTAACTGTAATTGACTGTATTTTAAGATCCTTTATTCTATATTGTAATTTATTGACATCTAAAGGTTTCTTACATCCCATGATTCTGCATTTGCCTGATTTGAAAAATATTATAGGGTATTTTCCACTCCTATCTACAATTTGCTGGGGTTTACCATTTGGAAACGTCATTTTTGATACATCGAAAGTTCCTTTATAATTTATATTTGATAACATAATTAAACAATAAAGAAATATTAAGCTATATATATGAGTTTTTAGGAAGAGTTCATTAAATCATATAATATAAACAAAAACCTATAATTATACAAATTAATAATGGAATTAAGAAATGATGCGGTATATCAAATCGTTGGCCCAAGTGGTAGTGGTAAAACTATGTTTGTGTGTAAATTACTGAAATCTAATTTATTTCAAACCAAATTCAACAAGATTTATTGGCATAAGGGTGCAGATGAAGAACATGGATTAACTCAAGATAATTTCTGTAAATTGAAAAACATGAAAATAGTAAAGGGTTTCGATAAAAGCTGGTCAAGTCGTTTAAGGAAAGGTGATGTCATCATTATTGATGATTTGTATCAGGAAGCTAATAAAGAAAAGGATTTTAATAATTTATTCACAAAAATCAGTAGACATGTTGGTGTTACTGTGATCTTTATTACTCAAAATCTATTTCATCAGGGTGGCGCACATCGAACAAGGAATTTAAATGTTCAATATTTAGTTATTTTCAAGAATCCTAGAGATGCAACAGTTATTCGTGCTCAACAGGCATACCCTAATAATCCTAATTTTCTCATCAGTGCATTTCAAGATGCTACAAAATCACCACATGGATATATATTTCTTGATTTCACACAACAATGCAATGATGATTTACGGGTAAAAACCGATATTTTCAATAAAGAAGGTGCCATGGTATATAAACAAAGCTGAAAACTTTAACATGTAAAAATGTTTATGAAATCCAGGCTTAAAAATATCCGAAAACTTAGACAAAGTATTAAAAAGACTATAAATAAAGTTCCACCAAAAACCAGTTATACACCATCTAAAAAACTAATAACCGAGAATTACCCTGCAATGAATCTAATTTCGAAAAACATTATTAAAAAGAGTAAGAAAACAGATAAAATTGTAAAAAATCATAGGAGTTTCCCATATTTTAATGCATTGTTAAAGGCTTCGAGTATGAAAAGAATGTCTATTTTACAATCTTTTCCAACTTTTGTTGTCGATGATTTACTCAAAATTCTATTAAAAGTAGTCAGAGGTAAAATTAAAATCAGTAATTCTAAAAAACTAGTATTGAATAAACATCGTAAGCCTTTGTTATTACTAGTAAATAATAAAAATCGACAGCAAATGAGAAAAATCATATATAAACAACAAGGTGGTTTTATTGGAGCAATGTTACCATTAGCATTATCATTATTATCACAATAAACGATGGGGCAATCATTACCTAATGTTAAATTAAAATTTAAATCATCTTGTTGCAATGGAGAAGATTTGGACGAACCCAGAAGACGAAGCAGGTTTCGGTGGAGTGGCAAAGTTAAAGAAAAGAGTCCCAAAGTCGAAAAAGGAAACGCAAAAGTGGTTGTCAGATCAGCTTGCGTACAGTTTAAACAAACCAATGCGGAAAAGATTTCCAACGAGAGCTTATAAAACATTCGGTATTAATGATTTATGGCAAATGGATTTGATGGAGATGATACCGTATTCGAAGATTAACAAGGGTTATAAATATATTTTAACGTGTATTGATGTTTTTAGTCGTTTTGCTCGCGGTGTACCAACAAAGACAAAATCTACAGAGGAAATATCTAAAGCAATTAACTCAATGTTTAAAAATGAGCATCCAGACAATTTGCAAACCGATTTAGGTATTATTGTTATTATTATTAATATTATTATTATTATTATTATTACTATTATTATTATTATTATTATTATTATTATAGGCAAGGAGTTTTACAATAGTAAAGTTAAGCAAATCCTGGATCGTCTCAAAATAAATCATTATTCTGTACATTCTCAATACAAAGCCGCACATGTTGAAAGATTTAACCAGACATTGAGGGATAGATTGAAGAAATATTTCGTTCATCAAGGTAATAAAATATGGATAAATGTATTACCGAAAATACTTGTTAGTTATAATAATTCATCACATCGAGGTCTGAATGGTTTGAGACCCGTAGATATCAGCTCGAAAACATTAGCTAAATCAGTACGGTCTAAAACAGTTTCTATTACAAAACCAAAATATAAAGTTGGTGATCACGTTAGAATTAGTAAAATATCTGTTTCACCTTTCATCAAAAAATTTGATAGTAATTGGAGTGATGAGGTATTTCAAATTACTAAAATTAATACTAAACAGAGTCCTGTAATGTATGTTATTAAAGATAGTGATAACAATTTAATACAAGGGAAATTCTATGAACAGGAATTACAAGTTATTTCCAAACCTACAGTGTTCAGAATTCAGAAAATATTGAAAACTAAAATGGTGGGTAAGGATAAACAATACTATGTCAAATGGCATGGATATCAAAAACCCTCATGGATATCATCAAAAGACCTAGTAAAATGAGTTTCTATACAATTTTACCGAGTAATAGTTGCCCACTAATCCATCCGGAAAATCAAGCAAGTAAATTTATGGTTGATCTTCAAAATCCCATTTATTTACATGGAAATTGGGAAGTTGCTTTGCAAGACTTTACATTTGTGTACAATACATTCCCATTTTATAGTCATTGTAAAATCGGATTCAAGAAACGTGTACCCAAAACCTGTAGTGGTATTTTCTCAATCAATAATTTTGAACGATATTGTCATATTCCGAATCAGATTTTAGATGAAAATTGTGGCATGTTTTTCAAAGATGGATTGAATGTTAGTTGTGATTATAGTCCATTTACAATAAAGTTTGAAAGTATTGAGGATGCCAAGCGAATGGGTTGTGATAAGCTTAGCATTGTTGTTCCTGGTACTGAATACCTAATACGTTTCAAAACATTTGATGAAAAAAGTGTAACAATCGAAAACATCAAAATATCATTATCATATATTAATGAAGTTGAAGAGACATTTACATTTACTAATGATTTATATATTGAAACACTTGAAGAATTACATAAATATATTTCATTCAATTGTTTACATATATTTAAAACTATTGAATTTGTTAAAGATGGATTATGTAAATTCAGTCTGAATAATAACATTTGTGAAATTACATTTGATAAAAATTTGGCTAATACATTGGGATTAGATAAGCAAACATATAGGACAAGTGCTTTTGGTGTACGCAAACCAAAAATAATAAAACTTTATAGGCAAATGTTCATATATACTAACATCATCGATCCTATAATTGTTGGTGATTCTTTGGTTCCTCTTTTGAAATCTGTTTGGGTTGATAAACATGATCAGAATGAAGTTGTCAATATAAATATCGATAATCCCATGTACTTACCGGTATCAACATCATGTATAAACAATATAGAAATAAATATTCGTGATGATAGCGGTAAATTTATTGAATTTAGTAAAGATACAAAGACTCATTTGACATTACATTTTCGTAAATTAGATGGCCAATAACGATATTATTAGTATGTATAGTGGTAGCCAAAGTGGTGGCGAATTACCATATTTTATTGGTAAACAGTATGAATCAGGTTGGTTGAGAACAATTGGTAGATTTGCACTTCCTATTCTTAAACGCCTTGGTAGTTTTGGTATGAAAACTGCTAAAGATGTGATAATGAATGAGCAGAAAATATTGCCATCTCTGAAATCAAATGCATTATCCGAGTTAGGGAAAGTTCTACCTAGTGTTGCAGGTATGTTTCTAAAACCCGAAGCGCCAGCTCAAAAACGTAAAAGACCTCATAAACATATAAACAAACGAATGAAAGGACATGGAACTATATTTCAAAAATGATTTGTCGTAAATCTGAATTGTGCTTATTTGATAGACCATCTCCCCAAGCAGTAATTGAAATGGGGGCCTTTGAAGATGTATTCCCGATGAATTCTATTATGGATAGTAGAACTGATATTGAATTTTATATTAATGGTTCCCAAACTGAATATCTAGATTTGAACGATACATTGCTAACTGTTCAGATCAAAGTTGTAGATAAAGATAGAAAACCGTTGGGTGAACCTAGTGATGTAATACCAAACAATTTCTTGTTTCATACACTTTTTAAAGATGCAGTTCTCGGATTTAATAATATCAAGATTGAGGGTGGAAACAGTACATATATTCACAAAGCTCTAATAGAAACTATTATAAATTACAATAGTGATACTAAAAATACATGTTTAGCTCCTATGGGTTATGGTAGTGATGATGATAGGAAAAAGTGGATTAAAGGTTCGAAATTATTTACCATGTGCTCATCATTACAACTCGATTTTATGGATCAACCGAAATATTTACTCCAGGTGTTAATGTACACATTAGATTGAAAAGATCTGATTCGGCATTATCACTAACAAGTGCCACCACAACACCAATTCTTCAATTAGTGGATGCAAAATTATTGGTGAGAAGAGTTCGGGTTGAGCCCTCTGTATTAGCCGGTCATCAATTGGGGCTTAATTCTAAGCATGCAATATATCCATTGAAAACAAAGGAAATTGTTCAATTTGCTATTGCTAAAGGTTCAGCTTCTTTCTATAAGGAACAAATATTTGGAGATAGAAGAATGCCCAACTTTATATTGGTAACATTTCAAAGTGAATCTCAATATAATGGATCATACTTAACATCGAGCTCAATTTTCAAAAACTTTGGTGTAACATCGCTAACTTTATCGAAAAATAGTGATTATAGAGAAACATATACTCAAGATTTCGAAAATGATAATTATTGTGCTACATATATGCAGAGTATAGTTAGAAATATGGGTTATTTGGATAAAAACCTTAATTGTGGTATAACTCTTGAAGATTTTAAAAGCAAATATCCATTCTTCACATTTGTTTTGGCACCCGATTTCGATTTAAATCAGAGTCAATTACCTCAAAATGGAAATTTACGATTAGATATAAAGTTTGCTAAAGCTACATCTGAACCGGTACATGTTGTAATATATGGAGTATTTGAAAATGAGGTTCAAATAACTGCAAACAGAACAGTGTTGGTTTAAAAATGTTGGTATAAATGTATAGATAATTTATGATAATTTGTCATGGAGTAAGTTTTTAAATGTATTATTAATATTATTGATGTAGTTCTGTTCAGGTTTATCGAATTGGAAAACAAATACTAGGACATGAATTTTTAGGGGTTTTTCCTCTTGATAAAATTCCATATTTACGTAATAATCAAGCCATAATCGTCAATACTCAATCATCTCATCTCGGTGGAGAACATTGGTTAGCAATATATATGAAACCTAGCAAGATATTTGTATTTGATCCTATGGGTTTCTATTATCCGGCTTTAATGGTTTCGAAACTGCAAACAATGGGTAAACCTATTGTCTATAATAAAACTATGTATCAAAAACCATGGACCTTAACATGTGGTCAACATTGTTTAGCTTGGTTATTATCCAAGAGATTTGATGATTAATAAATGTATTAATGTTTATTGTTATGTTTTAACTATTAATATTTATTATTATTATTTTTATTATTCTTTTTATAAATATTATTATTTTTATTTTTATTATTCTATTATTACTTATTATTATTATTTTTATAAATATTATTATTATAATAATAATTATTATTATAATTATTATTATTATAAATTTTATTATTATTATTATAATTATTATTATTAATATTATTTTTATTATTTTTATTATTATTATTAATATTATTATTATTATTAATATTTTTATATTATTATTATAAATATTATTTTTATTATTATTATTATAAATATTATTATGTGTTTAATTAAAGATAAGCTAATGCATCATCACAAAGACAGTGCAAGATAAGTGCGTGATCATCACATGATAAGTGCATGCATCCACAAAATTGAATAAAGAAAACACATGCAAACAAAAGTATGTATGTGATTTACAAAGAAAACACATACAAACAAAAGTATGTATGTGATTTTACAAAGAACGCATGCAGTCACAGTGTAGACTGCATGTGTTTTACAAAGAAAACATGTCTAAAAATCTCTCACCTATATGTGTGTATTGCTTAAATGTGATTGGCTAAATCCTGAAAATATTATTCTCTTTATAAACATTGACAAATGTAGAATTTGTCACAATTATTTCAAAAATTTCTGAAGCGCTATTTTCAAAATGAACAATAATATTTTAAGAAGTATTCTCGAGAATGAAACTGGTAAGGATTTTTTATTAATTTTTAATTTTATTATTATATTTTTCTAGATTGGTATACTTTAACAGAAATACAAGATCAGTTAGATCGTGAAAATGATGTTATAATTATCGACGATGATGGTAAATTTTAATTTTATATATGTTTTATTTATAAATTATTTTAGAAGTTATTTTAATCGAAGATCCAATTGTTATCAGCGATAGCGAAGACGATATTATCGAAGATGGTAAATTTTAATTTAATTTTATTATATATTTAAAAACATTTTAGTTGATTTGGATGCAGATGATCATCATAATGCCACCGTTTTTGGAGATGCCCCCATTTCTGGGGATGACAATAATTATGCCACTGTTTTTGGAGATGCCCTCGTTACTGGGGAAGATATGGAGGACCTCTCTTCTATAGAGGATGATGATTCGTCGGAATCAGGAGATAAATGTTAGTTTTTTATTTATTTTTATTTATCGAAATTAAGTTAATGATATTTGAAGTATTATTAAAATATTACATCAAATATCAATAATTTATAATAAATTTATAATAAGGATCTATTTATTTCAAAAGTTTTATGATAAATATATTTTTAAATTGATGAAATTTAAAGTATTATTTTAATAATACTTCAAATATCATTAATTTATAATATATTTTAAAAAAGTATTATTACTGAAACATATATTAACATAATAAATTATAAACAAATATAGTTGAACAAATAGTTTTTGAATTATATAGGCATTTTTATTATAGATCTTACGTAATTGAATTATATATGAATTATATAGGAATTATTTTATTAGATATTTTATTTAATAGTTTGCAGTGAGCATGCAAATATTATTGTATTTAAGGTTTTATTTATTAGAATTATTTAATAGTTTGCAGTGAGCATGCAAATATTATTGTATTTAAGGTTTTATTTATTAGAATTATTTAATAGTTTGCAGTGAGCATGCAAATATTATTGTATTTAAGGTTTTATTTGTTAGAATTATTAGATATTTTATATCATAGTTACTTTATATAGGTTTTTAATTTAATATTTTTATTAGGCACTTTTTATCCGAGATATTGCATCTCATCGTTGCAACATAATGAAAGTTGCCATGAAGAAATGAAAAAATATTACCGCCATAGATTTAATGGCATCAAATTTTTTATCTGCGCCATATGCAAAACATCCCAGAACATTAAATATAAAGAATTTTTTAGGGAACATGGGGTTCATTTGAATTCTTTCAAGTCTAGTAAAATAAATATGTTTAAGAAAATTAATAAAAATAACGTCGATATTTTGAATATACTACAAAATAAAAAAACATCAAATAAAAAGAATAAAAGACCTGCTGCACCTATTAAAATTAATATCCCAAATAAAATAATTAAAAAAGAAGTCATCGAAATCAGTGATGATGATGACTCTAATATTATAAATAATGAAAATATTATAAATAATATACCTATTATAAAAAAAAAAAAAAAAAAAAAAAAAATAATAATAAATAATGAAAATACTATAAATAATGAAAATATATAAATAATATACCTATTATAATTAATGAAAATACTATAAATAATGAAAATATTATAAATAATATACCTATTATAATTAATGAAAATACTATACCTACTATAAATAATGAAAATATTATACAATTCGGAGGTTCTGTATTAGAGAATGAGCCGAACATTTCAGTAAATTTAAATGGCGCTATCAAACTTTACGTTTTGATATATCTAACGCGCAACTAATTACAGTAACTTTAACTGAGCGAATCAGTAATAAATTAATTTTTGAGATAAATAAAATGGGGAGCGTTAAAATTCAATTCGCGATATTAATTAAATTTGAAAAAGATGGCGAGATCCGTGACAATTATTTTTCAAATAATGCGGAGACATTTTCAGATAACTTTTTAAGTGAAGGGGTTAATAAGCTTAATGAAAAAATAGAACAATTCACCATTTAGGCAGTGGATGCGTGTTATTAATATTATGGAAATTCACTTTATTTTAACAAAATATGCTCCTATTAATCGTTTGTCTGGACATAAATATATTAAAACCCCTTCTGCATTGAAAAATAAAGGAGCCATAGTAAATATAAAAAACAATGACGACAAGTGCTTCCTTTACTCTATTCTTTATTTATTAAAGAAAGATATAATTGGTGAAAACCCCCAAAGAGTCTCTAAATATACAGAGTTTTTAGACGAATTAGAATACGATGAGATCACGGATTGTCCCATGAAATTAATATACATCCCAAAGTTCGAAAAAATTCGACTTTAAAATTAGCAATAAATGTGTTTTCGTACACACCAACTGTTATAATTGATGAGGTTCCAGATAATTATGTCTTTCACCATCCTCATTTAAGTTTGATCCACAGAAGCAAAGTCACTGACGGAAACCCTATTTATTTATTACTACTTGAAAATAATGATAGATATCATTATACCGCTGTGACCAATATCAACTGGTTAATGAATTGCCATCAAAACCCTGACTGTAACATTCAAATTAGATGTCGTTGGTGTCCACATTGCCTTAATGGGTTTAGATTAGATAATGCATTCAATACACATGTTGCATTATGCGCCAAAAATCAGACTGGCACAACCCTATACACGCTCCCCGAAAATAAAAATTTAGAATTCCTAAATTATTCTAAACATATCACCCCACCTTTTGTGATTTATGCCGATTTTGAATCGGTTTTACCTCCTGATGATAGACATCATCAAATTCATATGCCTATTGCAGCAGGCCTTTTATTAATTAATAATTATACTAACACAAAATCATATTATTACTTTTACGGAATTGATTGCATTCCTGATTTTCTTAAGAAAATTGAGGAAATTGCAACTGAAATTGTTATTCCGTACTATGATTCGGAAGGTGATAAATTGATAGAACCTATGTCTTTCAGTGAGGTTCGACAGTTTAAATCTTGTCGAACCTGTTATTTATGTAAAAAACCGATTGTAAATCCGGTTAGAGATCATTGCCATTTTACTGGTAATTATCTAGGGGCAGCTTGCCGAAAATGTAATATAGCTCGTAGGATTTATCGGTTACTACCTATAGTCTTTCATAATTTAAGAGGGTATGACCTTCACCATATTTTAAAATATGGTCTCGATCGCTTTCCTTCATGGAATTTAGATATCATACCGACCTCTACAGAAAAATTTATTTCATTAATTGTTCACATTAACAAATTGGCTGTTCGCTTTATCGACAGTATGCAATTTGTTAATTGTTCGTTAGCTAAGGCTGTGAAAACGCTAACTTCTCTTCCATTGACTTCGTCTGTCTTTCAAGGTTCTATAGTCGACTGTAAAGGTATTTTTCCATATAATTTTGCTGTTTCGGAGGAAGTTCTTGAGACTACTTATGAGTTGCCTCCAATTTGGGAGGGCGTAAGTGAAGATGAGTACGATAGGGCACAACTAATCTGGACGCAGCAAAACTGTAGGACTTTGCGTGATTATATGTTAATTTACCTTAAACTTGATGTATTCCTCCTTGCGGACTATTTTCAACAATTCCGTGCCAAGGCTATTGTTTACAATGGTCTTGAACCTCTAAACTTTTATGGCATTCCGGGTATGTCATGGGCTTCAGCGCTTATGACATTAACGGAACCCATTGAACTTTTACAGGACATGGAAATGTTCAATTTTTACGAAGGTGGAATACGGGGTGGGTTAACATTTGTTAACAAACATTACATTGCTGCTTCGGAGGATACAGAATTATTGTACATAGATATAAATAATCTGTATGGTTGGGCTCTCAGCCAAAGTCTTCCTTACGCTGATTTTACTTGGGTGTATGATGGTTTGGATGAGGTTTTGAATGAATGTGCGAATGTTGTGGATATTGAAATCCTTCCATATGGATATACTATGGAAGTTGATATCGAGATTCCAGATAATTTACATGATTTTCTAAATGACTTTCCGATTGGACCGGAAAAGATGTGCCCACCAAATTCAAAAGTTGAGAAGTTAATGCTAACGCATTATCCTAAGAAGAACTATGTTCTTCATTGGAGGCTTCTCAGGCTTTATCTTTCTCTCGGGGCTAAGGTTACACATATACATAGAGCTATTAAATACAAGCAAGCTCCTATTTTTAAACATTATATCGATAAAAACACTAACTTGCGTGCAAATGCAGTTAGTGAATTATATAGAGATTTATTTAAATTGTATAACAACAGTCTGTATGGTAAATCTGTTGAGAACCTTAAAAAGAGGATGAATTTGCGATTATGTAATTCAGCTGAAAAGTTAATTACATATTCGTCAAAACCGGCATTTAGAAAAACAATAGAGATTACTGATGATCTTTTTGCCGCTCATCTTAATAAGGACTCAATATGTTTGGATAGACCTAGTTATATTGGTCAATCAGTTCTAGATTTATCCAAACTACGGATGTACCAGTTACAGTATGTTGAGTTACAAAAATATCGTGATATTTATAATTGTGATATCAATCTAGTAGCGGGTGATACAGATAGCTTCTTTTTGGAGATAAAAAATTTAAAATTAGAAATTTTATTAAAAGCTATGATTTCGGATGATCTGTTAGATACATCAAATTATGATCCTTCTCATCCTTTATATTCTAGACGACTTGACTCGGTTATTGGCAAGTTCAAGGATGAGAGTAAAGGGTTAGGATATAGCGAGTGGGTTTTCTTGCGCCCTAAATGTTATAGCTTGTTAGGAAATAAATCAACAATGCGAGCTAAGGGTGTAAAATTACCGGGTACCGACATTAAACACCAATCATATTTGAATTGTTATAATAACAATAGTATTATGTCGGTACCTCAAACTAGGATAGGGACCCGAATCATCAGCTGTTCACTTTTAAAAATTCTAAAATAGCATTAAATAATCATGACGATAAGAGAGCTTGGGTAGGGAAAAACTCGAGTTTTGCATATGGTCATTATAGAGGGTTGATGTCCTTGATGTTGGTGTAATATAATCATGCCTGAAACCGATCCAGCAGTTCGCAATCAGCAATTTGATGAGATATTTGAGAATGTTATTGATATTTATTAACAAATTTGTATATAAAAATAAAAATTGTGAAAATTTCTCTTTGGTATTTTCATTTGTTATAATTTTTTATTATTATTTTTATTATCAATATTTTCATAATCAAATGCCAAGCGTGAAGAAACGTGAAATAAAACTTGATATTTGTTTAATTGTATTATTAATAATTGATTTACTTTTTATGAAGTTTTTGTTTTTTATATATAGTTGTTTTTATATAGATGTTTTTTATATAGTTGTTTTTATGTATTTGTTTTATTATATATATATGTATTATTAATAAAAAGTAAAAAAAATAATAATAATAATAATAATAATAAAATAAAAATAATAATAATAAAAATAAATAAAACTTGTAATAAAAATTAAAACATGTAATAATAATAATAAAAAAATTATAATCTTAATAAATAAAACTTGAAATAAAAATTAAAAAATGTAATAATAAAAATAATAATAATAATAATAATAATAATAATAATAAAAATAATAATATTAATAAAAATTAAAACATGCAATAATAATAAAAAATTATAATCTTAATAAATAAAACTTGTAATAAAAATAAATATGTAATAATAATAATAATAAAAAAAAAATTATTATCTTAATAAATAAAACTTGTAATAAAAATTAAAATATGTAATAATAATAATAATAAAAAAAAATTATAATCTTAATAAATAAAACTTGTAATAAAAATTAAAACATGTAATAATAATAAAAATAATAATAATAATAATAATAATAATAATAATAAAAATAATAATCTTAATAATAAAAGAATAATATTCATAATAAAATAAAACTTGTAATAAAAATTAAAACATGTAATAATAATAAAAATAATAATAATAATAATAATAATAATAATAATAATAATAAAAATAATCTTAATAATAAAAAGAATAATATTCATAATAAAAAAAAAACTTGTAATAAAAATTAAAACATGTAATAATAATAATAAAAAATTATAATCTTAAAAAATAAAACTTGTAATAAAAATTAAAAAATGTAATAATAAAAATAATAATAATAATAATAATAATAATAATAATAATAATAATAATAATAATAATAATAATAATAATAAAAAATAATAATATTAAAAAAAATTAAAACAAGCAATAATAATAAAAAATTATAATCTTAATAAATAAAACTTGTAATAAAAATTAAAACATGTAATAATAGTAATAAAAAATTAAAATCTTAATAATAATAATAATAAAAAAAATAATATTAATAAATTTAATAATAATAAAAATTATAATAATAATAAATAAAACTTGTAATAAAAATTAAAACATGTAATAATAATAAAAATAATAATAATAATAATAATAATAATAATAATAAAAAATAATAATAATAATCTTAATAATGAATAATATTAATAATAAATAAAACTAGTAATAAAAATTAAAACATGTAATAATAATAATAAAATATTAAAATCTTAATAATAATAATAAAAATAATAATAATAATATTATAAAAAGTTTTCAAATATATACTACTTATTTTTTATAAGTAGTAAATTAAAAATTTAAAAATGTTTAAAAATAATATGACCTTGAGAAATTTCGAATGACCTTGAAAAAATATGACGAGTCGTCCAATGACCTTGAATGAGTCATGGTCTTTGTTTAAATGACCTTGAAAAAAATGATGAGTCATCCAACGACCTTGAATGAGTCATGGTCTTTGTTTAAATGACCTTGAAAAAATATGATGAGTCATCCAATGACCTTGAATGAGTCATGGTCTTTGTTTCAATGACCTTGAATGAGTCATTGTCTTTGTCTTAAAATTTTTTTGTACTTTTGGACTTAGAAAAATTTTCTCTCAGCGGGGGGGGGGTACTGTGCTGGATGTGACACATCCCACTACTGATATTAAACTAATATTCGAAAATGAAATTAATCCACAGTTAATAAATGCAAAAGAACTTCTTATGAGGGAAAATCAAATGATATTAGTTAAACAAGCAGTCGACCAAACGAGAAAATTTATCGATCGAATAAATACTAGAAGGCCGTACTCGATGAAGCAATTTGTGGAAAGTGTGAGAGACACCGAGATTATGACGCTCACGGATGAACGAGCAGGTGAACTAATTGAAGCTTATGGCAAATATCAGAGAGCTATGAGAGGAACAGAACCCATAAGAATGAGGATAAAATTACCTAATGGTGATAAGCAACTAATCGAAGTGGAACCAGATTGTAAAGTGGATGATCTAGTAAAAATAATCGATCAACAAATTTTGATTAAAGTGAGAGAAAATAGTGACAACGGAATGATGGAGGATGCGATATTAATGTATAATGATAATTTTTTAGAGGAAAGCGATCAAACTCCAATATACAGTCTGGGAATATGGGAAGACGGACAAACAATAAAGGTCATATCGATGGATGAGCCAAATGGTGGAATCAAAGACGAAAAGACAGAGGAGCGTAAAATAATAGAATTCCAGACTAAATTGAAAAGTAAAATGGATCGAATATTAGAAATATATAACGTGTGGAGAGAAGACGAGGAATTATATCGGAAAATATTATTCTTAAATGATAGTGATTGTAAACCAACGCCGTGGATAAAAGCATGGGACGAGGAATTAGCTCGTTGGGATTTAAAACAAGAAAATGTATTATCAAAATGAACCGAATATATTCCGAACGAGATATCAGATGATTTGTTGAAAGAGATCCCAGATGAACTGTGTAAAGAGAAAACTCTTTTTTAGATGGACGAGCTAGAATGGCTGAGAGAAGAGGATGAACAGTTACGAGAGGAAAAGTGGCTAGCACCATTCAAATGGAAAATCACAGATTGGCATGATAAAGTGGATGCAGCCAAAGAAGGGAAAGTGACAAGCATATCAAGTCCAAAATTCTATACGAGAACAGGAGGTTATCGGTTAAAAATGAAAGTGTATCCAAATGGAGACGGAGTGGGGAAAAACACTCATGTCTGAGTATATTTCATTACTTGCAAAGGAATAAATGACAGTAAATTATCGTGGCCATTTAGTCAAAAAGTAACTATTTCGCTTAATGCACCTGGACGACCGTAAAGATGTCACCGTGACACATATAAACCAGATAAACGAAGCACATGCTACCAAAAACCGAAAAGTACCGAAAATATCGCATCAGGATCACCAAAATTTATCGATTAAAGATCAGTAACAGGCGAATAATCAATTTTTATCAAAAATAACGATATTAGCTTCACACTTGATGTGGAAAAAGAAACAGATATAATAGAAAGTAAAAATTTAGATTTACCAAGAATTTGCGTATTAGAGAAACGAGTTCCAGGATCAAAATTTCTACCAACGGATATGGATGATCTTATCGAAAATGAATTAACTGCACTAACAGAAAAGCAAAAATGCAGAGAATTAAAAGCGATTCTGAGAACCGGTGCTAAAAATCAACACAGGCAAGCAGTCGAACTAGCAAAAGGGATAATAGATTCATGTAAACGAATTGAGGATTTGAGAACACTGGTTAAAGAAATCGAGGAGTACCGACGAATGTACTCTTGGTATCCGGAACAATTCGATGGATTAATTCGAAAGTGGAAGCATATGGGATGGGCAGAGGAAAGACCTGAAAAATATCGATTAAAAATTCAATACCCGGATATAGAAACCGAAAAGAGAGAGGTATATGTCACAACAAAAATCAAAGAGATAAAAGCTGATATGCCATACGAATTACCTTTCCATTTGCAATATGAAGGGAGATCTTTAGATGATGAGTTGGAAATCGGAGTCACTCCAGTCAAGCCGAGAATAAGTAATATTTTAACTGTTAATAAAATTGCAGGTCAGAAAAACGGAAAATCATCATACAATCACCAGAAAATAGAAATAGCTTAGAAACTCCAGATGTGGAAGAGGAAGTGATGATCAAATCAGTCGAAGACGATGATGTAATAGCCGATCTGGAAGAAATCATGAACGCAGCAGAAAAAACAACGAATCAAAATTCGCAACCAACACTGAAACTGATCAGACAACCGATGAACGAGAAGGATTCACTTGGGCACAGAAGGAACCAGTTGAGACTACAGAAGCAGAAACGGATATGGAAATTGTACGTGAAGCGATTAGCAAAGATATGCCCACTACGGACGAATGGAGTAATTGGATTGCTGACAGAGGAGCCATGACATCGAGAGAACCAGCCAACAGACAGCCAGATCGAAAGGAAGCCGGAACGATGATGGACAGCAAGTCAAGGGGGAGACCAAAAACTAATCGAGCAGATCCCAAGCCCAAATCAAAAGAACAACTACAAAATGAGAGCACAAAAATAAAATTAGAGAAACTCAACCAAGTAGCAAAACAAGTGCAGCGCAGAATGCCAACGAGAGAACAGGGAACGCAGTGGATAAACGAACTGGTATCAGATGTACTAGCTTTGGCTAATCCGGAAATAAAAAGAGTGTTGAGGAGACACAACATCCAGCCTGAAGCAAAACAATTATGGACTATCTTGAGGCCAATATTAACAAAAATCATGGATAATAAAGTGAGAATGACTTTAAGAAATGTCCCAGAAATGATAACAATCGTGGAACAACTAGTAAAACGATCAGATGATCCTAGTCGATATATGGTAGGTATAGCATATCTAATTTACAACATGATCGGTCTGTATAAAAAACGAATGCCAAAATATACGCAAGACGGACATGTATTTACGATCACCGATATAATTAAGAAATTAATAGAGCCGTTCGTATTAACTCAAGGCGGATGGAAACTATTTGTCAATGCAGCAAGTAAAAGTGATCAGACCAAAACGATGCAAGCAAAACTGCGAGAATTGTTAATGGAATTTGAAGGGACAATCAATATAAACGATCCGAGAGCAAGCAGAAGGGGAGTAAATGCAATTTTGACAACAGTATTAATTTGGATGATGTGCATCAGAGGAGCCGAATCATTTTTAGTTTACGATTGTGATGATATAAAGATGGGTCAGAGATATTCATTAAAAGACACGGAAGAGTGTAAAGCGGCAAATCCGAGGAAATTGAGGACGATTGCAACAGATGTATCATATAACGTCTATCAAGAAGCCGATTTTATCAAGGCAAATATGAAGGACTTAGACATGCATGGCTTAATTTTTGAGATAAGCATATGACTAAGGAATGTACAGTCACCAGAAAGATATTTGCGTGTTATTGTGGACAGTATTCATATACATCAATTATCGAACCAGGAACCGAGTCGTCAGTAGTAACATTAACGAGAGAGCAGTGTGAGGATGGATTTCAAAATGGGAAAATTGTACTTAATAACAAAATCGAAATAGCCGCAGAAGCCGGAAAGATAAAAACTACGAGAGTATATACAGCAGGAAGGACAAAAGGATCAGACGGAGCATGTCAAGGAGGAGAATATACGTAACTCGGCGAATTGGTTAAAGGAGTGGTAGTGATTGATAGCTATCAAACGAAACTGGAACAATATCAAGGATACTTCGACCCGGATACTCAAGCCATGAAAAAATACCCAAGTTGTCTCGCATCGGATAGATCATGTTATACGCAGCTATAAAGGAATGCCGACTAACATTATTAAAAACAGCAATTTTTGAGGAAATTCAAGGAAAAGTGTATCGAGAACCTGGAAGAGAGCAAGAGGACGAAGCTATGAGAGAATTGATTGCAATTCGAAAAATTTCAAGACGAATAATAACTTCAAAACTGAAATCAGAGGACACCCCAGTGGTGGTGGTATCCAAAGATAGCGATGTGGGAATGAGATTTATAAAAGAAAACACAGTCAGTAAATGCGACGAGATGGTAATTAGTACAAACTACAAAGGCATCTTCCTGTCACAGAAAACTATACCGAACGCAAGAGAGAAGTTAGGAGATAAAGAGATAAAATTATACTTAAATGCCAACAATAAAATGGATTTCTTGTTCCATCGTGGATTAACGTCAATAGAAAACGTTTATCATGATTTATTACAGAATGACTGCGCTCTAAACAGAGAAATATTCAGAACAAAATTAGCTATGTCAATTACAAATCCAGATAATGCAATTCCATTATTACCTCTGCAAGAAGGTTACTTTGGAAGAATAGTGAGAGAAGCGATGTATACTTATCAATGTGAGAAAACAACGGCGAGATTACTAGAGAAATCATCGATACCAAGAGATAAATGTGCAAACGAATTAGAAATAGTGCACAAAGGTAGAATTAGATTTGTACAAGCTGTTACCAGAATCATGAACCCAGTAGAATTTTATCCAAATCTATTCAATTGTAGTAACGTGTATGGACCATTATTCGAAGAGGAAGACGGGCGATGGATAATATTCTCAAGTAAATCACCAACACTAGCACCAAAGAAATTTGGTTTAACAGAATTGACCTCAGAACTAGAATTCAAACCTGTCGACGTATCGAGAAATGGGTTGTATAATATAAAAGATTTAGAATCAGCGAGAGCAAACATGCTTTTTGCAGCTTATAGACATGCAATTTTATCAAATCTTGTTACCATTGCAGACGGAACAAATTACGGTGGAAGTCCGAATTACGAATTGTTGCTATCTCCAGAACATTTTAAACACTCGACATCCAATATGATGAAGGCAATTTGGGGACGATTTCTGATATTTGGGCAAATGATGGCAGGAATATTGGGAGTAATATTCATAAATCAAATAGTAAGAGTAATTTTGACGCAAATGTTGGCTTGCTTCGATATTTACAAACGTGAAAGAAAGGTTAACTGGAAAATGGCAATGGGAATTTTACCGTTCTTAGCAAAAACTATGGTCCTCCATGGACATTCGAAGGACATTCACAGAATCAAGAAATTAATGGAAATTCTATCAAAAATGAAAGGAACCGATGAGGAAGTCGGACGAAAATTCAAATTATTGATGAAAATGGAAACAGAGAAAAATCAAGCCAGAGAGAGAAAACGAGGTGAATGGAAAAGATGGATAAATGACAAACTAAACAATAATGACGAAGACAGCAACGACGACGACGATAATCAAGGAGGTAGAATAACTATGAATAAAAGTACTGCACAACTTTGGGAAGTTGGAAATCGAGGCCAATGGGAAAATAAAAATATACCATCAGTGACTTATGAGAAGCTCACAAAACCAGGAACTATAAAAGAAAGACCGCGAATGGGTACAAGAATGATACCAAACGTATATCCAGTAGTATTTGAACCGAATTGCAGAGATATCGAACCAGTAATGAATCGAAGAGCGCAAGATGAAGATAATGAGGTCAAAACGAGAACAATTGCAGTCTTAGTAACTCCTGCTGGACCTACGTTAACAATCACGATAGAAGTGAACGGAGTCGAAATGAAAGCAATGGTCGACACGGGCGCAAATATTTCAGCAATCAATATGAATATGCTACCAAGCAGATTATGGCCGTATATCGAGGAAACAACAGTAGATGTAATAACCTGTAGCCTAGAGTCAATAGATGTAGTTGGAAAAGTGTGGTCACAGATCGAGTATAAAGATGTAAAAATATCAACCTATTTAGCGATAATCAGAAAACTTTACGCACCATGTATAATTGGCACCGACATAATGCCTGACTTACTAAAAGAGATAGTGATCGATTTAGGAACAATGAAATTAAAAGATAAAACTGGACAGATATGTACAATGAAATCCGAAGTTAGATGTCCGGAGAGAATAACTATACCTGGGAGAACTCAAATGATTTGTTATGTCAAAGTCAACGATGAAGTGAAGGGAGAAATGATATTCGAACCAAATCAGAAATTCGAGGAACGCAAAGAGTTACCTTTGGCAAGAGAAATTGTAAATATAAATAAAAACGAAATTCCGATTAATGTCACCAATTTTGATGAGGAAGATAAAATAATCTATGAAAACAAAAGATTAGGAAAACTAACACCAATGATGGAAATCGAATTACCGGAATTAAAGAACGATCAGACTGATGAAAAAGAGATGTGGATAATTGATAGTCAGCTGCTAAATGAAAATGAAAAAGAGAAATTGGTAGCACTATTAATCGAATTCAAAGATATTTTTGCAGCATCCGATTTAGATTTGGGTACAAGTGATGTAACTCAACTTGTTATCCCGTTGACAGACGATGAGCCAATTACTTTACGGCAGTATAGACTGGCAGAAGCCCAAAAATCCGTAGCAGAAAAGGAAGTGCAAAAGATGTTAGATGCTGGAGTAATAGAACCGAGTTGTTCACCTTGGCAATTCTCTGTGGTAATGGTGAAAAAGAAAGACGGCACGCAACGATTTTGTACGGATTATAGACGGTTAAATGCAGTTACAAAAAGAGACACTTATCCACTACCAGATATTAATGAAATGTTACAAATGTTGCATGGAGCAGCATATTTTACATCATTAGATTTAAAAAGCGGATACTAGCAAATCAAAGTAAAGGAGGAGGATAGAGAGAAAACAGCGTTTACGATTGGAAAAGATCTATACCAGTTTAAAAAGATACCATTTGGACTAACAAACGCACCCGCATCATTCCAGAGATGCATGAATTTTGTAACGCAATTTGTAACGAATTTTGTAATGGAATTAAACAATGTATGGTGTACATTGACGATCTACTAATATATTTAGATACATTTGAACAGCATTTAAAGGATATTAGAAATGTATTCGTTAGATTAGGGCAATGGAAGCTAAAACTGAAGCTTTCAAAATGTGATTGGGCCAAAGAGAAAGTTACATTTTTAGGCCACATCGTATCAGCTAAAGGTCAAACAACCTGATCCAAGGAATGTAGAGAAAATAAAAAATTGTCCAATAACGAAAACCGTGATGCAAGTTCAAGAATTTTTAGGCTTATGTGGATACTATCGTAAATTTATTAAAAATTATGCAAGAATTGCAAAACCAATCCAAGAGTTAGTGAAAAAGGACACATCTTTCGTATGGGAAAACGAGCAACAAGTTGCATTTGAAACATTGAGAGATAAACTAATATCATCTCCAATATTATTCATCTAAACTTTAATAAACCATTTCTATTAGCAACAGATGCAAGTGGGTACGCAGCCGGAGCAGTATTAAGCCAATGGGACGAGGAAAACCGTGAAAGAGCAATTGGATATTACAGTAGAACGTTCAAAAAGCACGAAAGAAACTATTCAGTTACGGAAAGAGAAGCCTTGGCAATAATTTTAGCGATCAAACATTTTAAATACTTGCTATGGGGACACGAAATAATAATCACAACTGATCACCAACCTTTGGTATGGCTAGGCCAGCACAAAGAAGCATCAAGTCGATTAATGAGATGGGCAATGCAACTTCAAGAATATTCACCATATATAAAATTCAAAGCCGGAAAAGCTAATGCAAATGCAGATTGTATGTCGAGATTTGTGTTCGAAGAATTAATGGACAATGACGTGAAACGTATATGTATGGTTATTGCAGAGGACATTGATTTTACTCAACTGAAACAAGAGCAAAGAGAAGATAGTGAGTTAAAATTAATAATCGAATATTTAGATATAAACGATATGAAAATCTTCGAAAAATCGAATCAATTAAAAGAGAATATGGAGAAAAATCGACACCGATATACGATCGAAAAGGATTGGTTGATGGTTTTGGACGGAGACAAGAGATTGAAGTACTTACCAGAAAGTAGACGTAAAGAGATTCTGATACAATACCATGATGGAAAATTTGGCGGACATATGTCTGCCAAGAAGACGGAAGCCAGACTGAAACAAAAATACTATTGGCCAAATATGACAGACGACGTGAAAGATTGGATAAAAAATTGTTTAATATGTGTCACTCGTAAAAGCACAGGAAATAAGATGAAAGCACCATTGAAACCAATGCCAATACCACCAGAACCAATGACAATGATAGCAATGGACATAGTAGGTCCAGTATCAGAATCTGATAAAGGAAATGTGTATATATTGGTAATAACTGATTACTTAACGAAATTTCCAGAAGCATTCGCAATACCGGATCAGAAAGCAAAAACAATTGCAAAAATCTTAGTAGAGGAAATATGTTGTCGATATGGTACACCAAAGCAAATTATAACCGATCAAGGAACCAATTTTATGAGCGAAATACTAAGCGAAGTGACAAATTATTTCCGAATCGCTAAACCGAGAACCTCACCAAATCATCCACAAACAAATGGACAAACCGAAAGATTCAACGGAATATTGATTGAAATGATTTCGAACTATGTGAGAAAACACCAGAGAGATTGGGATGAATATATAAATTTATGTTTAATGGCCTACCGAATTTCAATTCATTCAGCAACGATAATGAGCCCGTTCAAACTTATGTATGGAAGAGAGTGCAATATGCCAATGGATCTGGAATATCAACCACCAGTCTCACAATACATGGAAATCGATGATTACGTCACCAAATTTAAAGAAAGAATGCAGGAAGTGTGGAAAACTGCCGGAATGAATATTCGTTTTAACCAGGAAAGCTATAAAGAGTTACACGACAAACAGAGAAACGTGCAAGAACATCAATTTAAAATCGGAGATTGGGTGATAATAGAAACACCAGAAATCATACCAGGAACAGCAAAAAAGCTGAGCAAAACAGGGAAAGGTCCCTATGAAATCATTTATGTTAATGAAAATAATGTAAGATTGAAATTGGTTAATAATCCGTTAGTTAGACCAATCTATGTAAATGTGAGCCGATGCAAAGCTGTAGCAAAAACAGCAACAATCAAACCAGAAACTAGGAAAATTATGACGAGATCGCAAACAACGCAAATATGTATGTTAAGACAAGTCACAAACGAGGAATGGGATCTTAACCCAAAACCCAAAGCCGACGACGTAAAAATGGTATATATCGCAAAAATGAATCTAATCGTGGAAATAACCGTGGAAATAATGCAATTGAGAAATAAACCGACAATGATACTGCTGCCATTAATTCCAGTACCGTCAACGGAAAACAGTGGAGGTTTCGCCGGACAAGACGAAACCTGGGTGTAAATAATCAATAATTAGAAGTGTAAAAAGTGTGTAAAAAGTGTATAAAAAGTGTATTAAAAAAAAAACCAAAAACAAAAACAAAAGAAAATATGTATCAAAACTTTAAAAATTCTGATGATGGTGTAATTGTATTAATAGTCAAATATCGAATACTTTCTTCCTGAAACGAGTACATCTTATTATCGAACAGTGTGTCGTATTAACAGTGTTTTCCACCATATTATCGTGTTGTCGTAATACATAGAAAATTTCATCATATTCTGGAAATATAAAACCATTTTGCGAAACTGGGAAAACTTTGAATTAAAATAAAACTTTTATGAATACCTATATTGACTGAAACCTATACTTAATTCGAAAAATATTATAGAGATGAATTACTGGAACCCAACAGGGAGATTCAACAACAAAACGACAAGCATAAACCCATCAGCAATCGTATCAAAGCCCCAAGGAGATCCTCAACCTCTAGATGAAGACCCGTAAAACTTCTATAGAAGAAAATGGAAGCAAGAACAAGAAAGATTGTGTCACCAAATCAAACAACAAAAGGCTGAAGTAAATCGATTACAACATCAAAATAATCAAAAAAGTCAAAAACAACTGAGAATACTAAGAAAAGAACTTACAGAAACAAAAACGAGCCTCAGAGGTGATCAATTCAAAATGAAATACTAGAGGATTACTGGAAAAACGAATCCTATCGACTCAAAGAACTGACTAAAGTCAACCAAGAGTACCTGAAAAAGTTAGAAAATAAAAACGAAAGAAACCACGAGAAAAAAAAGATCCCTGAGGAGAGAAATCCGAAAACTAAATAAAGTCATCAAACGGCAAGACCGAAAAATAACCAAACAAACCCAGTGGAGAATCAACAATCAGAGAAACATCCGGTTAAAAAGAGAAAAAATACTGGAACTTCAAAGATTACAGAGAAAAAACAAAATCAGAGAAAACCCTCAACAATCATCAGAAATTGATAGCCTACAAACCCTATTAACCGTTACTTACCGAAGAAAAGAAGAGCTGACAAGAATCCTCCGATCAATAATGGGCCACGAGGTAAAAGTAGAACCAGAAGTCGATACTGAATGGTCCGAATCGGAGGTAAACCCAAACCTGACTCCTCAATAATAAACCAAATTGATTGTCCTAGTTAATGTAACTTTCCCAGTTCGATATCAAAACTCAAATTCAATGATATCTACAACCTTACAATCCAATCCAATAATCGAATCTCCCCAATCTTTCGTTCTTCAAGATACAATCTCCATAATCCAATCCAAAAAGCCTAATCTTCGTCGTCAGTATAATTCAATTCAATAAAACCGATCCAGATGATTCAATCTTCGAAACCCAATGCAAATCAATCCCAACCTACGAGCAGAAAGGCTATAATGATCTTGCTATATGATGATCAAGTAGACTATTTAACGATACTTTTGATCCTATCTGACTATGATTTTGATTATCAGACTATCCTATTGATACTGTTAATCTTATGCATGCTATTATGAATCAATTTTATGTATGTGTATAAGTCACGACTGTAATCGTGCATAGTGTAAAGTTTTCTTATTATCTATTATTTCTTATTTATTTTTATAATTTTGGAATATTCTAGAAATTCCTTGTTTTACTGCATCAAAACACACACACGAACAATCATGATATATAAGGCGAAGCTGGTTGAACAAAAAACACTCACTCACTCTTTACTCTCAACCAAATTTTTTTTTATTCAATCATTTTTGCTTTATTTACGGAAGACAAAGTAAATTTTATTGGCTTTATATATATGCATTTGATTATTATTATGAATCAATTTTAGTTTTTTGTGTTATGGAAAATAAACAAATTTTACTCAATGTAAAGAAATGTTTGTTGTTCATTATGCATATTTAATCCATTTTGTCATCAAACTTCCATCATGAGGTCTTAAATTTAAAATAACTATTTGCGTAGCTATATGATCACATACCATAGACTCACACGCACGCAAGAAAGTAAAATAAAAAGTGTTTTTTCGATACTCCGGATCGAACCGGTTGTTAGTGGGGAAGCCGTGGCGAAGGCAGTAGCCAGGTCCGTTCAATATTCTCCCCTTCCTAAATCCTATCGCCCAACCCTCGAAAGAGCAGAGTTGAGGTCCTGGGAAAGGGTAAATATAAAGTTTAAAAACACCAACAAAAGAAAAATATATAGACTAGAAATTAGAAGAATTAGAATTTTATTTTATTCAACAAAACCTACTGCCATACAAAAAACTTTTTAACTAACCTATATACACTATATTTCGAGACTTATCACAATAGAAAGTATAATCGGCTATATATCAGATTTTTCGTAATATCGATATGCGTAATCAATCTACGTTCGAAACCTGAAAATCAAAAGTAACTTTGACCATAAATCCAACCATTTTACATTACCTCATTACTTAGCTCTTACTAGTTCGATAAAGGAAAATTCCAGTCAGGTTATAAAACCAAATCAACGACCCTATAACCCACAAAACAACCGTTGACGTGACAATTATGCATTTAAAATTATTATTATTACTAAAAATGTCATTATTATTTTCGTTATTATTATTGTTATTATTATTAATGTTGTTTTCATTTTTATTATTTTTATTATTAATATTATTATTTTCATATTATTATTATTATTAACACTTAATTATGTTTGTATTCATTTGTTGGGCCAGAACACAAACGGCCTTGTAAATGTTTAAATGAATCGGTAACACACATGCAAATACAACCGGCAGATTTAAAATAGAACCTATTAAAACACCAATTAACTCTACTAAAATGTGAGAAACAGAACAATTAAATATAAAATTGTAAAACACAAAAATAAATAAAATAATAACAAAGTGCAACAAGATCCGCACGAAATAAACATAAACATAACACGAAAACCTAAAAATTTGACCGAAATTTGACAATTTATCAAAAATGCAAAATTTCATGAAAATGAAATAAAAATCAAATAATTTGAATTGGAAACAATTCAATTAAAAAATTCAAAAGAAAAATTGTCAAATTAAATCACAAAATAATAAAATTAAGATTAGAATATACCAGAAAATCACAAGGTCAAATTTTGTTTTACTAAATTAAAAAGAACACGCAAGGTTAGGGTCGTACAATAGGTATATATACCGATTCATTTTTACACCATTTTAATCGGTTTTTAACCAGAATCAGTTTTTTTTAATCTGAATCAGTTTTCATAAAAACTTGAAATCAGTTTTTCTAACCTGAACTTTTAACCAGTTTCAATCAGTTTTAATTGGAGCATCTTTATTCGATGTAAGTGGAAAATGTTCAATGACTTTCTCCACGTCGTGCCCAGATAACCTCACGAGAGCTCTGTCTGCGGTGTCGGCGTGAGCAAAGATTTTATGTGATGATGAAATTTTTACAAACATGTACTATGGTGACGATTTTATGAAATAAATATTTAGATATAACAACTTTTTGTCGAAATTTTTCTGGCCCACAGCCACTCACGCACCGCAAGTTATTAAAATATACATACAATTCAGGCTGTGTGAGAGCAGTTTATCTGCCAATAGCCTGTGCCCGTGAAGGTTGCGGCGTGAATAACGCAGGGCCCAAACGTCAAATCATAACCGTTATAGGGGAAATTGGGAGGAGGGTAAGTAATCTTTTGGCTGCTCCTCCGCCACCCATTTTCCTGTATATTCGATCTAAATTTGAATTTTACATATCGGCCAAAATCTCAAACATCGAGTAGCTCGGTGAGCACTCTTAAAATCGTAATATGAACACAATCAACCTAAGGTCAACTCGGAGCGAAGGAAGTGGGGATAAGTTCGGAAATCGTTGTTATAAAAAGAATATAATCTAACTAAAGAGCAGTATAATAATCGCAAAAATGTTCAACGAGAAAAATGTAATGAGGGTCATTAACCGCCGGGAACTAGTTAGCCAAATACGTAAATAGTATTACTTACGATTAACTTTTCCGATAAATCACTTTGTATGGCAAATAATTCCACCTACTTAAAGTTTCATATGACCACTAAAGATGCAGATATATTATCCCAACGGGTAACCATTGGGGGGAAGATGATAATTTTCATATGGGGTCAAGGACATTTTGACGACACCAAAACCCCATAATATTATTATTATTTTCATATTAACATTATTATTATTATTGTCAGTATTCATATTACTATTATTATTATTATTGTTACTAAAATGTTATTATTATTGTTATTATTGTCGATATTAATATTATTAGTACCCTATTATTATTATTATTATTATTATTATTATTATTATTATTATTATTATTATTATTGTTATCATCATCCTTAATTAGATTAATATTATTATTATTAATATATTACTATTATTATTATTATTATTATTATTATTATTATTATTATTATTATTATTATTATTATTATTATTATTATTATTATTATTATTATCTCTATTAATATACTAATACTATCATGGATAATTTTATTATTATCATTATGAATATTATTATTTTTGTAAAATACTATTATTATTATTATTATTCCAACTGATATTAATATTGAGGTAATATTATTATTATTATTATTATTAACCTGTTAAGATTATTATTGTGGTAGTTATTAACATTATCATTATTTTTGTTAATTACTATTACTTAATTTAAAATCATAATTATTGTTAAATAAGTAAAATAACACTTACAAAAAAATAACTTTTTTTTATTTTCAAAATTATCATAATAAAAATAGAGAAAAGAAATCCAATTTGTACGGGGCGGAATAGGCAGCGAATCTCTACAATGTAAAGTTGATAATGTATTGAAAAGGGATAAACATACCTTACCGAACATGTCAACAAAATGGGGACAGCCATGGTTGTCCTGGGGGTCCTTGGGATAACTAAAAACATAAAATATTAGTTAAAAGTGGTTAAAAATCAATTTACCGATTGTTTGACCCGTTGCTATGACAACAGGCGACGAGCAAAAAACAAAATATATATTTAAAAGAAAACTATATAGTTAAATTTATCCTAAACCCTTAAACTTTGAGAATCGGAATGGTGGCTGCTAATACAAAATAATATATTTTATCATATAGTAATGCAAATCTTATTTTTACAATAAAATTCTATAAATTCTATTATAATATTTATAAATTATATAGTAATTTAAATTAAAATTTTTATTTTTTAAAATTAGTAAATTAGGATTTCTTTTTGGTAATTCAAATTAGCTTTCATAAATAGAAAATTAGAAATAAATTTTTAATCTGAAAAAAATAAAAATTCTAATATTAGTATGTTATAGGACCCAGAGTGTCCCCAGCAGTGAGCATAGCGCGTTGAGCACTGTTGTAGATGTTTTCGGGGCGTGTAAAGCAGGTAAAAGGTACATACCCATCCTTCCCTCGTCCAGATAGTATATTTTGGCCCTGAGGAACAGTGTTATGATTATTGTTAATTTAATTATAATTTGTTAATGGTAAATTTGATATTGATGTTTGAATGTGAATTGAAGTCGTTGGATATGGAGACACTAAAGGATCAAATGATTAGGTAAATTAGCAATTAGATAGATAGATGAAAGGGAGACCGATCAAGTAGAGCATGAAGTCTTCTATGACAGCTCATGAACCCGAGGAGGGTTAGGGCATTAGCAGTTCTTGAAAAGCTCACCTTTTGCTAACCTTCCACCCACTAGTTCACAGTACCAACGTCAATTTTGACGGGTGACTAGCGGCTCAAATTCTTATGTAGGCGCTGGGTGGGGAATAGTAACCCTTAAGCAGTTCAAACTATTTTAAGGACCCATCAGTGCCCAGCACTAGTGATGAAGACGATTCCAAGAATACACGTCCCCAAAGGTATTCTTATGAGATATACATATAAAAAGATAGCCAATAGACAATGTCACAAGTGTCTCTACAAGTAACTGTGTCGAATAAACCTTTAAATTTTAGTTTAAATTGTAGTACCCAGATAATCACATACAAGGTTTTATGTTACCACTCACCAATTGTTGACAATTTACTTAAAGAAGCAAGAGTTCATGAAAGTTAGAACTAAAATTATATAATTTGAATTGGAAACAATTCGATTAAAAGTTAAAAATTAAAATTGTAAAATTAAATCATGAAAATAATAAATTTAGAGTTAGAATATACAAAATCTCAAGGCAAAATTTTGTTTTATCTCTTCAAATTTAACACGAAAGGTTAGGGTCACAGAACATGTATATATACCGATTCATTTTCACAGAATTTTAACTTGTGTTAACTTGTTTTAATTAAACGAATCAGTTTTTGAACCAAAAACTCAAAACTCGTTTTAATGACTAAATCTACGTTTTTACTTTTGGTGGATTTCTGGGTGATGATATTTTGAAACTATATGGTTGTTACCCAGACAACCCGATACAAATATCTTTCGCTTACCATTCGGCACCCGTTGCTAAGCAACGTTTGAACTGTATTCGAGTGGGTAGATCGTCCGCAAAAAGTGAGCGCTATTGCTAATGCTATAATTGACCTAACGATCCATGGGTCCAACGAGCTGCCGATAGAAGGCCTGTGCTCGATTTCGATTTTTAGGTCCCATTATTATCATATCTCCTTCAAATGTTAACCTACACTCTCAAATCATTTATCTTTATGTCCATTCGCCTAGTCCTTCTGATCGTTGTCCGAGTTGATGATTTTTTATGGCCTGTAAACCCTTTGTTATGTTAAATAAACACAGTACATCTATTACCCTTATCCCTATTATAACTACAATGTTCCTTTTGTTATTGCTAGCCTTATCATTGATACTATTATATGTATTATCTTTATTAATTATTACTGCTATTACATTTATTATTACTCTTATTACTATAATTACCAATATATCTATAATTGTTGAGGTCTCGATTTTAGTGAGTCTCAACTTGCACTGGTTACTTATATAAATCAGAAGACAAAGTCAAATATATGTATATACTTTATTTATAAATAAAATTTACCAAATATACACTCCAAGATTCGAATTCTTTTAGATAGATACAATTTATTTTGAAGCAATTGATAAATAAAAATTGGGTGCGTGTTGTGTAATTGTTAAAATGTATGTCGGTGCGTGTTATATGAATGCGTGCAAAAATAGTGTAGAACGTTATCTGTTCGAATTTAAGATCTCAAAAAAGATTTCCTTTTTAAGACCACTTCTTTTGGTAAAAATTTTAAGGGCAATTTGAATGAAAATTCTTCAGTATTTATACTGAAAAAAAATACGTATTTACATAGTGAATTTATTTATTTTATTTTTTCCCATGCGCATTAAAAATTATTTGCTTATTTATTTAAAAATTTTTTTATTTCAAAAATTTATTTATTTATTTAATGAAATCTGTTACATTGAATTTCAAAAATTATTTATTTATTTAATGAAATCTGTTACATTACATTTCAAAAATTATTTATTTATTTAATGAAATCTGTTACATGTTTCAATTTATATTTATTTATTTTATTTGTTTTTTAGATATCGAAAAAATTTTAAAACATGGTTCATACAAAAATAATAAAATCAAAAAATGTTTTTTAATTATAATACTAAACATGACTACGAATGATAATAATAAAAACATATAAAATTGATTGTCCCAAAAATAAAAACATAATCATAGTTATTTGGATAAACATTAATTGTTCAACTTATATACAAAATAATAATAAAATTAAATATTCACATCAAATTGATAATTGTAATATTAATTGTTTGATACACAAGGAATAGATTTGCCGGGGATAGATCGAATATTGATTTGTTCTGCTGGGATTAAGAGTCTGCTGGGATTAAGAGTTTGAATGATCTGCATATTAGGAATTGACATTGATTTTGGGATTCTGTATTTATTTGTTTTTTATGCCCGTTCCTCAGCATATATGTTCACCCTGAACTTGCCAGGCCCCGCCTTGTAGTACTTGTTTAGGATAAATGTGGAGATGGGTCTACCCTCATCATCCAACATTCCTCCCTGGGCCGTTAAGATAATGTCCGCATTATCTTTTTCTGTCTTTACCATTTCCACTTCTACGTCTTGAATCATCATTTTCGTTCTCTTGAACCCTTTTCCCAATGCTAGGTTCAGAACATCTCCTTCATTAATTCTTCTTCCGAAGTGGTGGCACAAATCTCTTTCTGTAATTTTTTCTTTTTCTTTCTCTATGACGAAGTATGGCTCTTCTATTTCAATATCGGGTTCTGAGCCTAATTCCTCTGAGTCTTCTGTATTCTCGGTATCTGTCTCGTTTGTTTCTTCTTCGCATGACAAATACTCGTCGTCTGAATCCATATCACATTCCATTTGTTTGGATGTTGTTGGCTCTTGCGGTTCCAGTTTAACTGTTTCCGTAAGTTTTTGTTTCTTGTTCTCTTTTATAAAGATGACTTCATCATCGCTATCCCGCAATTCGTCTTCGAATGTTCTTCGGGTGCCATCTTTATTGAATTTTAATTCGATTTGGGAAGGTTCAATATACATGTCTTCTTCATTGTCCTCCTGAATCTGTGATAGTATTTGTTCCTTGTCATCATTATCCGAGTTCCATTTGATGACTTCTTCCCATTGTTTTTCTACGATTCCATATATCGCTTTTAATATTATTGTTGTCGATGCTGTGGAGAAGGGTTCGGGTTTTTCAAGAAGGTCATTGATTATTTTGTCTTTGTACCACTTCTTGTGATGGCTTATAATGTGGTACGCCAGGTTCGATAGCTTGATTTTGTGTGGGGCGACATTCTTCACAAATGAGCTCATAAAGTTATCTTCAGACATCTCTCGCACTCCCATTATGTTGTCTAGATCTAAGGTAAGTGCTTTCAATTTGCTCATAATATCGAATCCTATTATTATCTTCCCACATAATATTTTTGAATGTCGATTAGGGCTTGATATTCATCTTCATTTCCCACGATATTTTCTCTGTTGGCCATTGTTTTTTCGGGATAATAATGCATGATCTTTGTTCTTGGTGTGATTTTTTTATTATATATGGCTATCCCTTTAGCGTTTCTGATGTTGACATCTATTGGCCTCATGTTATCATTTGAATCACACACCAGCTTTATGTCCACAAACATAATCAGATTTTGTTTCTCGGTGGCCGATAGTTCCTTGTGGGTGAATGATTTTTTTCCTCTGATGATTTCCCCGTACATTTGCAGTCTCGACGGTATTGTTGGTAATAATCGAAATGGGTTTGGGATTGTTGGAACGTACAGTACTTCTATTGCGATGACACAAGGTAGATTGTTCATCTGTACTGTTAATTCATTGAAGTCATTTGGGACGCTTCTGTCGGTTTTTATTGTTTTGATAACCGCTGTGCACATACTTGTCGTTATGAGGGGTATCTTTTGCTGACATATTGAGACTTCTGTTTTCGTCATGTGGAATAATATCCGATGTGGAACTTTTTTCCCTCGTTTTGCTGCATCATCTGCGTTCGGAAATCTGTCGTATGCACCAATGAGCTCATGCAGTTTAACTCTTCGAGCCTCATTAAACTTTATTAGGTGTAATTCCCTTTCTTCTAGTTCCACTTTCATTTCGTTGGGAATACATACTTGGTTTGGGAAGCTGCGGACAGTAATAGGGGTTCCATCTGAACATATCTTATTCTGCAAGTTCTTGTAAAAGCTGCCATAATGTTTGTTTATCAGACAATAGTATTGCACTTTTTGGGATCTGGATTGCATTGTCAACTGGGATTGATTGGATTGATTGTTTTGTTTGAATTGCTTTGTTTGGTGATTGGGTTGCATTATCAACTGAGATTGATTAGATTGATTGTTTTGTTCGAATTGCTTTGCTGGGTGATATTGGTTGAGTTTGGATTGTATGTTTGGATTGGTTCTCTTTCTAAAAATAAAATATAAATATACATATTTGGTGCGCATTTGAGGTTTTTCCTTATACGCTTTTTTATATAAATATATGAATTTTATTAATATTACTGACCATACTATTTTATATTGTTGATTATTGATTTTATTAAACGAGAGTAGACATTGTATATTGACCTGGTACATATTTATCCAAGTGAAAATGCCCTGGTACACTTCTGACCAGTCGGTGCCGATACCGCTGCCTTTTCCACTTGTATTTTTTGTAGATTTGTACACTACTAACTATTGCTAATATCGCTATTGCTAAAATGCTGGCTGATATTACGTAAAAAGGCCATAATGGTTTTAGTGTTTGTTTTTGAAATGCTTGTAGTTCATTCCAACTTTTTATTACAATGGGTTTTCCTGTAGGTAATTTGATTAGCTTTTCTTTAAGTTGGATTGGTATTCTATAGGTTTTCGTTATTACTTCATCTATTATGGTTTGAGCTATTGTTTTCGGGGTTGTTATATTCATGTTTGGGCTTGAATTAGTTTGTATTATTACCGGTGTTGTATCTATGATTACTTTTTTTGTCATTTTGCGTTTTTTGGTCTGCATGGTTTTTACCCTTTTACATTGTATTTGTGATGTATCGTAGTCTGTATTCCATTGGGCGCATAGCGCGTATTGAGTGTTAGGTTCTAAGTTAATAAATTTAGCGTTGTCTCCCCTTTCGAACTCATTAGTAGTTTTTTTCTCTCTTTTTTCCATAAATTTTGGTTTGATATTTGTTGATTTTAAGTATAAATCTCTTATTGGCTTTTTATTTAGATTGAATACATTAATTTCGTGAGGTGAAATATTTATTAAAATGTCCCTATCTCCCATAAATTCGGTTTTGTACTTTTCTTTAACATTGGTTGTATTAATTATTCCTATGATTGTTAAGAAGATTGCTGACATCATTAACCCTTTCTGGGATCGTAAATTATATCTATGTGTGGGTCCCTCTACTATTTCTGATTCCGCTAATTTGCATCTGTTTACATGTACTACTATGGGATCCTCATTTTTATGTTTTTGTATATGTAAGTTTTCGTTGATTACTTTAATTACTTCATATGGACCTTTAAATGGTCTTGCTAATTTTGTCGTTTTGCCTTTTCCTACTTGTGGAGACATAAGTCTAACCTTATCTCCCACTTTAAAAGTATGGGGTTTACTTGTTTTATCGTATTCATCTTTATATTGTTCTTGTCTAAATTTAACTTTTAAATTAGCTACTTTATATACCTCTTGCATTCGTTCTTGCATTAAGGTTACGTAATCTGGTGCGTCTAAATATTGTGATACTCGTGGTTCAAAAACTGTATCAATGGGCGTTGCAGGTTCTCTTAAAAACATTAAAAAATATGGTGAATACCCTGTTGTCTCGTTGGGTGTGATATTATGGATGTATGTGCATTGACTTACGTATTCATCCCAATCATTTTGATTTTTTCCCACAAAAACCGCTAATCTACTGAGAAGTGTGCCGTTAAATCTTTCTACTAATCCATCAGTTTGAGGGTGATAAGCTGTTGTATTAATTTTATGTATGTTAAATATATTAGCTACCCTTTTGATTACTTCACTCATGAAATTTGCTCCCTTATCTGTTAATAGTTTTCTGGGTGTGCCGATTTTAAAAATAATTTTTTCTACAAGTAGTTTGGCTACCGTTTCTGCTGTCTCGTCTTTGGTTGGAAATGCCTCTGCCCATTTAGTAAAATAGTCACTAAAAACTAATATATGTTTGTTTCCATTAATAGTGGTAGGTAGTTTGCACAAAAAATCCATAGCACATAGCTCCATTGGGGATGTTGTAGCTGGTATTGGGTGTAAGGGTGCTTTAGTCTTTGTCCCCGTATTTTTTCTAGTTGCGCATATTGTGCATGCATTACACCATCTTTTAACATCTTTTTTTAAGTTATCCCAATAATATTTTTGCAATAATCTACTTGCTGTTTTTCTACTCGATAAATGACCCCCTAGAGCACCATCATGATATTGTAACAAGAGAATTTGTCTTAATTTTTGTGGTACTACTATTAACTGTTTTCCACTAAAATCCTCAATAACAACTAATTTCTTTGCGATTTTATATTTTTGATTTGTCCCTTTTCTAATTTCCTCTCTAATCTTAGAAATTTCCATATCTTTATTTTGTTCTTCTTGTATGTCTATGGGCTTTTCTGTCACTAAGGCAAAAACTTCTAATGCTCCTAGCTCAGGAATACGTGATAGTGCATCTGCATTTTTGTTTATCCTGCCTGGTTTATAAATAATCTTGATATGCATGTCTTGTATTTTCATTGCCCATTTTAAAAGTCTACTTGATGTATCTTTATGTTTCCAAAGGCCTTCTAATGGTTTATGGTCCGTTCTTATTACCACTTCCGTTCCATATATGTATGGTTTGAATTGTTTTAATGCAAATACTATGACATAAAATTCCTTTTCTATGGTTGAGTACCTAAGTTGTGCTCCTTTTAATGTTTTACTTGCATATGCTATTACGTAATCTTTACCCTTTTCTTCTTCTTGTCCTAAGACTGCCCCTACGGCTTTCCCGCTGGCGTCCGTCATGACGATAAATTGTTTCTTAAAGTCTGGGTATCGTAATATTGGTGCTGTTATTAATTTCTCTTTTAACTGATCAAATGCCGTTTGATGTTCTAGTGTCCATTTCTTTTGTGGTTTATTGATTTTATCATTTATTGTCTGTACTATCAATACTCCTTTACTTTCTCCTTTTGTTTTGACTCCTTTTGTTAGTTCTATCATGGGTGCTGCTACTTTTGCGTAATCTTGTATAAATTTACGGTAATACCCGGTTAATCCCAAAAATCCTTGTACTTGTTGCAATGTTGTTGGGACTGGGAAATTTTTTACAACTTCAATTTTTTCTGGGTTAGGTATTATACCCTCCACCGTGACTATGTGACCTAAAAATAGCGCTGATGGCTCTGCCAATTTACATTTTGTCGGTTTGATTTTAATCCTTGCCTTTTTTAGTCTTAGTAACACATTTGCTATATCTTTTAAATGTTCCTCAAAAGTTTTTGATGCAATTAATATATCATCCATATATACTGCGCAATGTTGTACATCTACTAGTATTGTATTCATTAGGCGCTGGAATGTTGCGGGTGCATTAGTTAACCCAAAAGGTAATCTAGTGTATTCGTATAATCCATCTTCAATGACAAAAGCAGTTTTTTCCGCATCCCCCTCTTCCATTTAAATTTGCATATACCCCTTATTTGCGTCGATAACTGTAAAATATTTAGTATCTCTTAATTTATCATATTGCTCTTGTGCTTTCGGAAATGGGTATGAATCTTTAATTGTTACATCATTTAATTTACGGTAGTCAATGCACATTCTAATTTCACCATCTTTTTTCCTAACTGGTACAATGGGTGATGCCCATTGTGAAAAACTTTGTTTTATTACGCCCGCCTCTTTTAACTCTTTTATTTGTCGCTTTATCTCTTCCCTTAATTTATAAGGTACCCCATAAGGTCGTTGTTTTATTGGTCTGGCGTTCCCCGTATCAATTACGTGTTTAATGATGTCAGTATCGCCCAAATCAAACTCATGTTTTGCAAATACGTCACTATATTCGTCAAGTAAAGTTTGTAATTGAAATTGTTGGGTTTCATTTAAATAGTTATTATTAATTTTTACTTTATCATAGAATTTAACGTTATTTGTCTTACTTAGTTCGACCGGTTGTTCACTGTTATTTCTCATCACCATCGTTTCACACATTTCGAATGTTTGCTCTAATTCACCTTTGAACAACTTTCCCAATCTTGTTCCTTTGTGAATTTTCACATTGCTTCTCTCGTAATTAGCAATTCTAATTGGAATTATTCCGTTTTTTGGTATAACACATTCGTCAGTTAACATTATATTATGATTTTTTGTAATTGACTTATCCAGCTCAAAAATAAAAGTGTCCTCACTTTTGACGTTAACTTTTACTGGAATTATATGATCACAGTGATATTCTAATTCGAAGGCTTCCAATGCTACTACTTCTGCAAATCGTGATTCCTGATAGTTTGCTTTCCTTTTGATTGCACCATCAGTTAAGTCGATAACGCAGTTATCTAACTTGCGAAGGATATCTATCACTAGGATGCATTTACTTCTGCATTCAGTCATTACTTTGAATACGTGATTAACTGTTCTACTCGGAAAATGAACAGTGAGCTCAATATCCCCTCTCACTTGCATAGTATGCGATGACATAGATATTATCGTATCATTTGTACTTTTTATATCTTTTTTTAGATTTTCTGATAGCTGATCCTCCCTTATCATGGAGGCAGCTGCTCCGGTATCTACTAGTGCTTTGATGATTATATTATCGATTAATACTTGGATGCTTGGTCTGGCTTCATTGAGTTCTCGTAATATCTCGTTTGCTTCAATACCGTAACATCCATAGGTCTTCCTTGTTACGCAATGACAGTTTGTTATTTTGTTATCCAGGTTGTTACTCAATTCTCTCAGTTGCTGGTTTTGACTGTCGTACAGTCCCCCTTGTGGTTGTTCCACATTTTCAGATCCACTTGGATTATCATCGTTTTTATCATTTTCCATCAATTGTTCCTCTTCTACTCACCGGTTTTTAATTAATCGTATTTCTTTGTCATGAGTAGTGGGATGTGTCACATCCAGCACATGTCACATCCAGCACAGTACCCCCCCCCCGCCGAGAGAAAATTTTTCTAAGTCCAAAAGTACAAAAAATTTTTAAGACAAAGACAATGACTCATTCAAGGTCATTGAAACAAAGACCATGACTCATTCAAGGTCATTGGATGACTCATCATATTTTTCAAGGTCATTTAAACAAAGACCATGACTCATTCAAGGTCATTGGATGACTCATCATTTTTTCAGGGTCATTTAAACAAAGACCATGACTCATTCAAGGTCATTGGGTGACTCATCATATTTTTTCAAAGTCATTTAAACAAAGACCATGATTCATTCAAGGTCATTGCATGAGTCATCACATTTTTTCAAGGTCATTCAAAAGTAGGTCAAGGTCATATTATTTTTAAACATTTTTAAATTTAAATTTACTACTTATAAAAATAAGTAGTATATATTTTGTAAATTTATTTTATTATTATTAAATTAAATTGTTTGTTTTAATCAAGTCAATTATTTTATTATAATAATTATTATTATTATTATTAATATTATTAATATTATTATTATTATTTTTATTATTATTATTATTAATATTATTCTTTTTATTTTTATTATTATTTTTATTATTATTATTATTTTTATTATTATTATTATTATTATTATTATTATTATTATTATTATTATTATTAATATTTTTATTATTATTACAAGTTTTATTTATTAAGATTATAATTTTTATTATTATTATTACATGTTTTAATTTTTTCTTTATTACAAGCTTTATTTATTATTAATATTATTCTTTTTATTTTTATTATTATTTTTATTATTATTATTATTAATATTATTCTTTTTATTTTTATTATTATTTTTATTATTATTATTTTTATTATTATTATTATTATTATTATTATTATTATTATTATTAATATTTTTATTATTATTACAAGTTTTATTTATTAAGATTATAATTTTTATTATTATTATTACATATTTTAATTTTTATTACAAGTTTTATTTATTAAGATTATAATTTTTATTATTATTATTACATGTTTTAATTTTTTTTTATTACAAGCTTTATTTTTTATTTATTATTAATATTATTCTTTTTTTTTTATTATTATTTTTATTATTATTATTATTAATATTATTATTTTTATTATTATTATATTTATTATTATTGATTATTACATATTTTAATTTTTATTACAAGTTTTATTTATTAAGATTATAATTTTTATTATTATTACATGTTTTAATTTTTTTTTTTTACAAGCTTTATTTATTATTAATATTATTATTTTTATTATTATTATATTTATTATTATTATTATTATTACATATTTTAATTTTTATTACAGGTTTTAATTTTTATTACAAGTTTTATTTATTTTTATTATTATTATTTTTATTTTATTATTATTATTATTATTATTATTTTTTTTACTTTTTATTAATAATACATATATATATAATAAAACAAATACATAAAAACAACTATATAAAAAACATCTATATAAAAACAACTATATATAAAAAACAAAAACTTCATAAAAAGTAAATCAATTATTAATAATACAATTAAACAAATATCAAGTTTTATTTCACGTTTCTTCACGCTTGGCATTTGATTATGAAAATATTGATAATAAAAATAATAATAAAAAATTATAACAAATGAAAATACCAAAGAGAAATTTTCACAATTTTTATTTTTATATACAAATTTGTTAATAAATATCAATAACATTCTCAAATATCTCATCAAATTGCTGATTGCGAACTGCTGGATCGGTTTCAGGCATGATTATATTACCACCAACATCAAGGACATCAACCCCTCTATAATGACCATATGCAAAACTCGAGTTTTTCCCTACCCAAGCTCTCTTATCGTCATGATTATTTAATGCTATTTTAGAATTTTTAAAAGTGAACAGCTGATGATTTCGGGTCCCTATCCTAGTTTGAGGTACCGACATAATACTATTGTTATTATAACAATTCAAATATGATTGGTGTTTAATGTCGGTACCCGGTAATTTTACACCCTTAGCTCGCATTGTTGATTTATTTCCTAACAAGCTATAACATTTAGGGCGCAAGAAAACCCACTCGCTATATCCTAACCCTTTACTCTCATCCTTGAACTTGCCAATAACCGAGTCAAGTCGTCTAGAATATAAAGGATGAGAAGGATCATAATTTGATGTATCTAACAGATCATCCGAAATCATAGCTTTTAATAAAATTTCTAATTTTAAATTTTTTATCTCCAAAAAGAAGCTATCTGTATCACCCGCTACTAGATTGATATCACAATTGTAAATATCACGATATTTTTGTAACTCAACATACTGTAACTGGTACATCCGTAGTTTGGATAAATCTAGAACTGATTGACCAATATAACTAGGTCTATCCAAACATATTGAGTCCTTATTAAGATGAGCGGCAAAAAGATCATCAGTAATCTCTATTGTTTTTCTAAATGCCGGTTTTGACGAATATGTAATTAACTTTTCAGCTGAATTACATAATCGCAAATTCATCCTCTTTTTAAGGTTCTCAACAGATTTACCATACAGACTGTTGTATACAATTTAAATAAATCTCTATATAATTCACTAACTGCATTTGCACGCAAGTTAGTGTTTTTATCGATATAATGTTTAAAAATAGGAGCTTGCTTGTATTTAATAGCTCTATGTATATGTGTAACCTTAGCCCCGAGAGAAAGATAAAGCCTGAGAAGCCTCCAATGAAGAACATAGTTCTTCTTAGGATAATGCGTTAGCATTAACTTCTCAACTTTTGAATTTGGTGGGCACATCTTTTCCGGTCCAATCGGAAAGTCATTTAGAAAATCATGTAAATTATCTGGAATCTCGATATCAACTTCCATAGTATATCCATATGGAAGGATTTCAATATCCACAACATTCGCACATTCATTCAAAACCTCATCCAAACCATCATACACCCAAGTAAAATCAGCGTAAGGAAGACTTTGGCTGAGAGCCCAACCATACAGATTATTTATATCTATGTACAATAATTCTGTATCCTCCGAAGCAGCAATATAATGTTTGTTAACAAATGTTAACCCACCCCGTATTCCACCTTCGTAAAAATTGAACATTTCCATGTCCTGTAAAAGTTCAATGGGTTCCGTTAATGTCATAAGCGCTGAAGCCCATGACATACCCGGAATGCCATAAAAGTTTAGAGGTTCAAGACCATTGTAAACAATAGCCTTGGCACGGAATTGTTGAAAATAGTCCGCAAGGAGGAATACATCAAGTTTAAGGTAAATTAACATATAATCACGCAAAGTCCTACAGTTTTGCTGCGTCCAGATTAGTTGTGCCCTATCGTACTCATCTTCACTTACGCCCTCCCAAATTGGAGGCAACTCATAAGTAGTCTCAAGAACTTCCTCCGAAACAGCAAAATTATATGGAAAAATACCTTTACAGTCGACTATAGAACCTTGAAAGACAGACGAAGTCAATGGAAGAGAAGTTAGCGTTTTCACAGCCTTAGCTAACGAACAATTAACAAATTGCATACTGTCGATAAAGCGAACAGCCAATTTGTTAATGTGAACAATTAATGAAATAAATTTTTCTGTAGAGGTCGGTATGATATCTAAATTCCATGAAGGAAAGCGATCGAGACCATATTTTAAAATATGGTGAAGGTCATACCCTCTTAAATTATGAAAGACTATAGGTAGTAACCGATAAATCCTACGAGCTATATTACATTTTCGGCAAGCTGCCCCTAGATAATTACCAGTAAAATGGCAATGATCTCTAACCGGATTTACAATCGGTTTTTTACATAAATAACAGGTTCGACAAGATTTAAACTGTCGAACCTCACTGAAAGACATAGGTTCTATCAATTTATCACCTTCCGAATCATAGTACGGAATAACAATTTCAGTTGCAATTTCCTCAATTTTCTTAAGAAAATCAGGAATGCAATCAATTCCGTAAAAGTAATAATATGATTTTGTGTTAGTATAATTATTAATTAATAAAAGGCCTGCTGCAATAGGCATATGAATTTGATGATGTCTATCATCAGGAGGTAAAACCGATTCAAAATCGGCATAAATCACAAAAGGTGGGGTGATATGTTTAGAATAATTTAGGAATTCTAAATTTTTATTTTCGGGGAGCGTGTATAGGGTTGTGCCAGTCTGATTTTTGGCGCATAATGCAACATGTGTATTGAATGCATTATCTAATCTAAACCCATTAAGGCAATGTGGACACCAACGACATCTAATTTGAATGTTACAGTCAGGGTTTTGATGGCAATTCATTAACCAGTTGATATTGGTCACAGCGGTATAATGATATCTATCATTATTTTCAAGTAGTAATAAATAAATAGGGTTTCCGTCAGTGACTTTGCTTCTATGGATCAAACTTAAATGAGGATGGTGAAAGACATAATTATCTGGAACCTCATCAATTATAACAGTTGGTGTGTACGAAAACACATTTATTGCTAATTTTAAAGTCGAATTTTTTCGAACTTTGGGATGTATATTAATTTCATGGGACAATCCGTGATCTCATCGTATTCTAATTCGTCTAAAAACTCTGTATATTTAGAGACTCTTTGGGGGTTTTCACCAATTATATCTTTCTTTAATAAATAAAGAATAGAGTAAAGGAAGCACTTGTCGTCATTGTTTTTTATATTTACTATGGCTCCTTTATTTTTCAATGCAGAAGGGGTTTTAATATATTTATGTCCAGACAAACGATTAATAGGAGCATATTTTGTTAAAATAAAGTGAATTTCCATAATATTAATAACACGCCATCCACTGCCTAAATGGGTGAATTGTTCTATTTTTTCATTAAGCTTATTAACCCCTTCACTTAAAAAGTTATCTGAAAATGTCTCCGCATTATTTGAAAAATAATTGTCACGGATCTCGCCATCTTTTTCAAATTTAATTAATATCGCGAATTGAATTTTAACGCTCCCCATTTTATTTATCTCAAAAATTAATTTATTACTGATTCGCTCAGTTAAAGTTACTGTAATTAGTAAAGTTTTGATAGCGCCATTTAAATTTACTGAAATGTTCGGCTCATTCTCTAATACAGAACCTCCGAATTGTATAATATTTTCATTATTTATAGTAGGTATAGTATTTTCATTAATTATAATTAATTAATTTATAATATTTTCATTATTTATAGTATTTTCATTATTATAATAGGTATATTATTTATAATATTTTCATTATTTATAGTATTTTCATTATTTATAATAGGTATATTATTTATAATATTTTCATTATTTATAATATTAGAGTCATCATCATCACTGATTTCGATGACTTCTTTTTTAATTATTTTATTTGGGATATTAATTTTAATAGGTGCAGCAGGTCTTTTATTCTTTTTATTTGATGTTTTTTTATTTTGTAGTATATTCAAAATATCGACGTTATTTTTATTAATTTTCTTAAACATATTTATTTTACTAGACTTGAAAGAATTCAAATGAACCCCATGTTCCCTAAAAAATTCTTTATATTTAATGTTCTGGGATGTTTGCATATGGCGCAGATAAAAAATTTGATGCCATTAAATCTATGGCGGTAATATTTTTTCATTTCTTCATGGCAACTTTCATTATGTTGCAACGATGAGATGCAATATCTCGGATAAAATGCCTAATAAAAATATTAAATTAAAAACCTATATAAAGTAACTATGATATAAAATATCTAATAATTCTAACAAATAAAACCTTAAATACAATAATATTTGCATGCTCACTGCAAACTATTAAATAATTCTAATAAATAAAACCTTAAATACAATAATATTTGCATGCTCACTGCAAACTATTAAATAATTCTAATAAATAAAACCTTAAATACAATAATATTTGCATGCTCACTGCAAACTATTAAATAAAATATCTAATAAAATAATTCCTATATAATTCATATATAATTCAATTACGTAAGATCTATAATAAAAATGCCTATATAATTCAAAAACTATTTGTTCAACTATATTTGTTTATAATTTATTATGTTAATATATGTTTCAGTAATAATACTTTTTTAAATATATTATAAATTAATGATATTTGAAGTATTATTAAAATAATACTTTAAATTTCATCAATTTAAAAATATATTTATCATAAAACTTTTGAAATAAATAGATCCTTATTATAAATTTATTATAAATTATTGATATTTGATGTAATATTTTAATAATACTTCAAATATCATTAACTTAATTTCGATAAATAAAAATAAATAAAAAACTAACATTTATCTCCTGATTCCGACGAATCATCATCCTCTATAGAAGAGAGGTCCTCCATATCTTCCCCAGTAACGAGGGCATCTCCAAAAACAGTGGCATAATTATTGTCATCCCCAGAAATGGGGGCATCTCCAAAAACGGTGGCATAATTATTGTCATCCCCAGAAATGGGGGCATCTCCAAAAACGGTGGCATTATGATGATCATCTGCATCCAAATCAACTAAAATGTTTTTTAAATATATAATAAAATTAAATTAAAATTTACCATCTTCGATAATATCCTCTTCGCTATCGCTGATAACAATTGTATCTTCGATTAAAATAACTTCTAAAATAATTTATAAATAAAACATATATAAAATTAAAATTTACCATCATCTTCGATAATTATAACATCATTTTCACGATCTAACTGATCTTGTATTTCTGTTAAAGTATACCAATCTAGAAAAATATAATAATAAAATTAAAAATAAATTAAAAATCCTTACCATTTTCTTCGACCAACAATTGGCGTAAAATTCTTGAGTTCTCCATTTTAAAATTTTTGAAATCCCACGAGTAAAATTTTGAAATAATTGTGACAAATTCTACATTTGTCAATGTTTATAAAGAGAATAATATTTTCAGGATTTAGTCAATCACATTTAAGCAATACACACATATAGGTGAGAGATTTTTAGACATGTTTTCTTTGTAAAACACATGCAGTCTACACTGTGACTGCCTGCGTTCTTTGTAAAATCACATACATACTTTTGTTTGTATGTGTTTTCTTTGTAAATCACATACATACTTTTGTTTGCATGTGTTTTCTTTATTCAATTTTGTGTATGCATGCACTTATCATGTGATGATCACGCACTTATCTTGCAATGTCTTTGTGATCACGCACTTATCATGCACTTTCTTTGTGATGATGCATTATCTTTAATTAAACACATAATAATATTTATAATAATAATAATAAAAATAATATTAATAATAATAATATAAAAATATTAATAATAATAATAATATTAATAATAATAATATAAAAATATTAATAATAATAATTATAATAATAATAATAATAAAAATAATAATAAAAATATTAATAATAATAATAATAATAATAATAAAAATAATAATAATAATAATAATAATAATAATAATAAAAATAATAATAATAAGTAATAATAGAATAATAAAAATAATAATAATAATATTTATAAAAAGAATAATAAAAATAATAATAATAAATATTAATAGTTAAAACACAACAATAAACATTAATACATTTATTAATCATCAAATCTCTTGGATAATAACCAAGCTAAACAATGTTGACCACATGTTAAGTTCCATGGTTTTTGATACATAGTTTTATTATAGACAATAGGTTTACCCATTGTTTGCAGTTTCGAAACAATTAAAGCCGGATAATAGAAACCCATAGGATCAAATACAAATATCTTGCTAGGTTTCATATATATTGCTAACCAATGTTCTCCACCGAGATGAGATGATTGAGTATTGACGATTATGGCTTGATTATTACGTAAATATGGAATTTTATCAAGAGGAAAAACCCCTAAAAATTCATGTCCTAGTATTTGTTTTCCAATTCGATAGACCTGAACAGAACTACATCAATAATATTAATAATACATTTAAAAACTTACTCCATGACAAACTATCATAAATTATCTATACATTTATACCAACATTTTCAAACCAACAATGTTCGTTCAAACCAACACTGTTCTGTTTGCAGATATTTGAACTTCATTTTCAAACACTCCATATATTACAACATTTACCGGTTCAGTTGTAGCTTTAGCAAACTTTATATCTAATCGTAAATTACCATTTTGAGGTAATTGACTCTGATTTAAATCGAAATCGGGTGCCAAAACAAATGTGAAGAATGGATATTTGCTTTTAAAATCTTCAAGAGTTATACCACAATTAAGGTTTTTATCCAAATAACCCATATTTCTAACTATACTCTGCATATATGTAGCACAATAATTATCATTTTCGAAATCTTGAGTATATGTTTCTCTATAATCACTATTTTTCGATAAAGTTAGCGATGTTACACCAAAGTTTTTGAAAATTGAGCTCGATGTTAAGTATGATCCATTATATTGAGATTCACTTTGAAATGTTACCAATATAAAGTTGGGCATTCTTCTATCTCCAAATATTTGTTCCTTATAGAAAGAAGCTGAACCTTTAGCAATAGCAAATTGAACAATTTCCTTTGTTTTCAATGGATATATTGCATGCTTAGAATTAAGCCCCAATTGATGACCGGCTAATACAGAGGCTCAACCCGAACTCTTCTTACCAATAATTTTGCATCAACTAATTGAAGAATTGGTGTTGTGGTGGCACTTGTTAGTGATAATGCCGAATCAGATCTTTTCAATCTAATGTGTACATTAACACCTGGAGTAAATATTTCGGTTGATCCATAAAATCGAGTTGTAATGATGAGCACATGGTAAATAATTTCGAACCTTTAATCCACTTTTTCCTATCATCATCACTACCATAACCCATAGGAGCTAAACATGTATTTTTAGTATCACTATTGTAATTTATAATAGTTTCTATTAGAGCTTTGTGAATATATGTACTGTTTCCACCCTCAATCTTGATATTATTAAATCCGAGAACTGCATCTTTAAAAAGTGTATGAAACAAGAAATTGTTTGGTATTACATCACTAGGTTCACCCAACGGTTTTCTATCTTTATCTACAACTTTGATCTGAACAGTTAACAATGTATCATTCAAATCTAAATATTGAGTTTGGGAACCATTAATATAAAATTCAATATCGGTTCTACTATCCATAATAGAATTCATCGGGAATACCTCTTCAAAGGCCCCCATTTCAATTACTGCTTGGGGAGACGGTCTATCAAATAAGCACAATTCAGATTTACCACAAATCATTTTTGAAATATAGTTCCATGTCCTTTCATTCGTTTGTTTATATGTTTATGATGTCTTTTACGTTTTGGAATCGGTGTTGGTGCAGGTTCTTGTTTTTGAAACATACCTGCAACACTAGGTAGAACTTTCCCTAACTCGGATAATGCATTTGATTTCAGAGATGGCAATATTTTCTGCTCATTCATTATCACATCTTTAGCAGTTTTCATACCAAAACTACCAAGGCGTTTAAGAATAGGAAGTGCAAATCTACCAATTGTTCTCAACCAACCTGATCCATACTGTTTACCAATAAAATATGGTAATTCGCCACCACTTTGGCTACCACTATACATACTAATAATATCGTTATTGGCCATCTAATTACGAAAATGTAATGTCAAATGAGTTTTGTATCTTACTAAATTCAATAAATTTACCGCTATCATCACGAATATTTATTTCTATATTGTTTATACATGATGTTGATACCGGTAAGTACATGGGATTATCGATATTTATATTGACAACTTCATCCTGGTCATGTTTATCAACCCAAACAGATTTCAAAAGAGGAACCAAAGAATCACCAACAATTATAGGATCGATGATGTTAGTATATATGAACATTTGCCTATGAAGTTTTATTATTTTGGTTTGCGTACACCAAAAGCACTTGTCCTATATGTTTGCTTATCTAATCCCAATGTATTAGCCAAATTTTATCAAATGTAATTTCACAAATGTTATTATTCAGACTGAATTTACATAATCCATCTTTAACAAATTCAATAGTTTTAAATATATGTAAACAATTGAATGAAAATATATTTATGTAATTCTTCAAGTGTTCAATATATAAATCATTAGTAAAATGTAAATGTCTCTTCAACTTCATTAATATATGATAATGATATTTTGATGTTTTCGATTGTTACACTTTTTTCATCAAATGTTTTGAAACGTATTAGGTATTCAGTACCAGGAACAACAATGCTAAGCTTATCACAACCCATTCGCTTGGCATCCTCAATACTTTCAAACTTTATTGTAAATGACTATAATCACAACTAACATTCAATCCATCTTTGAAAAACATGCCACAATTTTCATCTAAAATCTGATTCGGAATATGACAATATCGTTCAAAATTATTGATTGAGAAAATACCACTACAGGTTTTGGGTACACGTTTCTTGAATCCGATTTTACAATGACTATAAATGGGAATGTATTGTACACAAATGTAAAGTCTTGCAAAGCAACTTCCAATTTCCATGTAAATAAATGGGATTTTGAAGATCAACCATAAATTTACTTGCTTGATTTTCCGGATGGATTAGTGGGCAACTATTACTCGGTAAATTGTATAGAAACTCATTTTACTAGGTCTTTTGATGATATCCATGAGGGTTTTTGATATCCATGCCATTTGACATAGTATTGTTTATCCTTACCCACCATTTTAGTTTTCAATATTTTCTGAATTCTGAACACTGTAGGTTTGGAAATAACTTGTAATTCCTGTTCATAGAATTTCCCTTGTATTAAATTGTTATCACTATCTTTAATAACATACATTACAGGACTCTGTTTAGTATTAATTTTAGTAATTTGAAATACCTCATCACTCCAATTACTGTCGAAATTTTTGATGAAAGGTGAAGCAGATATTTTACTAATTCTAACGTGATCACCAACTTTATATTTTGGTTTTGTAATAGTAACTGTTTTAGACCGTACTGATTTAGCTAATGTTTTCGAGCTGATATCTACGGGTCTCAACCATTCAGACCTCGATGTGATGAATTATTATAACTAACAAGTATTTTCGGTAATACATTTATCCATATTTATTACCTTGATGCACGAAATATTTCTTCAATTCTATCCCTCAACGTCCGGTTAAATCTTTCAACATGTGCGGCTTTGTATTGAGAATGTACAGAATAATGATTTATTTTGAGACGATCCAGGATTTGCTTACTTTACTATTGTAAAACTCCTTGCTATAATAATAATAATAATAATAATAATAATAATAATAATAATAATATAATAAATAATATTAATAATAATAATAATAATAATACCTAAATCGGTTTGCAATTGTCTGGATGCTCATTTTTAAACATTGAGTTAATTGCTTTAGATATTTCCTCTGCAGATTTTGTCTTTGTTGGTACACCGCGAGCAAACGACTGAAAACATCAATACACGTTAAAAATATTTATAACCCTTGTTATTTCGATACGGTATCATCTCCATCAAATCCATTTGCCATAAATCATTAATACCGAATGTCTTATAAGCTCTTGTTGGAAATCTTTTCCGCATTGGTTTGTTTAAACTGTACGCAAGCTGATCTGACAACCACTTTTGCGTTTCCTTTTTCGACTTTGGGACTCTTTTCTTTAAACTTTGCCACTCCACCGAAACCTGCTTCGTCTTCTGGGTTCGTCAAATCTTCTCCATTACAACAAGATGATTTAAATTTTAATTTAACATTAGGTATTGATTGCCCATCGTTTATTGTGATAATAATGATAATGCTAATGGTAACATTGCTCAATAAAACCACCTTGTTGTTTTATATATGATTTTTCTCATTTGCTGTCGATTTTTATTATTTACTAGTAATAACAAGGCTTACGATGTTTATTCAATACTAGTTTTTTAGAATTACTGATTTTTAATTTTACCTCTGACTACTTTTAATAGAATTTTGAGTAAATCATCGACAACAAAAGTTGGAAAAGATTGTAAAATAGACATTCTTTTCATACTCGAAGCCTTTAACAATGCATTAAAATATGGGAAACTCCTATGATTTTTTACAATTTTATCTGTTTTTCTTACTCTTTTTAATAATGTTTTTCGAAATTAGATTCATTGCAGGGTAATTCTCGGTTATTAGTTTTTTAGATGGTGTATAACTGGTTTTTGGTGGAACTTTATTTATAGTCTTTTTAATACTTTGTCTAAGTTTTCGGATATTTTTAAGCCTGGATTTCATAAACATTTTTACATGTTAAAGTTTTCAGCTTTGTTTATATACCATGGCACCTTCTTTATTGAAAATATCGGTTTTTACCCGTAAATCATCATTGCATTGTTGTGTGAAATCAAGAAATATATATCCATGTGGTGATTTTGTAGCATCTTGAAATGCACTGATGAGAAAATTAGGATTATTAGGGTATGCCTGTTGAGCACGAATAACTGTTGCATCTCTAGGATTCTTGAAAATAACTAATATTGAACATTTAAATTCCTTGTTCGATGTGCGCCACCCTGATGAAATAGATTTTGAGTAATAAAGATCACAGTAACACCAACATGTCTACTGATTTTGTGAATAAATTATTAAAATCCTTTTCTTTATTAGCTTCCTGATACAAATCATCAATAATGATGACATCACCTTTCCTTAAACGACTTGACCAGTTTTTATCGAAACCCTTTACTATTTTCATGTTTTTCAATTTACAGAAATTATCTTGAGTTAATCCATGTTCTTCATCTGCACCTTATGCCAATAAATCTTGTTGAATTTTGTTTGAAATAAATTAGATTTCAGTAATTTACACACAAACATAGTTTTACCACTACCACTTGGGCCAACGATTTGATATACCGCATCATTTCTTAATTCCATTATTAATTTGTATAATTATAGGTTTTTGTTTATATTATATGATTTAATGAACTCTTCCTAAAAACTCATATATATAGCTTAATATTTCTTTATTGTTTAATTATGTTATCAAATATAAATTATAAAGGAACTTTCGATGTATCAAAAATGACGTTTCCAAATGGTAAACCCCAGCAAATTGTAGATAGGAGTGGAAAATACCCTATAATATTTTTCAAATCAGGCAAATGCAGAATCATGGGATGTAAGAAACCTTTAGATGTCAATAAATTACAATATAGAATAAAGGATCGTAAAATACAGTCAATTACAGTTACCATGGATAAAGGACAATCTATCAATCTATACAACATGTCAACAAAATGTCTTTGTATGTTCGAACCAGAATTATTTCCTGCACTGAGGCTTTTAAAATACAACCCAATGTGTGTTAACGTGTTTGCTAGTGGCAAAATAGTTATATTAGGGGTGCGAAATCTAGAGTACAAAAATATTGTTTGTGATATACAAAATGAAATCACCGGATTGGTCGATATCTGATTGGCTAATGATTGATTAAAACAACTTGCTTATTCATTTTATTTCATTTTTAAAATGGAAAATACTTCAAGCACAAAATTAAGCAAAAAAGAGATCGAAAATTATGGTAAATTTATTATTTATTATTTATTAATATTAATATCTTTGTTTCCAGATAAATATCAGGCCGTATTACTGGAAAGATTATTCTTCTTCTATCCTCAACTCAGAGCAATAGTCAAAGACCAGCCTGAATCAGTAATTCCAGATTTGGTCTATACAACCACCAACATATGGATTTTTAACATAATTGATCAAGCTCTATGGGATATTAAGCTTGACAGAAGACCAAAGGAGATGGAACCCGAATACCCTTGTATTCTGGGTTGTAGCTGCTGCGATTTTCGATACCAGCGCTAGGTGGAATAGTGCCTGGCAAAATCAGTTAGAAATTCTTCGAAATACCAACTTTTTCGAAAATAAATGTATTTTATTTTGATTGTTTTGGTAGTTTTATTGTTGGTAATAAATGTTTCTGTATTTTATTTTTGTTTTGTTTTGTTAGTGTTGGTAATAATAGTTTTATTTTTATTGTTTTGGTAATAATATTAATAATAGTAATAGTTTTATTTTTTGTTAGTTTTGGTAATAATAATAATCGTAATTTTATTAGTATAGTAATAATAATAGTAATAATAATAGTAATAATATTAATAATAATAATAATAATAATAATAATAATAATAATAATAATAATAATAATATTACATTTTATATAGATGATATGTGTAAAATCATAAAACTCAACTGGTTAATTTACATACAGTCACGCGCTTAACATGCAATTATCATGCACTTATCATGCATGATTCTGATTGGTTAATCAGTATCTATCCAGGGTATAAAAGTGCGTCACTACCTTATAAAGATCATAAATCAAATATGACCAAGAAATAAGCGTCCAACCAGTTCAGATGTTCCACAATTATAAAATGTATTTTTTAAAGGAGCCTATTAATATGCAATTGGCAAATCCGGTCAAACTCAATAAAACGCAATTTCAATCTCTTGCTGGTACTCTCTCAATGTTAGATATCAAGGATATTGATAATACGTTCAAAAAGATCAATTCCAATTTAAAATGCAATGAAAATGCTTTCTTCACGAGTCAATATACCAGATATTATGATGCATTTACAGAAATAGGATTCAAAGAACAGGAAAACTGGTATATAACAATAACAATCCAAGGATATAAAGCAGATCAAAACGATGTGCTTTCTCCAATCTGGAAAATTGTTACTGCTAGACTTTCACAGTTATTTTAATGTATAGTGTTTAATAAATGTATTAATGTTTCTTTGTTATTCTATAAACAAATTATAAGTAGTTTTAAAATAGTGTTAAAATGATGTCTGAAAAAGGTAAAATATAAAATATAAATAATTAATTAATTTTGGTTTAGAATATTTAATAAACTTTTTGTTTGATAAACTTGAAGAAATAACCGGTGTAAAAATTAGAGATATGTTGACTCTAGTTGAAGCATTGAGTAAAGAATCGGATTGCGAATCTGAATGTCAGAGTGATTCTGGATGTCAGAGTGATGAAATTGTTAATGATGGAGATACTGAAATTATTAATGATTCTGAAGAAATTATTAATGTTGAAGAAGATACCGAAAAAGATGAGCCTACCGAATTTAAGAATTGTATTGATCATGTTATAGAAAATATTATGATAGAATCTTGTGGTGATGAAGAATGTACATGTAATAATCAATAAATCTTTAAAATATAGTTTTTATTAATAAAATAACAAAGAAATTTTTATTAAAATCTATGATAAACCTTGTTACATAAATATAAAACAGATACTCCAGTGAATAGTTTTAATAAAAATTTGCAATTCTCGATATAAATATCAGAGCGTTTGGCTTCTGCGGCAACTTGAATAATAGCTGTCCATCCACCGTTTGATTCTACCACGGATCAATTTTTGTTTCTATCACCTAAATAATAATAAATTATTAACAATATAAAGTAATATACCTCTATAGACCATTGGAAATAATTTTCATAGTCGGATCAGATTTTTAATATCATGTGTTTCATGTACATTAATCCTACTATTATTCGCATCCATTTATTATTTTCATCGAACATGTAACTAAATATTGATTGGAATGCCTTCTTTCTCTCCAATGGTGGCAAATTGAGAATTTTTTCATAATCGAATGGGATGTCTTCAACGATTTTCTCGGTACGGTTTACCATAAATTTCATGTTTTTAATGATTTCATCTTCTTCTCTATTATTAGAGACCAGCTCATTCAACAAAGTTATAAAAAATTTAGTTTCTGTCATTTTATAAAAATATATGAAAGTGTAAGCTTATTTATACTATATTCGACCAATCAGAATCATGTAATACTAAGAAAATATGTAAAAATATATAATGGAAATGGCAATGATGATTTGTTGGCACTGTTAACTTCTTTCAGGCTGTTGCCGCCACTGTTAACTGGGTGTTGTTGTAATTTCATTATACGATTGAACTGATCAGTTGTTTTATTAGAATAAAATTTTATACTATATTGAACTTGATTCATCATTTTTTCATTAAGTTTATGATTTTCTTTCAATTCTAATATTGATTTTCTTAATTCATATAGTACCAATGGTCTTATTTAAATATATAATATCATCATATAATTCGTTTTTAGCTCTTTTTAAAGTCTCATATGTATGTTCAAATCGGAATTCTAAATTACTCATTCTTTCAGATAATCTTTTGACTGGAGTTTTCAAATATCTAGGCCTATCTATCATATACAAAATATCCATCAATACAGCGGTATCTGGACATACACATCTTGTTGAATTTTTACCTTGAACGGTTACAACAATTGAGTTGGCCATATTAAAAACTAATAATATTATTAAAATTTCTTTAATCATTTTTAAATCTATATAAATTAATATTTATTGTTTATAGCTAAAGATGTGTGTGTGTGTGTGTAAATTAGTATAAAAGTAATTGTTATTTCAATTTTTATCATTAAAATGATTGTACCGAGCGCAGTTCAAGCTATGAATGAAATAAAACATTATGGTAATTTATTATTACTATTATTATTATTACTTGTTTTTTAGATGATTATTTTAAAGTTATTAAAGAACGTCTGGAATTCTATTATCCAGAAATACATGGAATCATGGATAAGCCAGCATCAATAATTCCAGACTTGATATTCAATCATACATCAATATGGATATTTACTGTAATCGATGAATTCCTATGGGATATCGAACAAAACAAATTGTCAAAAGATATGGAACCCGAATACCCTTGTGGTGATGGATGTCATTGCTGCGCTGCCAGATATCGGAAGTATGTGGAATGGGCTTTGAATAAAGCTCTTCGACAATACTACTATAGTAGAATTATCTCTTTATAATAAATTTGTTGTATATGTCGTGGTTTTCATTATATAGTAATAATGTTAATAATAATAATAATAATAATAAAAATAATAATAAAAATAAAAATAATAATATTAATAATATAAATAATAATAATAAAATTAATAATAATAATAATAATAATAATAATAATAATAATAAAAATAATATTAATAATATTAATAATAATAATAATAATAAAATAATTGACTTGATTAAAACAAACAATTTAATTAAATAATAATAAAATTAATTTACAAAATATATACTACTTATTTTTATAAGTAGTAAATTTAAATTTAAAAATGTTTAAAAATAATATGACCTTGACCTACTTTTGAATGACCTTGAAAAAATATGATGAGTCATCCAATGATCTTGAATGATTCATGGTCTTTGTTTAAATGACCTTGAAAAAATATGATGAGTCATCCAATGACCTTGAATGAGTCATGGTCTTTGTTTAAATGACCTTGAAAAAATATGATGAGTCATCCAATGACCTTGAATAAGTCATGGTCTTTGTTTAAATAACCTTGAAAAAATATGTAGAGTCATCCAATGACCTTGAATGAGTCATTGTCTTTGTCTTAAAAATTTTTTGTACTTTTGGACTTAGAAAAATTTTCTCTCAGCGGGGGGGGGGTACTGTGCTGGATGTGACATGTGCTGGATGTGACACATCCCACTACTGTCATGTTTTGCTGTTATCAGATATTTTGCTACGAAGGGGCATAAACATGCCAACATTTTATATGAGTTGCCAAATATTTGTCGAAGTTGTCGTAATGATACTAATGATGAACAGATCATTTTGAGCAACGCCACTGTATAATATATTCCCAGTATCGTTGAGAACATATTTCCCAAAACTGCAAAATATCCCCATATGCTATACAATACTTTGTATACTACCTTTTTAAAATGTTCCTTTGATAACAACACATCAAAGTTATAATCACCACCGTGGCTACCCTCGATGACTTTACTCACCATTATTGATAATACTTTCTCTTTCTCGTTAGGAAACAACATGTGCTTTCTCGCACTTTCTATGGCATCTCGCGTGTACATACCGTTGTTATTCATATCATTTATCTCTTGAAATTCTAACTTTTTCTCAAGTTCTGTTAATTCTAGTTTAAACGGTTTAGTTGCTTCTTTTCTATCAGACATTGTAATCCACATTTCATCGTTTAGCTGGTATAATGGATCAAGCAAATTGGTACATTTATCGATTTTCCTTGGAATGTAAGTTTTATCTGTTAGTATTCTGGTTATAGGTTGTAAATACACTGTTTCTCCTTTATAAATAACGGGTAATTCGTTGGTACATTGGTTATTCGTTGCTAGTGATACACTGACCGGTTTACATTGAAAAGTCTGTAACACTTCCCCTACTACTCTCGCAAAAGTTCCTTTTTCCGCAAACAATATCGGTGCCATTAAATCTGGGTTTGTAACCGCTACAGCCATTTTTGTTCTCAATATCTCTCTATTGAGTTTGCAATCGTTAGTAATTGTTGCTTGGTATACTTTGTCTAGTTGAACTAGTTGATGATGATAGAAGTAATCAATTTTATTATTGAAATACGAAGATAGTTTGACATCAAATTTATCGATTTTCAGTTTTGCGTCTTTAATTTCATTGCTACTGATATAAATACCTTCATAATTAGTCTTTACAACTGCTTTTCCGCATTTGATAGTTTCTCCTTTTTCTACAAATCTCATGGCTTCTGCCTCTGAGTCTGCCATATATATTGTTGGGGTATCCTTTTCTTGTACGATTACTGTTTTCCTTTTTTGATCTTTTATTCTTTTTGATTCTGCATCGGTAAATTGTTTTCCTCTGATTGTTCGGAATTTTAGTGACTTCAATTTTGTTAATTGGCATTCGTATTTATCTATTTTATACACGATCATCGATTCACCCGTGTCACAACTAGATTCATCGAGCGTACAGAACTTGTGTGTCATCATTTTCTTTGAGGAACTATCAAATGATGCTTTAAATTTTCTCAATTCAACATAATATTGTCTCCGAACCACAATGTTATCTGCAATCTGACCCCATATTTTATACTTTCCTCCCATACAGTATCCACCGGCTGATGTCCATCCGACCACATTTACTGATTGTTTCACTCTTGCTCCTACTTGAGCTTTCAATTCGATTCCATCCGTTGTTTTAATCTTTTTCGTTTTAAATGCCTCTTCACACTCGCTTGGTATTATTATTAATGCCTCTGGCGCCCATGTCGGTACTAACATCGTCCTTGCCACTTGAGTACACACAAAACTTTCCTCTGAAAACTTGATTATACACTCCTTTGCCTCTGTGTGTATAAAGTCAGATTCTTGATACACATGAAAAATCTTGGGTTCGGTTATGATTAATTTGGTTGGATTCGCTTCTGGACAATTTTCCACATCTAATAATGAATATTTTTGCCCCCATTTTGGGTTCTGGCAATCATATGCTATAATCGCATTGCTTCCTCTGATTAAGTCTAATAATAGTGTTATTATTACTATTATTATTGAGATACTTGATTTTCCTTCACTTTTATTTGGTTTTTTGTCGTTTTGTTCACAAGAATTTTTACAATTTCTTCGGTATCATCATTTTCCATCGTTTCACTTTCACTTGTTCTTAATGTTTCATCATAAATTATTTTCCAACCTCCTTTCAATTTTATCCATGGCATTACATCCGCTTTTAATTTCTGATATATTATTTTAGCTACTTCATTTATTTGCTCCTTTGGATTTGATCTTAAGAGCTTTTTATATCTCGTAATTAGATATGCCATTGCCGTAATTACTTTATCTCTATTTATACCAGTTGTAAAGAGTATCCGCAGAACCACTTCCTCATTTACATCCTCTACACTTAATTCTCTGACCTCTTTTCCCATTAATCTGATTTTTTGTATCATATTTTCGATTAACGCTGATGGTTTTGTTTCCGGATATAGTTTTGAGTTCATTGCTTTTAAAAGTTCAATTATCATGATTAAATCGTTATTATTGTCTGCTACCTTTGGATTTTCATGTCTCTTTTTATTTGCTATTTCTCTCAAACGCTCTGCAGTTTTTCGATCATCTGATTTCTCTGCTATTTCTGACTTCCGAGGTCGTCCTCTACCTCGCTTCATTGTTTCAGCATCTTGCATTATTGCCTGTTTGGAGATCTTTTCTATTGTCTCTTGCAAATTACCATATTTATTATCTAATGGTTGAAAGATTATTTCTTTTTCAAGTGATGACTTTGCGCTCCCTTCGGATGGTTGATCCCACATTTTAAACAACATATCATAATCATTTTCCTCATTCAGTTCGACCGAAGGTGTTGCTAATCTTGAACTAGTTTCTCTATTTATTACTGCTGATATAGTATTCTCATCTATTGTATTCACTCCATAGTCAATTAGATATTCGCCATCTTTCAACTCAATATCGTTGAAGTATAATTTTATTTCATCGTTTGGCTCTATTTTTCGAGGCCATTTATCTCTTGCCAATTGTCGTATTTTGTTTACCATTGTACACACATGGACCTCTGTTTTCGATAATACCATTTGAAGAAAATATTCGTCTTTAGTATCTAATGTTATTCTTAAAGGTTCATAAAATTTCGGACTTTTTCTCACAAATTCTCCATAACTTTTAATCATTTCTTTTAACTCTATCTCTAATTCAAATACTCGTGTTTCTCTTTGTCTCATCACCATTAATGGGATTAAACTGGTTAAATATTCAGGATCAATTCTGCTTATTTGAACTTTATTTATCACTCTCAATGTTTCATTGTCATCATAAGGTCGTTTTTTCAAAACTACTTTTAATTCCTCTTTCATTTTTATTTGTCTCTCAGTTTCCTCATTATCAATATCAACTTCATTTATAAAACACTCATACTCATTAAGTGATACCTCCGACTTTCTCTCCATGAGTCGGTTATATTGAATTTTAAACTCTTTCAATTCCTCTCTCAAAGTATTTATTTCATTATTCGTATTAGTAATTTCTACTCCATTTATTTGTTTCACTTCTGGTTCACTTTTAAATTTTACTCTATTTGGTGACTCACTTCGCTGATTAGTACATACTTTTGCCAAATGGCCATATCTCTGGCAGTTGTAGCATTTGATTTGTCCGTTGAAATTCACTTTATCTCTTCCATCATTATTATATGGGCTTGCTCGCCTTTCTCGATATTGATTTTGTCTATACGGACTCGATTGTCTGCCTCTTGAGCTATTTCTATTATTTCTATTATCATACTAGCGGTATTCAGAGCGATTATCTCTATTATTCCCAAAACAATTGTCTCCATTACTTTTGTTATAACGACTATCTCTGAAACTATTTCTGTTATAGTCAGAACGACTGTCTCTATTAAAATAACGATTGCTTCTGTACGAATTATTTCTGTTATAGTCAGAACGACTGTCTCTATTATCATCTCTAAATCGATTTTGGTTTTGTTCTGTAAAATTTAATGCGTCAAATCTTTTCCTGTTTTCAGGTGATTGACTTCTACTCAAATTCGGACTATTTTTTCGTCTATTTTTTACAAAATTTAGATATAACTGTTTCATTTCTTCCCATGGAACATAGTCATCGTTTTCCAACTTAGGTTTCGCCATCGTTGGCCTTTGAATTTCAACTGCATCTATAGATGCATTGAATCTATCTCTCTGTATTGCCTCTACTCTTTTTGCTTTATGAACTAATTCATTTAAATCTCTATATTCAACCATTATTAATGCTTTATATAAATATTTCTGGATTCCATTCCAAAACTGATCCTCAATTAATTTCGGTGTGTGCTCTCCGGCACCAAATGCCTTTTTTGCTAACTCTGTTATCGTATACACGTATTCTCCAACTGATTCTCTAGATACCTGATATCGATTTCTAAACTTTTGCACATTTATTTTCTGTAAATCGCTGTCAATTACTATCTCTGCTCTCAAATTTTCAATAAGTTGATCAAGATTGTTTCCTCTACACTCTAGATTATTATATGCCTGTAACGCATATCCTTTTAAATACAACGGAATTCTCCTCTTTAATTCATCAGGTGTCCAACCACACGCGTCTGCATATTGAGTGATTTCAGTGAAAAAATCGTCGAACTTTTCAGGTTCTCCTCTATAAGGTTCAATCGGTAAAATTTTAATAAAGTTATTATTATTTTGATTATTATTCATTCTATATACGATTCTATTTCTCAAATTATAAATTATTTCAGGTTGATTATCTATTTTTTAGATTACAAAATTATGATTTTAATTTATGGTCAATAATATTATTTAGTATAAATATATTTTCCCGATATATTCTACACTAACCCTCTGATCGCAATTCCTATCCCCCAAATTGTTGATAACAATAATTGATTTTAAAGTCCCGGTTCGCGGCACCAAATGTTGAGGTCTCGATTTTAGTGAGTCTCAACTTGCACTGGTTACTTATATAAATCAGAAGACAAAGTCAAATATATGTATATACTTTATTTATAAATAAAATTTACCAAATATACACTCCAAGATTCGAATTCTTTTAGATAGATACAATTTATTTTGAAGCAATTGATAAATAAAAATTGGGTGCGTGTTGTGTAATTGTTAAAATGTATGTCGGTGCGTGTTATATGAATGCGTGCAAAAATAGTGTAGAACGTTATCTGTTCGAATTTAAGATCTCAAAAAAGATTTCCTTTTTAAGACCACTTCTTTTGGTAAAAATTTTAAGGGCAATTTGAATGAAAATTCTTCAGTATTTATACTGAAAAAAAATATGTATTTACATAGTGAATTTATTTATTTTATTTTTTCCCATGCGCATTAAAAATTATTTGCTTATTTATTTAAAAATTTTTTTATTTCAAAAATTTATTTATTTATTTAATGAAATCTGTTACATTGAATTTCAAAAATTATTTATTTATTTAATGAAATCTGTTACATGTTTCAATTTATATTTATTTATTTTATTTGTTTTTTAGATATCGAAAAAATTTTAAAACATGGTTCATACAAAAATAATAAAATCAAAAAATGTTTTTTAATTATAATACTAAACATGACCACGAATGATAATAATAAAAACATATAAAATTGATTGTCCCAAAAATAAAAACATAATCATAGTTATTTGGATAAACATTAATTGTTCAACTTATATACAAAATAATAATAAAATTAAATATTCACATCAAATTGATAATTGTAATATTAATTGTTTGATACACAAGGAATAGATTTGCCGGGGATAGATCGAATATTGATTTGTTCTGCTGGGATTAAGAGTCTGCTGGGATTAAGAGTTTGAATGATTTGCATATTAGGAATTGACATTGATTTTGGGATTCTGTTTTTATTTGTTTTTTATGCCCGTTCCTCAGCATATATGTTCACCCTGAACTTGCCAGGCCCCGCCTTGTAGTACTTGTTTAGGATAAATGTGGAGATGGGTCTACCCTCATCATCCAACATAATTATTACTATTATTATTATTACCACCATCATCACCATAATTATCATTATTATCACTATCATTATTATTATTATTATTATTATTATTATTATTATTATTATTATTATTATTATTATTATTATTATTAATATTATTATTATTATTATTATTATTATTATTATTATTATTATTATTATTATTATTATTATTATTATTATTATTATTATTATTATTATTATTATTATTATTATTATTATTATTATTATTATTATTATTATTATTATTATTATTATTATTATTATTATTATTATTATTATTATTATTATTATTATTATTATTATCATCATCATCATCATCATCATTGTTATTCTATAATTACCATTATCCTTACTATCATCATTGTTATTATCAAATCTTCAGCAGGGATCCCTCCCCATTCCTCAGCTCTGTGAAAATGCCCTGCTTATATAAAAATTTTGCCGTAATTCATTCTCATTTTACATTTTTCGACAAAGTATTTTCCTTGAGTCGGAAAATTTTAGCAGCGTATCACCCTTATTTTTCAGTTTTATAAAGATATTCTACTAACAATTGAACTACATTCCACTTTTATTTTTCTATTTTCGATAAGTATTTTAATGGATTCGGAAAATTTGAGCAGCGTTCCGCCCTTATTTTACAGTTTTATGACAAAAGTTTCAATTATTTCCAAAAATTTGCGCAGCGTTCCGCCCATATTTTCCGTCTCAATTCAACATAATTTATTTAATTCCTACATATCATTTAAAACATTATTTTTCATGATTTTAGTCGTTCGGATTAATCTTTTTCCGATGGCTATTCATTTTAACTGTTGCAAAGACTTTGCAATTCTCCCCGCTACCCTTTCCATCTCTTTGTCCTTAAGATCTATGTATATTCATGATATATTTAATGAGTGCCCACTGGACTACTTGGTGTTAGATATTTTGAGGCGATTGTTGTTAAAAAATTTTTATGCCTATTTTCAGGAAACGGATGATGAAGGAGCAGCCAAAAATCTACTCCCTTACCTTCCAATTTCCCCTATATACGGATAATATTGACGTTCCAGCTACTGCGTTCTCATGCCATAGCCTTCACGGGCACGAACTATTGGCGGACTTACACCGCCCTTACACAGTTCGATAGTGTGTTTTATTTTATTGTCTTGCGATATGTTTTGGCTGTGGGCCGAAAAAGAAATAATAAATAAGTTTTACCATATCAGTTGAGTAAAAGTTTCAATGCACAAAATTATTCACTTTAAAATATTTATTTGGCATACATCGTCCATAAATTCATCCGGCAAATTGGCATAAAATCATCTTGATCACAATTCATGTCATTAATTCATAACACTTCGTAAATTCGCATAGTAACAATCATATAAATAAATTGGCATAAAATCATCTTGTCAATAATTCATAATACTTCGTGAATTCGCATAGTAGCAATCATATAAATCAATACCTGTGCACTATCTGAGAGTTAACGTATTCAGTCAAAACACGTATCAGTGTTAATTGGCTGAATGCATGAGTCTCAGCTAGTTATGCACACAAACTCGATGTATACTGTTGGGCCAGAACACAAACGGCCTTGTAAATGTTTAAATGAATCGGTAACACACATGCAAATATAACATGCAGAGTTAAATACAAACCTATTAAAACACCAATTAAACCCTATCAAAATATGAGAAAGAAGACAATTACATATAAAATAATAAACATAAAAATAAATTAAAATAATAACAAAAAGCAACAAGATCCGTACGATATAAATATAAACATAACACGAAAACCTAACAAATTCGACCGAAATTTGATAATTTAACAAAAATGTGAAATTTCATGAAAATGAAATAAAATTCAAAGAATTTGAATTAGAAATAATTCATTAAAAATTTTAAAAGAAAAATTATCAAATAAAATTGCAAAATAATAAAAATTAAGATTATAATACACTAGAAAATAACAAGGTCGAATTTTGTTTTACTAAATCAAAATGAACACGCGAGGTTAGGGACAGAAAATAGGTATAAATACCGATACATTTTCACATAAAATTTAACCATTTTTGAAACCGTTTTTCAAATCAAAAATTATTTTTGAGTTTTATTCAAAAATCTACTTTGAATCAATTTTCTAGATGAGCAGTAGTTTTATTTGGAACTCTCTCTCCACGTCCCGTCCTCGCAACCTCGATGGAGCTCTGCTTGGATGTTGGCGTGGGGGGAGATGTATTTTATGAATTTTTATTGGATTGATTTGGTCAAGTAATTTTGTACTTTGTTTTTAATATATTAATAAATATTTATGATGTTAAAATCGAATTTATTTTCATGAAATTAATAAATTTATTTGTCGAAATTTTTCCGGCCCACAGCCAAGACACATCGCAAGTCAGAAAAATCAACATACAATTCAGATTCGTGTAAGTATGTGGAATATTGCCGATGATCTGTGCCCGTGAAGACCCGGCGTGCGGAACGCAGGGGTTGGAACGTCAATATTCCGTATAGAAGAAAGGAGAAATAAGGAAGGGGTCTTTGGCTACTTCCTCGTTTCTCGTGTTCTGTAAACTCGACCTAAATTATTCTACATACGGCTCAAAATCATCACACCGAGTAATACAGTGGGCACTCATTAAATATAATATAAACATAAAATGCGTTTAAGGTCTATTAAAGGTACGGGTACGGGGAACAAATTAATATGAAATCGTTGACATGAAATAAAATAATAAATTCAACTTAACTGTAAATCATAGATTTCTAATTATTATCAAATAAATCACTTTAACTCTTAGTAAAATAAAGAATTTAATCAGTTTATAAGTCCAAGGTTAGACGCGTTTTTCGGGATCACCGCTATGTAATTAAATGATTATTTTCATCGTAAGTTTAAAATTGATGAGTATTTAAAAGGGAAACCATAAATCAATGTTACTTTTACATAGTCATTAGTAAACTCGGTAAATACATAATTGCGATATTAAAACCAACTTACCCTAAACCTACACTAAAGTAGAGAATTCGAATAAATACAAGTCAGAATATACCCCTCAGTATGGTTAACAAACGCATTTCTTCTGAATACCCTCATAAAACGACATCATTAATAATTGGAAGTGACAAAAATAAATTAGCGGTAAAAACATAATAAATACCAGGGGACTAAGTTCAATAGAATCAAGAAATAAAAACCCATCGAGCAGACAATTTTATTTATATTCTCGATCACGACAATCCCTCCAAAAAATTGTATAAAAGCCTACATTGACCGAACCCATAAGACATTCCTAAAATTTCTGAAAAATTATGCGAATTAATTAAATCACTAACCACCATGTAAATCGAACAAAACTAACTAAGTAGGATAATAAAAATTTCAAACACAGATAAGAAAATCCGATCGAAAACGCATATAAATCCAAAATGGAGTTCGAATTGAAGAACCCTCCAGAACTCGACCAATCATAAAGAGACTTCAACCATCCCCTATAGTTCTACGATAAACCAAATCATGACTGAACCAAGCATCCGAATTCCCTGGAATAAGTTAATAAGAACATAATTAAATGAAATAAACGTACCCGGATTACTCATCTCCAAACGAATCCTGTCATAAGTACAATGTGGTAATAATAGGTAAAACTGGGGAATACACTAAAGAAGAATGACGCCATCAAATACAAATAGACAATAATTAAAAATTAACCTGAAATATTATTCGAATGAGGGCTACTTTCAACCGAAAACCATAAGTCCAATTATATCTACCGAGAATTATCGTGATCATCGAGATTGGAGTTTCCGTTAGTCAACGTAAACAATTTACCTAGACAATAAATATCGATTATATTTCATAGTTTTAAATAAAATTCTCTCACGCGAATCTCCGGGATTAGTCATAATGCAGCGGATGTGTATGCATCAACACTGGTTTATATAATTAGGTCATTTTTGTTGTTGATTTTATTTTGGAAATATGAATCTGACAACCACGACAACAGAAGGAGAAATACCAAAGGTAACTTAGATTAAAGTTTCATTTCATAAATTTCGAATTAATAGTTATTCTCATTCTCCATGAGTTTTAAAAATTTATAGCCATTATTATTTATAAATGTTAGAATTGATGATTATACTATTTCATTGATAGTTATTATTATTATCTTACAAATTTTAAAATCGATGTTATATGAATTCATGAATTGTAAAATCAATAATTATTACTGTTATCTCATAAACTTAAAATCGAGGATTATATTATGGATTACCAAATTTATAGTTATTATAAATTTTTCCTAAATTCGACATTGATGATTATATGATTTCGGGAATTGTAGGATTGATAATTACATGGTTTTATAGATTTGTGAAACCTATCAGCGTTGTTGTTTCATGGAGTTTCCGATCGATAGTTGTCCTCGATTCCTAAAGTATAAATTGATAGTTAGTATTGTTCCATAGATTACAAATTGACGGTTATACCATTTCTTAAGTTTCGAATCGATAATTATTTTCATTTCATGAGGTTTAGGATTTAAAATTACTATTATTCCATAAATATTCAGTTGATAATTACTCTTATTGTCATAAATCTTAATTCAACAAATATTTTACCCCATAAATTTTAAGTTGATGATTATTTTCATCCCAGGAATGTCAAATTGATTATTAGGTTTGTCGTATAAATTTTAACTCGACCAGTATTCCCTTACCTAAACTTTAAACCGACAACTAAATTTTGTTTTCTCACGAATTATATATTACCAATTGTTAAATTACCACTGATGGTTCGGATAAACCTGTAGACAATCGTGGAGACCAGTTTGAAAGGACATGATGCATAGTTGTAGTCGTCGGGTAGACCAGTTACAAAACTATCTGAGGAGATATTGAAACCCAATTTCGCCCGAGCCAAATTTGTCCCTCTCCTCATTTTCAAGGAATAATTTTGTAAACGCTCTTAGTAATTCAGAGACATTCGTGCGAGACAGAAACAGATAGCTATCCGACTCCAATTGTTTTTGCTACACATCGTAAAGTATAGTTAGAGAATTTCCACCCTCAACAATTATTATGTCAACAAATGCTTATAACTTTTATAATATCGAGTCGGTACGGACGCCAATAAGAAAAACAGAAAAATAAAAGGCTCCAAAGAGAATTTAGTGCCCGGTCAAACCTAAACCCGCTAGAATAAATGTCACCGTTAATATAAGATACTTTGAAACTACGTTATACCTGTTCGCATAATCATAATGGTATTTTTAGGAAAGCCAGGGCCTCTCGAGTGGATTCCCGCCCATGTTGCGGAAGAATGGCGTTAGGCTTGGAAGCGAGCACGGCCTGCAACAAGCCTCGAGGAGCCCCTACCCAGGAGACCGCATCAGACCGCCTTGCAGATGCTTGGAATGGAGAATGACTCCCGTTGGGCAAACGAGCGAGATAACAATCAGTACCCGGCTGAGGAGATCCGAGATCACGCGCGAAACCTCCTCGCCCAGTGGGAAGCAATTCAATGGCAGGTCGACCTACAGGTAGTTAAGGCCAGGCAGTACCTAGCCAATTTCGAAGACGACATCTCTGTCGGACGGATTGCGGATGTTTATCCGACAAGGCCGGCCCGCAACACGAGGCGTCCAGTGGTCGTCATCCTCGGTTGCTCTCCGGAAGAAGGAGTCAGGAGATTTTTCGAAGATCCTTGACTCCGCGGATTAACGAAACCACGAACATCGATTTGAGTCTTTAGTTAAATAAAAAATTAAATAAGCGTCGTTTGTTTTATTCAATGGTTCAGTAAACCAAATTTTCACCACCTATGTTTTGTATTAATCATAATTCTAATCATTTGAGTTAATAGCGGAGTTAAAAGATTTTTATTGCAGCAATGACATCCACACAACTATTACAAGCAGAGCTTGCCCACGCCAGACGAACAAACACGAACCTTCTCGACCAGGTAGTTCAATTAACACGAGAAATCCAACAAATCAAGTCCACTTGGTCAGACTCGAAGAAGACTGGGGCTCTTTACCTCAGACTCACTGCCGCTCAAAAGGGTTGGGCGGAAGAACGTCAACTCAATCAGAGTCTTCGAACACAAATCAGGGGATTGGAAGTCGCCCTGGCAGCCAGTCGGGAAGGGGAGGCGGTAACTTACCCGCTCGTCTTCGCCCCATCTCAGTTGGCGTACCGGAACCCCATCAACAATGTCGCGCTGGCAGCGAATCCATCAACAGTACCATCAAGTAACCACCGGCCGGGTCACAAGGAGCGTGCCCGACGCAGAGCTGCCCATCTAGCAAGCCAATCGAATTAGATACCGAGTACCATACTGACATCGAATCAATTTATAAACCTTGCGTATTTTAATCACCCTTTCTTGTTATAAAATAAAATTGTATTTGGTATTAAATATAAGATATGAATAATATTGGATTATCGTCGAAAAGTCGTGAGCATTCACACCGCGTCACCGAAACGTCGTCTATTCCTACTAATCAACATGAGTCGGTCCGTGAACTTTCTCACGCAGGGGACATTGCAAAGCGAGCATAGGTCTTCTATCGACAGCTCGTTGAACCCGAGGATTGTCCGAGCAATTACAGTATTAGTAATAATGCTCACTTTTTGCGGACAATCCACCCACTCGAACACATTTCCAACGTTGCCTAGCAACGGGTGCCGAGTGGTAGTCAGAGTAATATTTATATGGCGTTACCGGGGCAACAATAAGATAGTTTACACAAGCAGCAAAACCCAGTAACCCACCATATAAATTTGAGGGCTCAGCCGGGATCAACATGATTTTCTTGTACAAACAAATGAGAGGGGACATGATACAGAAGTATTTTATCAAATGGAAATGTCGGGACGACATTTCATAGAACCGCAGAGAGATGATATAAACGATGAAAAACGACCAAACCGACTACAATTAAAACAATCAAACCGTTAATACAATGATTGTTTTTCCAAAACCCCAAGGAAACAAACTGATATGAAATTATTTTAAAGTTGTATAGAAATCAACGCCAAGACATTCAACATTTACCAATACTTGACGATACAACATCCAGTAAGATACCAACGACACTCACAAGACGCATAAGTAAACAACACATAATTAAAAGGGCAAATTTCAGGATAGAATGAAATGGGGTAAGTAAGGAGGAGTAACGATGAACAATGAGAGAAAGTATTAGAACCAAGTAGAGGAGATAAACGATAATAGAATAAATTGCAACGAGTAACTACAATTATTAAAATAGTAGTTTATAAAATGAATTAAAATATTAAATTAAGAGTCTAATGAATGAATTTAAACGTACAATTTAGCTAATTAGTATTTAAATAAATTTAATGGGCAATTAAAAAGATTCAATATTTTAGAGATGGAACCAGCAAAAATAATAGAAAAACTGAAGGGCATCTTAGACATCGAAAACAATAATCTAGAGGAACTAATTAATAAACAAAAATTAACTAAACGAGCTAAAGAAGACATAGCAACGATTTCAAACCTGTACACTGACGAACTCTGCATATTAGTAAAATTGATTGATGTTGATAAAGAGGTGACAACTGAAAGAATATATGAAATTCTATTCATGAGATTGGAGATAATCAAATTTGGAAAAAATTGGAACAAGTTGATGAAAAAAGTTGAAAACATTGAGGACGAGATCACAATAACAATGAAAGAACAAACCAAGGCTTATCTAGAATGCTATGCGTGCAAAACAGAAGAAGCACGAGTAATGGTGATACCTTGCGGACACCTGAGTTACTGCCATGGATGCGCACAAGAGTCACACTGCATGCTATGTCAGCGAAAAATAAAGGAAAGACTGACTGTTTATTTCCCATGAACCGAAATTGTTATGATGATATAAAATAAAAATGTATTGTTCATTATGTGAATTATTATCAGATGGTGAGATGAATGGTTACGTGTGAAACAATGTAAAAGTGAATATGCAGTGTTCGTAAGTAACAAAATAAAATAACCCGACAACGAGAAATAAAAATAATAAGTCAAATACATGAAAGCCGAATTAAGGAAATAATTAAAGCACATGCATAGAGACACAAAATATTGGACGGAAAAATTTCGACAACCGAGTTTCCTAGTGTATAATTTTTTTTGTTTTATTGATATTATATTGAGATAAGACGAGGAAAAACGATAACCTGAGCTGTCAAATGATAGTACGCTCACCCGAGGGAAACCTTGATCAACCCTACTGAGAAAGGAACTGGTAGGCCAAGTCGCGTATGTCAGCAAGCAACCGGCGAGAGATTGATCACCTCTTTTGGGGAGTTTGTTGATGCGATTACCACAAATTTTGAAGGGGGAAGTGAAGAGACAGACCGAGAGGTGAGAGAAAGTGCACATGATATAGAGAACCAATAGTTGTGTTTAATAGTGTTGTAAAGGTACCTAGAGATAATTTTTTCCCTAGCTGGTGGTGAGGCACCAGAGGACAGCTACGGACTGTCGTGTTCAGGATTTTATCAGCCAAGGGACTGGTGGCGCTGAGCCGTTCGATACAAAAACCCGGATACCACATCGAGTATCGAATGAATATTTTTTTTTGCTGGGCGGGACTCGATACACAACCTGGATCCCAGACCGAGTATCGAGGACACCAAACGGTAGGTGAGATGTGAACTAACCGGTAAATGGTTCATACTCAAAAGGACCTACTAAGGATCAGATCAGGGCGGTCGAATTGTGCCGGAAATCTGACGGGAGAGCGGGCAGATAATAGATAGTTATATTAGAAATTTTCCGCGCCCATTTATCGCTTCCTTTTCTTTTCACTATTCGGGAAATCAAGTAAACCGTTTTTCGAACTTGATTGAACGTCTAGGCATTTCCATACTTTTATATTCTCCGAGGTGCACAACCCGGATCCCACACCGAGTACTGAGGGAATGTTTTTTTAGTTTTCCCAGCGAGGAGTTTGGTACAAAAACGCGGATCCCACACCGAGTACCAAATATCCGAGTGGCGGTGAGTAAAGCATAACCGGTAAAATGCGCTAGACAAAAGACGCCATGGATTGAGAGTCAGTGTGAGGCCTCAAACATACTCAAAAGTCACTGATGAAACTCAAATCCGATGATTAGAATTAGATGAATATGATGAAAGATAATACGAATAAGATGATTTAGATTAAAGTTAATATGAATGTGTGTAAAGATAAAAATTGATAGTAAAAATAGAATATGACTATGATTAGATTAAACAGTAAAGATGAGAAACAGTTAGGAAATAAGATGTAGAAAAGAGATACGATTATGATAAGACATTATAGATAGGATATGATTATGATATGGCTGAATACTAAAGATGAGACATGATTATGAATAGATGTTAAAGGCCACAGAGGGCCAGTTAAAGATAAATGCCGAAGGCTGAGGAGCCAACGGAAACCATAGAGGGTATAGAGCGACAGCGACTGAGGATTAAGCAAATGATTTTTTGGGAGACATAGGAAAAATAATTAACGGAATGAATGAGATTATGAATATGATGATTTTATATTATTATTATGATATAGATAATTGATACGACTATATAGATGATTAATAAGACCATATAGATAATTGATACGAGGTTAATAGATAATTATTACGAGGTATAGATAATTAAAAATGGACTTAAAATGAGGATGGTGAGTCAGATAAAGAAGACCACCGTGGTAAATGTGAACAAGGGATGATAACGTACATAGTATGGTAAACGGAGGAGAAATTGGTATAGAGTATAAAATATTGGAGTGTCATTTATTTTTAGGAATCAAACAAAGCAATCTAAACCAATTTCAAAGCAAGCCAAAGCCGAAAATATTACAGATTAAAGCAGAGTGACAGTAAAAAAATTCGAATAAACAAAGTCAGAAAACAGTTGCGGACCAATAACAAAGTAATCAACCAGAAACCTTAGAGCAGCAACGATAAAACCAGTCAAGCAAACGAATAACCGTAAACATTGATAGCATCAGCAATCATACGAGAAGCAAAAGCAAAGAGAATAAAGAAAAGAGTTTATTAAAAGCCGAAGAAAAGAAAAGAGCCCGCAACAGCAGAAGTGCCAATACAGGAGCATCAGCTACAGCAGTAACAGGAACCGGTACAGATAGCGGATTGACCGATTTTGAATTCAACAGTAGCGAAGAAAACGAACTACTTAATATCGCGAACCAGTTGGCGACAATAGAATCAGGTAACGAAGAAGAGAATCTAGACAACAATCCAAACATGGCAAATTCTATAAATTCCAACACAACTTCAATTCCGGATCCAAACACAATGCCAAATAACAGCAATGCAACAGTAGGAGAATTCAGAGAAAAGTTTAGAGGAGAACCGTTCGATGGCAGCCTCAATAAATTAGACACATTTATTAAAGAATTTGAAGTTTATAAAAACATCTGTCACTGGACAGATCAAAAAGTAAAAGAGCGACTACCCTTGTATTTAAAAGGGAGCGCACAAGATGTATTTGTGGAGGAAGCAAGAGACGCAACGAAATTAACCACGTGAACAGAGATTAAAGAGTTCTTAGTAAAGATATTCGGAATAGAGAAAAAGGGAAATAGGAAGATATTAGACTTCCTACATCGAAAACAAAGACGAGACGAATCAAATGCAGTGTATGCCTGTGAGTTAAAGAAATTGTGTAAAGAAGCTTTCGGAGATGCAGATTTTCCCGAAGATAAAATGGTAGACGTCTTCATAAGAGGAATTAAAAGAGAAGATATACGAGCCAACCTTGGATGCTTGGCACCAGAAACATTGGATAAAGCAGTAGCAATCGCAAATAGATGTGAAGCCCATCTGGGACTGGGATATCAAGTAGCAGTTCTGGCCACAGAACCAACAACTCCAACAACCAATCAAAACAACAATACCAATCCAGCCATGAATCAATTCATCCCAAGAGCACAACAAATGTTCAAGCCACCATCAACAAGAAATCCGGAGGATAGAGGTAATAACCAAGTAAGCTATAATAATAATTTCAGGAACAATCCAAACGCAAACGAAAAATGCTCCACATGTCAATAAATAGGACATCGATCAGAAAATTGTTTCAGATATCACAACTGCCAGAAATGCGGTAGAAGAGGGCACACTGAGAGAATATGTGGGCAATTTGATAACAAGGCATGCTACAACTGTGGTCAACAAGGGCATATCGCAAGACGATGCAACATAAGAGGAGAACCGAACCAACAAAGACTAAATAACCCCACGAGAAACCCGCAAATTAACGTAATACAAGAGATAGATATGTTGCGGGAAACACTACAACGAATGCCCATGGAATTAAAAGAGATGATGCAACAGATGCCCGCCAATTTACAACAACAGCGAATTAATGTAATGAGAAGCAATGAAGAGATTCAAGAGCTGCGAACTAGAGAATATCAAGAGCAACAACAAGCTGAATGGCAAAGACTACAAACAGAGGAAGCTCAGGAAATCCAGCCAAGATGGGAATACCGAAGACAAACCCCGAAAAGAATCAATATGATGAGAATGGAAATTCCAGATGAAATTCACACTGCGGAACAGTGTGTGGAGAACGAAGGGGGAGGAAATATGATAACTGATGAGAGAACAACCGAATTAAGTTAATTAAATTAATTAAGGAAAAATATAGGCCATCAAAGAATTTACAGAGGAGGAAAAACAGAGACGTCGACAATTAAAAGAAATGGCAACTGAAAAACCAGACAAACCAGAAGCCCAAGAGAGTAAAGAAGCAGAGATGATGATAACGGAAGACCAAAACGAGGAAACACCAACTTACGAAATAGACGAACTCGAAAAAGAAATTATAACACAAAAAATAGATAGTGCACTCGAAAAAATAGAGCAAGAGGAAGCTCTAGAACAAGAGGAAGATCAATTAAGAGAAAAAGAAGCAATTCTAAAGCAAGAGAAAGAACAACTAAGAAAGAAAACACTAATATTAAAAATAGACGGAGCGTTAAAACATTTAGAGCAAGAACAAGCACTAGATCAAAAAATAGAAGTGCTGGCAAAGAAAGCCCTATCACAAAAAATGGAGGAACCAAGATTGGAACTACAAAAAGATGAGCAGGACGCATCAACGTCACAAGCAAAGGAAAGGATATCAGAACCAATAATAACAAAAAATCGAATCCAGAGGATACTGCTACAAAAAATAGAAACAAGAGTCAGAAAAGAAAAGCCCACGTGGAGTGAAGCTCAAATTGAGAATAGAATAAAAGAGATATGGTTCCAAACAAAAGGGCCAGCAAAGATAATGAAAGAGGAGGAACAACTACATATCAATATGTTGAGACAAATACCAGACGATCAAACAGACGAAGATGAAAGTGAAATAAGCAGTCTGGGTGGAGAAATATTTCAGTCATGCGAGGAAAATAAACCATATAAAGACGAATCAAAATCCGAATTAGAGGAAATGGAAACGAACGTGCCAAGAGAAGATGAAACCGAGATATTAAAAGAAATCAACGAGATTGTAGAAGAAGTAGATCGAAATCAAATGTTCCTAAACCTCAGAGATACAACCGCATACAGCAGAATAATGAAACTGATTGCGAAAGGATATCAACAAGATAATGGTACATTCACGGCATCATGGAAAGATATGATAAAAAAGTACCAAGAGAATCTGAAAGAATTTGATAGAGAAGAGTATCAAGTAATTATTGATTTTCCAGAAATACCGAGACAGATAATAGCAACAAGAGGCGAAAGCACAAATGAGTTGTATGATTGGGTAGTGAAAACGCTAGGACCCAGTTATAAAAATAAACCTTTATATTATCAAGGAAGGAAAATAAAGCGAGATATACACCTCGCGGATGCTCTAATATGGCCGAACGGAAGAAATGTGGTAACGTTAAATAAAAATGAAAGCGAAGAAACGACAGCAGAAATATGGCAAAAAATCCAAATATTGTACAACAAAGAAATAAAACCCGGATTAGAAAAAGAGAGACAAAAGATAATGAGGCAAAACCAGATCAAAATGACAGAACAGGCCATAGACCAAGCCAGAAAATATATTAACCGATTATCATTAACCAGACCGATCTCAATGAAAATATTTGTAGAAGCTGTACGGGATACAGATATAATGAGATTCGATAATGAGAGAACAGATGAGTTGATAGCCAAATATGGAGAACATCAAAGGGATATGAGAGGAGATGAACCAATAAAGATAAAAATAAAGCTACCGAATGATGAAATAAAAGAAATATCGGTGGATCCCGATTGTCAAATGCACGAATTATACCGACGGATAAATCGAGAAATTATACAACCGATAATCGAAAGTAGTGACGATGGCATGGTAGAAGACGTAGCAATAATGTACCACAAACGGCAAATAAGTCCACAAGAACGAACCCCGATATACGAATTAGGTATATGGGAAGACGGACAAACCATTAATATCATAGCCATGGATGAACCAGAGAGGAAAAATACAACAAAAAGGGAACAACAGATCCAAGAATTTCAAGAGGAAATGAAAAGAAAGATGGACCAAATACTAACCATCTACCAGTTATGGAGACAAGATGTGAAGTTGAGCACAAAATTACAACCTATAGACGATTCGCGATGCCGATCCACACCATGGAAAAAGGTGTATGATGAAAAGACAAAGGAGTGGAAATGGAAAATGAAGAGAACCGAACCAAAATGGAGAAAATATATACCAGGAGAAGCACCAGAAGACGCAGCTAAGGAGACAACCTTAGAATTATATGAAGATGAACCATACGAAAATCTACCAGAGGAAATGATAAACGAAATGGAATGGCAACCAGAGGAAGACGAGGAAATAAACGATAGAGCTCGACTAGCCCCATACACATGGAAAATAGGTGGATGGGCTGAAAAAGTAAAATCGGCCGAAGAAGAGAAAATCATCGGTATTACAAGTCATCAATTCTATACGGAAATCGGAGGATACCGAATGAAACTGAGAGTATACCCAAACGGAGATGGGGTAGGAAAAGGAACACATCTATCAGTGTATTTTCTATTGGCAAGAGGCAGATATGACGGCAAGTTAGAATGGCCATTTAATCGAAAAGTCACCATTTCAATCGCTAAACCCGGAAAATGGGAAGAGCGACACAGCGAAAAATTGGGAGTAGACCCAAGATCAATGATAAGTCAAAAGCCAAAATCCACTGAAAATGTTGCGGGAGGAGTACCACAATTTCTGTTGAAAAAATATGTAACACCCCAATTTGTAAAAGACGATACGATATACAATACAATCGAAGTAGAAACAGAACGAGAAATGAAATTGCGAATCCAACAGGAACAAGCGAGACCGCGAATCAGCGTACTCGAGAAACGAATTCCAGGAACAAGATACTTGCCCACAGACATAGATGATTCTGTGGAAGAAGGATTAACAAGATTAACAGAAACGCAAAAATGTAGAGAGTTAGCAGCGATATTGAGAACCGGAGTGAAGAATCAAAGATGAACTGTAACAGATTTGGCAAAATGGATAATCGATTCATGTAGCAGAGTAGAGAATCTGCGAAATATTGTAAAGGAAATAGAGGAATATCGGAGAATGTATGCGTGGTACCCAGAGCAATTTCGAGAAATTATCCGAAAATGGAAACACACTGAATGGGCAGCCGAAGCAATAGAAAAGTATAGTCTAAAGATTATGACGCCAGATTTCGAACCGATTGAAAGAGAATTTTATATCACTGCCAAAGTAAGTGAAGTGAAAAAGAGAATACCATATGAACCGCCATTCCATTTACAATACGAAGGACGATCATTAGATGACGATCTTGAAATTGGAGTTACGCAAATGCAATTGGGGATTAATAAATATATTAACGGTAGCAAAGATCGCGGGTAGAGAACTCAATAAAAGAGAAATCAAAACGAAAACGCCAATAGAGCGACAGGAAAGTCTAAATACACCAGAAGTTCCACCTGCAGCGGATGAAGTAACTATCATTACAACAGGAGATGAAGAGATACTGAATGATCTAAATGATATTGTGGATGAAGAAACAACCAGGAGAATACCGGAATCAAGAGATTTGTTCATGACAGAAAACGAAGATGATATGATAACAGATGAACCAGACGAGCTAGTATGTGGTCAAAGACAACCAGTCGAGATTATAGAGCCAGATACCGAAGAGGAAAAGAAAGAGAAAAGACGCCGAAGCTCGACAGGAGATGAATGGGACAATTGGATAAATGAACGAGGGGCTACAACATCCAGAGAAACGGCAGAGGAACAACCTAAACGAAAGGAAACAGGTACAGCAATGGAAAAGAAATCCAGAGGACGACCAAAAACTGATAAACCAGCTCCGGAAAGGAAAACTAAAGAACAAATGCAGATGGATCAATTAACAACAAAATTAAACAAGCTCAGTCAAGTAACAAAACAGTTACAAGGAAAACTAAAAGGCCAAGAACAAGGAGCAAAATGGATCAACAGATTAATAACCGATATGCTTGGATTAGCAAATCCAGAGATAAAGAGAAATTTAAAACTTAATAATATCGGAACAGAAGCGAAACAGCTTTGGGCAGCAATAAAGCCAATAATAAATAAAATCATGGACAATAAAGTACGAACCACAACTAGAGATCCAGAGGAATTACTGTTGATAATAAATCACTTAACGAAACGATCTGATGACCCAAACAGATATTTGGTAGGAATGGCCTATCTGATGTACAATACGATAGTGATATACAGAAAGCGAACTCCAAGATACAACCCAAACGGATATGAATTTGCAATAACAGACATTATCAGGAAGGTAATTGAACCATTCATCCTGACTCAAGGAGGATGGCAAGCTTTTATAAACCTGGTAAGCAAAGATGATCAAACTGAAATAATGCAGACAAAGTTGAAAGAGTTATTAACGGAATTCGAAACAACGATTAATGCAAGCGATCCAAAAACAGCTAGAAAAGGGATGAACGCAATAATTACTACAATACTCATATGGATGATGTGCGTAAAAGGAGTAGAACCATTTGTAGTATATATAAAGATTGGTGACAAATACTCACTAAAAGAAACGGAAGAGTGCAAAGCAGCAAATCCCGGTAGATTACAGACAACGGCAACAGCAGTATCGTATAATGTATACCAAGAAGTAGATTTCATCAAAACGGAAATCAAGGAATGTTCAGTAACAAGGAAAATTGTAGCATTTCACTGCGGACATCACTCACATTCAACAATTATAGAAGCTGGAACGGAAACAACAGTGGTTTCTGTAACGCGGAGCGAATGTGAAGAAAGATTCACGACAGGACGTATCTCAATAGCTGGACGAGTAAATGTAGCAGCTGAGGAAGGAAAGATAAAAACTACCCGAGTATATGCTGCGGGGAGAATAACGGCTGGAGACGGAACATGTCAAGGAGGAGAGTATACCCTATTGAATCAACTAGTCAAAGGAGTAGTAGTGATCGAAAGCTACCCAGTAAAATTGGAGAAATACCAAGGATATTTTGATCCAGACACGCAAGCAATGAAAAAGTACCCTCAATGTCTAGCAACCGATAGATCATGTAATACGGGAATGTCAACGATCGTATATCACGCCGATACCAGAACTTGTAGACTCACCTTATTGAAAAGCGCAATATTTGATGAAGTGCAAGGACAAGTGCACAGAGAAATCGAAACTAACACGCAAAAAAGCGCATTAGATGAATTACGGAGAACCGGGAGAATCGGAAAACCAACGATAACCACGACTATCGGATCAGAAGTCACGCCAACGGTAGTAATATCAACCGATACCACAATCGGAATGAGATTTATAAAAGGACGAATGGTGAGCAAATGTGACGAAATGGTAGCCAGTACCAATTATAAAGGAATATTTTTATCGCGAACAGCAATACCAAACGCAAAAGCGCAAATAGACCCCCAAAGATGTAAAATTATATCTGTATATAAATAACAAGATGGATTTCCTATATCACAAAGGATTGGCGTCAACAGAGAAAATATATTACGATTTAGTTAAAAATGATTGTATCCTGAACAGAGAAATACTAAAAAAAAAGTTGGCAATGGCAATCACGAATCCAGATAACGCAATTCCACTACTACCACTCCAAGAGGGATATTTTGGAAGAATCGTTGGAGAAGTTATGTATACATACAAATGCGAAAAGACAATTGCAAAACTACCAGAAAATTCAACAATCCCCAGAGATAAATGCATAAATGAATTAGAAATAATGCATAAAGGAAAAATCAGATTCGCACAGCCAGTAACAAGGATGATAAATCCAGAGAAATTCGTACCCAATATGTTCAGCTGTAGTAATGTATATGGACCATTATTCGAAATAAGAGACGGAAGTTGGTTACAATTTCCAACTCGAGTAATTGTAGCACCGCCAAAACTATTTGGACTGACAGAATTGGCCAGCGAAGCAGAATTTAAACCAGTAGATATATCACAAAGTGGGATATACCAAACAAAAGATCTGGAACGAGCCAGAGAACATTTATTATTCCCAGCACAAAGGCAAGCAATATTATCCAACATTGTAACTATAACGGGAGGTAACAACTATGGAGAGAAACCCAACTACGAATTGTTACTATCACCAGATCATTTTCAACACGCAACAGCAAATATGATGAAAGCCATGTGGGGGAGATTCTTAATCTTCGGACAAATGATGGCAGGAATTTTAGGAATAATTCTTATTATTCAAATCTAAAGAGTGATCTTAACACAAATGTTAGCATGTTTCGATATATATAAAAGAGAAAGGAAAATTAACTGGAAAATGGCAATTGGTTTCTTACCATTTTTAGCAAAGACGATGGTGTTACATAGACACTCAAAAGATATCCACAAGATAAAAAGGTTAGTAGGAATTCTAACTAAAATGAATGGTACCGATGAAGAAGTCGGACGGAAATTTAAAGCAATAATGAGATTAGAAGCCGAGAAAACCAGAATGAAGCGACAGAAAACGAGTAACTGGAAACGATGGATAAATTTCAAAGATGACAGCAGCGATAACAGCGACAATGACGAAAATCAAGGAGGAACACAGATGTTAACTCAAGAGCAACTCAAACAATGGGAAAATCGAAAGACAAGACATAGTGGACATTACAATCATCCACCACCAGTATATGAATGTTTAAAGAAAGCAGCATCATCAGTAGAGAGAAACGCACCGGTAGAACGACACGTACCAATACCACGACCAACAACATTACGAAACATTTATCCGACACCATACGAACCAAATTGGGCAGACTTAGTACCAAGAACTAGCCAAAGATCGAGAAGTGTGGATCAGGATCCAGAAACTCGAACCATAGCCATGTTACAAACATTAGCTGGACCAACATTAACGGTACCCATAGAAATAAATGGAGTAGAGATAAAAGCAATGATCGATACCGGAGCAAACATCTCAGCAATAAAAATGGATAAAATACCAGGAAGATTGTGGCCATGTATAGAAGAAGCTAACATGGATGTAATAACTTGCAGCAAAGAATCGGTAGCAGTCATCGGAAAAATCTGGTCGATAATCGAATATAAAAATGTAAAAATCAATACGTATTTAGCAGTCATCAGGAGATTAGCGCAGATTGTATAATTGGAACAGATCTCATGCCAGAATTACTAAAAGAGATAATAATAGATCTAGGATCGATGGAGCTGAGAGATAAAACTGGACGAATATGTATGCTGAAATCAGAAGTGAGATGCTCAGAGAAAATAGTAGTGCCAGGGCGCACACAAATGATTTGTTACGTGAAAGTAAACGAGGAAACTAGAGGCGAAATGATTTTCGAACCTAATCACAAATTTGAGAAAAAGAAAGAACTGCCATTAGCCAGAGAGATAGTGTACGTAAACGATAACAGTGAAATTCCAATCAACATTACAAATTTTGACGAAGAAGATAAAGTCATTTACGAAAACGAAAGATTGGGGAAAGTTAACACCGATGATGGACATTGAACTCCCAGCAACGAAAACCGAGGGAACTGAGGAGGAATAATGGACAATTGACAGTCAACTACTAAACGAAACCGAGAAAGAGCAATTACAAAAACTGCTAATGAAATTAAAAGACATATTTGCAGCATCCGACTTAGACCTCGGTACAAGCGATGTAACGCAACACACGATACCGTTGACAGATGATACCCCAATAACACTACGGCCATATTGATTAGCAGAAGCCCAGAAATCGGTAGCAGAAAAAGAGGTTCAAAAGATGTTAGACGCAGGAGTAATTGAACCAAGTTGCTCGCCATGGCAATTTCCAGTGGTCATGGTAAAGAAAAAGGACGGAACACAACGGTTCTGTATAGATTATCGACGACTCAATGCAGTAACGAAACGGGATACATACCCGTTACCAGACATAAATGAGATGCTACAAACATTACACGGAGCAGCGTATTTTATATCGTTAGATCTAAAAAGTGGCTATTGGCAATAAATGTCAAAGAGGAGGACAGAGAGAAAACTGCTTTTACAATTGGGAAAGATTTATACCAATTTAAGAAAATGCCGTTCGGATTAACTAACGCACCAGCTTCATTCCAGAGATGTATGAACTTCGTAACTCACGGCATCAAACAATGCATGGTATATATTGACGATTTATTAATTTATTCTAGCCCCTTCGAGCAACATCTAAAGGACATCCGAAACGTATTCATTCGGCAAAAGACAAAGAACCAGACCCAAGAAACATCGAAAAGATAAAGAATTGCCCAGTACCAAAAACGGTCACACAGGTGCAAGAATTCTTAGGCCTATGTGGATACTATCGAAAGTTCATTAAAAACTATGCAACCATCGCGAAACCAATACAAGAACTAACAAAGAAAGATACCCCATTTATATGGGAAAAAGAACAGCAAACAGCCTTCAAAACACTCAGAGATAAACTAATATCAGCACCAATACTCGTACACCCAGATTTTAAGAAACCGTTTTAGTTAGCAACAGACGCAAGCGGATACGCATCCGGAGCAGTCCTAGGACAATTGGATGATGAGAAAAGAGAACGAGTAATTGGATATTACAGTCGAAACATTCAAGAAACATGAAAAGAATTACTCTGTGACCGAAAGAGAGGCACTAGCAATAATCCAAGCCATTAAACATTTCAAATATTTGTTATGGGGCCATGAGATACATATCACAACAGATCACCAACCATTGGTATGGTTAGGCCAACACAAAGAAGCCTCTAGTAGATTAATGAGATGGGCAATGCAGCTGCAAGAATACTCACCATATATCAAATTCAAATCAGGAAAGGCCAACGCCAACGCAGACTGCATGTCAAGATTTGTATTTGAGGAACTAATGGATCACGATGTGAGACGGATCTGCATGATAATCGCAGAAGTTATCGACTTCACAAAACTGAGAAACGAACAGAAAGAAGACGAAGAATTAAAAACAATAATCGAATTTATGGAAACCAATGATATGAAAATCTTTGATAATAACAGTAAACTAAGAGAACATATGGAGAAATACAGACACCGATATACCATGGAGAAAGGATGGTTATTATTAATGGATGGTGAGAAAAGACTCATGTGTTTACCAGAAAGCAGGCGAAAAGAATTGCTAATGCAATATCATGATGGAAAATTTGGAGGACACATGTCAGCAAAAAAGACGGAAGCAAGACTGCGCCAAAAATATTATTGGCCAAATATCGGAGAAGACGTAAAAGGATGGATAAAGAATTGTCTGATATGTGCAACCAGAAAAAGCACAGGAAGCAAATTGAAAGCACCATTAAAGCCAATGCCAATTTCACCAGAACCTAAGACGATGATTGCAATGGACGTAGTAGGACCGTTACCGGAAACCAACGACGGAAATATCTATATATTGGTAGTAACAGACTATTTATCAAAATTTCCGGAAGCGTTCGCAATACCAGACCAAAAAGCTAGAACAATAGCAAGAATCCTAGTAGAGAAAATATGCTGTAGATATGGAACACCCAAACAGATCATAACCGACCAAGGAACCAACTTTATGAGCGAAATCATAGAGGAAGTAACAAACTACTTTAGAATTGCGAAATTGAGAACATCACCATACCATCCACAAACAAACGGACAAACCGAACGATTCAACGGCATACTAATTGAAAAGATGTCAAATTATATAAGCAGACACCAAAAAGATTGGGATAGATACATAAATCTATGCCTTATGGCCTATAGAATGTCGATACATTCAGCTACTAAAATGAGCCTATTCAAACTAATGTACGGCAGAGATTGTAACATGCCAATAGACCTGGAGTATCAACCACCGATATCACAATATATGGAAATTGATGATTATGTAACAGGGTTCAAAGAGCGAATGCAAGAGATCTGGAAAACGGCAGGTATGAATATTAGATTTAACCAAGAGAGCTATAAAGAATTACATGACAAAAAGCGAGACGTACGCGAACATAACTTTCAGGTCGGAGACTGGGTAATAATCGCAACACCAGAAATTATTCCAGGAGTAGCCAGAAAATTACAAAAGGAGTGGTAAAGGGCCATATGAGATAATGTATGTAAACGAGAATAACGCTCGAGTTAAATTGGTCAACAACCCACTCACTAGGCCAATTTACGTAAACGTGAGTAGATGTAAAGCGATACCTAGAACAATAACAAAGGAACCAGAGAATCGAGGTATGCAAACCAGATCACAAACCAACAACTGAGTATAAACGGACTAACGATGAATCGTAAAATAGAAGCGACATCAAATAATACTGCAGAGGAACCTAAACCAAATGAATTCAAAATAACTCTAAACGCGACCCAAGATAATGTAGACAAGATGGATGCATAGCGAAAGCTATCAGAGAAATAATGCCAGAATGGGTCGAAGGAAAAGGATGGATGAGAATAGTAAACAAAGCGGGAAAAATCGCGATGGATTACGCTAAAGGAGCTAGAAGCCCACCAGAAATGGACCGCATAAAGAAAGGATAAGCCCATGAATCTTCACCAGGCAGATGTAGAAGGAACGTACCTCTACATATTGCAGTACAACATAGACACATTCAAGAATATATAGATATATATCACTCATGCAGAAATGCGGACACCTCGAATATACAAACAAAGAGTACACAACATCCAGCTATGTTCGCAAATTGCAGAGATGTTTCTACGAACAGTTCTGAGAGAACTACTAAAAACAGGATGATCTTCAAGGAAAAGATAAATGGAGAAAAAATGGTACTACATTATGCACTGACATCAACAGACAGGCAAGTGCAATAAAATTATAACAGCAATTGCGAACAATAAAGAAGAGAATGATGGGCAAAACATAAAACATTACTGGCGACTATGAAGCAAACAAAGACGAAGCAGCACCATCTGATGAAATGGACTATGAAGACTCATCACTAAGTATTCGATTTAATTATGGTAAGAAACAGAAACTCTATTAAAAGAAACAATATATGCTTTACTAATCCTTCCCAAAGACAATAAAGCAATGTGTGAAATGGGAAATCCTGAAAACAAAGAATATTAAATAAAGTAATCAAAGCCAAAGGAGTGGATAAGAATAATAGTTGAAAAATACGGGGCAAAGAACCATTGACAGTCTGTGTATTCGAACTACAAGAACGGAGCAATGAATGAAAGACTCAAATTCAGTCAAAGAAGATATCAAAAATCAAAAACTACCGCATTCCAACTAAAGAAAAACGTGGAAAGTATATAGTAACGTTCAGAAGGAAGAGACGATACTGAAATCAATAAGAAAAACTACTTAGAGTCAATCGACAAAGCTATCAGGAAAAGAAACAAGAAGGAACCGCAACTCAGATTAGAGAAAGCAAGCAGTAATATACATATAGAGTAAAATGCGGCAAACGAAGAGGAATATCAATTGAGAAACAGGTGAAAAACCCATCCAAAAAAATTGCGTATACGATCCAAAGAAAAGAAGTGAACAAAAGAATCTATGTGAAACAAAACATAAATGAACAAAAGTATCGCATCCCACAAAAGGAAATCTGGAAAAATATGTAATAAACATTTCAAAAGAGAACTTCATGAACATTGGAGAACGATAAACAAAAAAACTCCAAGCAATCGCGACAAATCAACCTACAGAACAAACCAGTCTGAGAGAAAACCAAGAAACGCAAAGCCATGCAAATGATATGCCATGGATGCAGCACCTTCATTCACGAAAGCTTATCAACTCCAGAAAGCACTCAAAAATGTACAACCGAAGAAAGAATAATGGAAACACCAACTCAAGAGAAACCACAAACTGTGCAACCGACGAAACCAATACAAACGATAAAAATGATCTGGATAACAACAGCGGTAGTAAGGCACCGTAGTAAGCTGATAATAATTCAACTGGGAGAACTACTAAATGTAGATAAAACAAAGAAGAAAAGATTATGGCCAGCATAAGACAAATTCAACTACGATATCGAATTGGCACATAGATGCAGAAGAACCGAGGAATATGAAATATAGAAATTCCAGTACAAGTGGACTCTGGTTAAGAAACCCCCATTATTGAAACACACACTGGTAAATGAATTCGATGTATACCAGATAACGAACGAGAAATACGGGGATATACGGACACTGCGTATAGATCCGAAGATGTATAAATGGGAAGACGTTTGTATATAGTGGTACAAATTTATGTAGTATAATAGTAGTAAATATTATGTTATACTTTATATATAAAAATTGTAAAATGCGTCAGAAATAGTAATGAACACAGAAAGAAAATACAGATGAATAATGATGTATTATAACAACAGATGGATCGAATAATGCAATCAACAAACAAGTCAGAATAACACCGTTCTAGAAGTGATACAACAACCTACAGCTTGACATGTACCCATAGAAATTGTAGAATTTAGATCGCGGGATAATATCAGAGATCAAGGAAATCGAGGTAATCATTGGAAACTGACAATGTGAATTATGATGCAAATAACACCAATGCGCAAACTCAGTGGACAAATACTCATCTAGTATTAACGGAAAGTGTGAACAGAAGTTTCAACAAGCCATAAGACTCGAAGAGCAACAGAGAACAATACTACAATTAAGAAAATGAATGAGACAATTAGCAGGATCAAAGTTAGATGGCAAGCTGTCGAAATAGAAGATCTCGTACGCAACACCGAACCCAGAAGATTGGTGGAAAGTGATAATCATCGATGCAAGAATTCATCCAGCACCGGATTCGACAGTAGATAAAAATAAAGCGTACTTGTAAATATGTGTAGAATAGAACGATAGAAGCAAAACAGCGAGTATCAGAAATTTTGTAATAGTGCAGCAATTATCGAGAGAATAAGAGGAAGCGAAGAATCCAGTCCGAAGCTTACGAGACGAAATAAGAAGATAAATTAGAATGATGATGATACGGAAGAAAGATTAAGTTGTAAATGTACAAGAATTATATGGAGCGAGACAGAGAAATGTGGATCAGAATATGTACAGAATCGTACGATAATAAGTGTAGAAACAAAATTAGTAATACCCTGGATGCGACGAAACAATTGAAGGAGATGGAAGAACCCTATCAACAATGCGATACAGGCACTAACAATGAATTAATATTCTGTTAGTCAATGCCGAGTAAAGAATGCGATGGAGAGGATTGAAATGAAGAAGCCGAAAGTCAACAAATGAATGTGAATATAATGTATTATCGGAAATGTCTAACCATGCAAACGAAAAAGGCTTATGAAAGACACAACAAAGCGTGCATCAAAAGCGAGGAAATGCGAATTTTTGTGGAAGCTATCGTGACGAGTGAATAAAATCAGAAATGGAACATAGAATCCAAAAGAGAACAAGATATGCGATCTATACGAAGGAATATGCGCAACAATGCGACACGGAAGATAAAGTTTAACTAAACAGAACTTGATACGAAGATGGCAACCAAGTAAATGCCCGTTTGGAATTAATTCGATTGCCAGCACATCTACCAATTGCGGATATCACAAAGCATATAATAGAAAACAGTATTGGCATCCGAAATTCAATGATGAAAACGATAGGCATTTGGCATGTGGAAGTAAAAAAGCTACGAACGGAAATGGATGCACAAAAGGCACTACTGAGAGAAATATTAGAATTTAGAAAGAATTTCGAGAAAAGCCAAGAAATACACCAGAAATGGCCGAAATGGAAAAGAAAATGCAACAAATGACCAATCAGATAGAAGGACAAAAAACCAGCTCAGTAGCCAGAAACACCTACAACACCATTTATATGGAAATTACGGATTGCAGAAGAAACTGACAGAGAGCACAAAAAGATGAACACAGACGATTCTAGATAGCCACCAATATATTAGTTAAAAAAACGGATACAAATTGGCCTAGACTATATCAAATGGAGAATGAACATGCAACAGTACCCTATCAGTGTTTCGTCAGAGTAGAAGAGAGAATATGAGTTATTAACAGTGGCTTTAAACAAATTATATACTAACAATGAAAGAAAGAGGAATATCGTAACCCAATCAGAACAGGAAGAACCACAGATGGAAGACCAACCTGAACTGGAATACAGAATCGTACAACCACGTTTCTATCCACACCCACGATTAAGAGAGAAGGATCTTGGAGAAAGATAATTTGTATATAAAATAGAAGTAGAGAACGGACAAGACGGTTTAAAGAGAAAAAGAAAGTGTAATAAATTTAAATAAATAATAAAAACCAAATAAATCAAAAATACAAATAATCAGAAAAATCAAAAAACAAAAATTCAAAAATAATGACGATATTTAGATGGCAAGCGGAATACGAGAGATAACAGTCACAGATGAGGGAGAGGACCAGATTCGAGTATGAGAAACATGGAAAAAACCAGATGATAGAGGAAAAATCAAACATTAGAATCGCAAATTCAGCATATTCCAGCTCGAAACAGCCGACGGCCATGGAAACTGAGAATTGATTTACTCGCGAGAAGAGTAAAAACACGAACCAGCTGAGAAAAGAGACCAAAGATTATCTAACATCAAAGACATAAAGTATTTTACTGACACAAAGTAAAGAGATGGCCGCAAAATTCTTTTTCTCAGGACCGACACCAGATGAAGTTACTTGCATTATTGTCCAGAAAACTCTCGCATTGGAAAGGAGAAACAGCAAAGAAGGGAACATCTGGGGAAATTCTCCACCTGGCCATTCATAATTAATATCGACGGTCGGAAACCAGGCTAAACAGAATTAGGAGGATTCCAACAATTGAATTAGAAAAGAAGGATGAAAGGCGAGAGAAAAAGATAACGATATAAAAACTTCGACATGGAAAAAGGTGTGATGATGAAAAGACAAAGGAGTGGAAATGGAAAATGAAGAACGAACCAAAATGGAAAACTTTATCCATTGAAGCCACAGAGCGCGCTAATGAGACACCTATAGAATTAATGAAGATGAACCATACGAAATCTTACAGAGGAAATGATTAAACGAAGGAATGGAACCAGAGGAAGACGAGGAAATACGAGTAGAGCATCGCAGCCCCTACACATGGAAATAGGTGGATGGGCTGGAAAAAGTTAATCGGCGAAGAGAGAAAATCATCGGTATTAAAGTCATCAATTCTATACGGAAATCGGAGGTACGTATGAAATGAGAGATAGGTACAAGGAAGAGATGGGTAGGAAGGGAAATCATCTATCGTGTATTTTCTATTGCAAAGTAGGCAGATATGACGAAGTATAGAGTTGGCCATTTATCGAAAAGTACATAAGTTCAATCGTAAACCCGGAAAATAGGGAAAACGACACGCGAAAAAATTAGGAGTGAACCATAATCGATAGTCAAAAGCCGAGAAACCACAATAGTTAGCGGAGGTATCACAAATTCTGTTGATCAAGAATATACTGTTACACCCAATTGGTAAAAGACGATACGATTATAATATCAACGGCAGGTAGAAACGGAAAACGAGAAATTGAAAATTGACGAGTCAAGAAGAACAAGCGAGAACCGTAGTACGAAAGCGACTCCCGGAACGAAACGTATTCCCAGGATACGATCTGTGCCACAGCAAGTGATTCTGAACAGAGGACTATAGAAACAAGACGCAAAATGTAGAGATTAGCACGATTGAGAACCGGTGCAAGAATCAAATGAACTAGTAGTGCTGGCAAAGCATGGTATCGATTATGTATAAGAGTAGAGATGCGAAATATGTAAGGAAATAGAGGAATTCGGAAATGTAGCGTGGTACCAGCAAATTGTCGAGAATTATCCGAAAGATGGAAACACGATGGGACAGACTGAAACGATAGAAAGTACGTCTAAAATTTAGACGCAACAATCGAGGTTTTTAACACACCGCCATGAAGGAGTAATTTATATATGAGCAAAGTAATGAAGTGAAAGAAATACTATGCATCCATTTACACTTATACGAATGGAATCGATCTGAGCAAGATCTGTAATATCGGAGATTAGAACATGAATTGGGATTATAAATATATTAACAAGGTAGCAAGATCGCGGGTAGAGAAACTCAAAAAAAGAATAAAAGAAACCGCAATAGGACGACAGAAAGTCATATCATCCGAAGTTCACCTGATGCGTAGATGAGCTTTATCTCAAACAGGAGTGAGAGATATGAATGATCTTAATTATTCGTGGTGAGGAACAACCAGGAGAAACGGAATCAAGATTAATTCATGACAGAAAGAAGAGAACGCATGATAACAGAACACCTAGACGAGCTAGTATAGTGGTCAGAGACAACTCAGTCGAATTATAGAGCCAGATACGAAGCGAAATAAAAGACAAGGGACGCGAACTCAACAGGAGACGAAGACAATCTGGATAAATGACGAGGGAGCTAAAACATACCAGAGACGGCATGACGACCTAACAGAACGAGTAACGCAATGGGAAAGAAGTCAGAGGACGACCAAAAACTGATAACCAGTCGTGAAAGGAAAAGAAAGAAATGCAGATGGATATTAACATGACAAATAAAACAAGTCAGCCAAGTACAAAGCAGTTACAGGAAACTAAAGCCAGAACAAAGCAAAAGTGGATACAACTTGAATAACTGTATGCTTGGATAGCAATCAGAGAGTTAAGAGAATTTAAACTTAATATATCGGAACAGAGCGAAACAGCTTAGGACAGCAAATAAAACCATTAATAAATAAAAATCTATGGAAATTATCAGTACGACCTACACAGGATCCAGAGGAATTAACTGTTGATAATAAATCATTTAAACGAAACGATCTGAGACCAAGAATATTTTGGTAGGAATGGCCTATCCTGATGTACATTACGAAATAGGTATATACAAGAACGACTCCAGATACAAACAAACTGATAGAAATTTGCAATACAGAATGTATCGAGAAAATTGAACATTCATCTGAGCTAAGGACGGATGGAAGCTTTTATAAAATGGTAAGCTAAGATGATCAAGACTGAATATGAGCAACAAATTGAAAGAGTCTATTAAACGGAATGAAACAACATTATGCAACGTCCGATCAAACAGCTAAAAGAGGATGAGATAATCGATAACCCGACATACTCTATGGATGATGTGGCAAAGGAGTAGAAACGTTTTGTAGTATATTGATCTGCGATGATACATAAAGATTGGGATAACTATTCACGTAAAAGAAACGGAGATAATTGCAAAGCGGACCCGTAGAATCTGAGACAAACACGCAAGTACTTATAACTTTATCAGCAGTAGACTTTCATACAGGAAATAAAGAATGCTCAGTGACAAGGAAAATCTGTAACGCATTTACTGGCGGAATTCACACATTCAACATATAGAAGCTGGACGGACAGAAAGTGGTGTTTTGTAACGCGGAGACGAAGTTTGAAAAGGAATTCACGCAGGGCTGTCTCAATAGGCGACGAGGTTAATGTAGCAGCGAGGAAGGGAAAGATAAAAACTACCCGAGGTTATTGCTGCGGGGAGAATAACGGCGGAGACGGAATGTCAAGGAGGAGAGTATACCCATATTGTAATCAACTAGTCAAAGGAGTAGTAGTGTCGAGTACCAGTAAATGAGAGAATACAAGGATATTTGAGTCCAGACACGCAAGCAATAGATACCCTCAATGTCTAGCGAACGACAGTCATGAATACGGGATGTCAACGACTACTAATACGCGATACACATTGTGATCCCTACTTGAAAGCGCAATATTTAGATGAAGTGCAGGAAGTGCCAGCGAAAACGAACTACACGTAAGAAGCGCATTAGACGATTACGGAGAACGGAAGAATGGAAACAACGAAACACACTCTTCAGACAGAATATCGACAAGGTCAGTCACGGGATATCAAGCAGTACTACAATCGGTATGGATTATAAAAGGACGAATGGTGAGAAATGTGTGACAGAAAATGGTAGTCAAGTCCCATTACTACAAATGAATATTTAATCGCGAACAGCAATACCGAAAGCCAAAAGCAAATAGACCAAAGATGTAAACTTATCTTATAATAATAAAAGATGGATTTCTATCATCTAAGGATTGGATCAAAAGAAAATTACTTACGATTTAGTTAAAATGCTGTTCTTACGAGAATACTAAAAACAATTGGCAATGGCATGCAATCCGATCAGATAACGAATTCCATCCACTGCCCAGGAGGATACTTTTGGAGAATCGTCGGAGAGTTTATTAGCAGTACAAATGCGAAAAGCAATTGCCAAACTTAGCGGAAATTCACAATCACCCAGAGATAAATGCATAAATCGAAATTGGAATAATGCATAAAGGAAATGCAGATTCGCACCAGTAACAGGTGATAAATTCAGAGAAATTTCGTACCTAGATAATGTCAGCTGTCGTAATGTATAGGACGATTAGTTCGAAATAAGGCAAGACTGGTTCATGTTACTATTTAAAGGACACCACCAAAAAAATATTTGATACAGAATGGCACGATAACAGAATTTAAGACCAGTTGATATATCACAAAGTGAGTTGCAATACAACAGATTCGAAAGGATCATTATATTCAGGCCAAGGCGAAGCAAGTTATTGATTCCAGGAAAGCATATGTATACCATTTGTATATACGGGGAGGTAACAACTAGGAAAACCCAACTCGAATTGCTTACTATCACAGACATTTTCAACCACTAGCAATAGATGAAGCATGTGGGGGAGATCTAATCTGTCGGACAAATGATGGCAAGGAATATTTAGGAGATAAGATTATCAAATCAAATTGTAGTAGTAATCTACACAAATGTTAGCATGTTTCGATAATAAAAGGGAAAGAGAAATATAAATGGAAAATGGCAATTGCGATTTCTATGTCTTAGAAAGACGATGGTGTTGCATGACCTCAGAGAATATCACACAGACTAAAAGATTAGTAGGAATTCTAACTAAAATGAATGGTACCGATGAAAGTGTGACGAAAATTCAGCATATGAGATTAGAGCCGAGAAACGCAGAATGAAGACGACAGAGTAATGGAAGCGAATGGTAAATTCCTCAAGATGAATGCAGCGATAACAGCGACAATGAACGAAAATCAAGGAGGAACAGATGGCTAACTCAGAGCAACTCAAGCAATAGGGAAAACGAAAGAGCAGACATAGTGGACATTCAATCCATCCACCACCAGCTTATATGAATGTTTAAGGAAAGACACGAGAGAAAGCCCGTAGAACGACAAACGTACCCAATACCAGACCAACAACTCATTACGAAAATATTTTATCGACATCATACGAACCAATTGGGCGACTTAGCTACCAAGAACAGCAAGATCGACAGATTGGTTAGCCAGGATCCAGAAACCTCGACACCTAGCATGTTAAAACTTAGCTGACCAACGATTAACGTACCCAATAGAATTAAATGGAGTAAGATAAAAGCAAGTTGATGATACCGGAGCAAACATTTTCAGCACTTATAAACAGGATAAAAGTACAGGAGATTGATGGCCAGTATAGAGAGCGTAACATGGATGTATAATCTGCCTAGCAAATAATCGGTAGCAGTCTCGGGAAAATTGGTCTGAGATCGATATAGAATGTGAAAACAATATTATTAGCAAGTCACAGGAGTTAGGCGCGATTGAATTGGGAGTCTCATGCCAGAATTACTTAAAAGGATAATATAGAGTCTAGGATGAGGAGTTAGAGATAAAACGGTACGAAATTATGTTTGCGAAATCAGAAGTTGATGTCAGGAAAATAGTGTGCGGGGGCACACAAATGATTTGTTACGTAAAGTGAACGAGGAACTAGAGGCGAATGATTTTCGAACTAATCAAAATTTGAGAAAAAGAAAAGACTGCCATCTAGCCGAGATAATAGTATAATTAAACAGACGTGAAATTCCAATCAACATTACAATTTCGATGAGAAGAGATTAAAGTACATTACGAAAAAGATTGGGAAATCTAAACCGGTGTGACATGACTCCCAGCAACGAAACCGAGGATGAAGCGAGGAATACATATGGATTAATGACAGATCACTATTAAACGAACGAGAAAGAAATTACAAAAATGCTAATGGAATAAAGAATATTTCGCAGCATCCGACTTAGACCTCGTACAGCGATGTGACGCAACACACGTACGTTTACAGATGATACCAATACATACTGCATATGTAGCAGTCAAGCCCAGAATCAGTGTAGAGAAAAAGAGGTTCAAAAAGATGTTAGACGCAGGAGTACTGAACCAGTTGCATACATGGCAAATTTCCCATGTGTCTGGTAAGAGAAAGGACGCGAACCACACGGTTCTGTAATAGATTATCGACGACAAGCCATGTAAGAACAGGGATACCGATAACTTACACAAATATATGAGATGTTACAAAACTACAGGACGAGCTTATTTTATACGATGCTAGATCTAAAGTGGCTATTGGCAAATAAAGGTAATAGAGGAGACACGAGAGAAAACTGCTTTACAATTGGGAAAGGATTTTACCAATTTAGGAAAATGCGTTCGGATTATACTAACGCACCACTTCATTCCAGAGATGTTATGAACTTTGTAACATCGGCATCAAACAATTGCTTGATAGTGATGGTATTATTGTTGAGATGACGAAACTAAAGATTAATCTTTTCATAGCCCAGTTAAATTGGAAAAGCATCACAAGGACATGCAAGAAATGTATTCGTTTTTGATCAGACAATAGGCAGAAGACAATTGAAACATTCAAAATAGATAAATGGGCAACAGAAAAAAGTCAAACAGTGCAGAATTCTTAGGCTTGTGTCGGATAACAAGTTAACCAGATTTACCAATGAAACATCGAAAAGTATAAAAATCCACCCAAGGACACAAGAGAAATATTTATCATACTTGTGGAATACAGTACAAGAAGTACAATAAAAGAAAAAACAGCTTCTGAAACATTCAGAGAAAACTATAATCAAGCACAATACTCGTACACCCAGATTTTAAGAACCGTTTTAGTTACAACAGAGCAAGCGATGCATGAGCAGTCTAGGACAATTGGCTGATGGAAAAGAGAACGAGTATTGGATATTAAGTCGACATTCAAGGAAATGAAAGAATTACTCTGTGACTGAAAGAGGAGAGCACTGCCAATAATCCAAGCCTATTAAAATTCAAATACATTTATTAGGGGCACTGAGATACATCATATCAAACAGATCACTCAACCATTGGTCATGTCTAGGCCACAAGCAGAGTCTCTAGATAGAATAATGAGATGGGCATGCGTGTAAGAATACTTACCATATACAAATTCAATCAGGAAAGGCAACGCAACGCAGCTGCATGTCAAGATTTGTATTTTGAGGAATTAAGGATCACGAGTGTGAGAGGATCTGCATGCATAATCACAGAAGTTATGATTCAAACTGAGAACAGAAGAAAGAAGGGCGAAGATAAAAAACCATAATAAATTTATGGGGAACACCAATGATATTGAAAATCTTTTGATAATAACAGCTTAAACTAAGAGGAACATAATGGAAAGACGACGACATCGATTTACATGAGAAAGGGATGGTATTTATTATGGGGGGAGAAACGATATGTGTTTACAGAAAGCAGGCGAAAGAATGATAGCTATCGATGGAAGCTTGAAGGACACATTCAGAAAAAGAGGAAGCCTAAGACTGACGGCCAAAAATATTATTGGCAATATCGGTAGAAGACGTATAAAGATGATAAAGATTTCTGAATGGACAGAAACCAGAAAAGCACGAGGCAAATTAAAAGCACCTTAAAGACATTGCCCATTTCCCACGACCTCAGACATAGATTGCAATGGACGTAGTAGGACGTTCAGGAAACCAACGGACGGAAATATCTATAATCTGGTGTATGACAGTTACTATTCAAATTTCCCGGAAGTTCCGTCAATACCAGACCAGAAAAGCAAGGAACAAAGCGATGCATCTAGTAGGAAGATTGCTGTAGATATGGAAACAAACAGAATAGATCTCCGACTCAAAGGAACAACTTTAGAGCAAATCATAAGGAGTAACGAAACTTCTTAGAATTGCGAAGTTGAGAACATCGCTTACCATCACACACAAACAAACGGACAACGACGATTCTAACAGCATATTAATTGAAAAATGATGTAATTAATATAAGAGACCCAAAAGATTTGGAGATAGATACATAAATCTATGCCTTATGGCATATAGAATGTCATCATCCAGCTACCTAACAATGAAGCCTATTAAACTGAGTACGGCAGATTACAACGATGCAAAGACCGGGAGTATCAACCACTGATATCAAATATGGAAATGAGATTAGTAACGGGATTCAAAGACCGAATGCAGAGATCTGGAAACGGCAGTATGATATTGATCTTTAACAGAGAGCTATATAAGTATTATGAAAAAGCGAGACGTACGCAAGATAATTCAGGTCTGGAGACTGGGTAAAATTAGACACCAGAATTATCCCAGGGTAGCCAGAAAACTTACAAAGAGGAGTGGTAAAGCATATGAGATAATCTGTAAGAGAATACGCTCGAGTAAATTGGTCAATAAACCACCATAAGGCCATTACGTAAAGGAGTAGATGTAAGCGAATACCTAGAAAATAACAAAGGACACAGAGAACGAGGATGCAACAATCAAAACCAACACTGAGTATAAACGGGAGCTAGAGAGTGTAAATAGAAGCGACATCAAAAATACTTAGTGAAGAGAACTAAAACTAATGCAATCTAAAATTAAACGTGACCAAGATAATGTAGATCAAGAATGGGATGCAATAGTGAAGAGCATCAGAAGAAATCATGCAGAATGGGGATTCGAAGGGAAAGGATGGATGAGGATAACGTAAAACAAGGCGGGAAAATTCGCGGAGGATTACGCTAAAGGGAAACTAGAAGCCACCAGAATGGACCATTAAGAAAGATATCCATGATCTCACCATGGCAAGACGTAGCAAGGAATTACCTACATACATGCAGTAAAAATGAAACATTCAAAGAAATACTTAGATTAATCCATTCATGCAGAAATGGGAACACTCGGAATTGACAGAGAAACCATATGTTGAGTACAAACAATCTCTACTAATCAGTTCTGACAATGAGAAGGATGTTCACATCGCTTTCTGAAGAAAATACGTATAGAGAGAATGTGGCAAATAATGAGAATTTATACATTATGCACTGAACCATCAAAGAACAGGCAAGGCAATATTTATAACGCAGCATGCGACAATAAAGAGAAGAGAATGATGGAGCCCAAACGATTCAAAACTAGGGAAGTATCGAAGCATACAAGACGAAGCGCAGCCAATCTTATAAATGGACCTATGACTAGGTTCAACTAAAAGTTATTCGATTTAAATATATGGTAAGAAACAGAAAGCTATTAAAAGAAACAAATAGCTTTATCATTCCAAAGTACTAGAAAAGCAATGTGAAATGGGAAACTGAACAAGAAATTACAAATAATGCAACCCAAAGAGTGGAGAGATAAGGAAGATACGGGAGAATCAATTACAAGATCTGATGATGATTCGAACTAAGAGAATACAGATGATTCAGAGAGCAATGCAAAGTAAGTCAAAAGAAATGGATATCAATAACAAGATACCATTACGATTTCGGAGATCATAAAAGAAACTGAAAGAGTCATAGTTACACAGGATCAGAAAAAGAGACAAGAGAAAAGTCCAACTAACAGAAAGAAAGCACAAATGCAATTAGACAATAAGCAGTCAATGGAAATGAAGAGAGGAACTACATAGATGTAGAGACAGCGGTGAAACAACATACAAAATATTGTATATGCAAATGGGAATACGAACAGGAATATAAAGAGAACAACAACCGGCGAAAGAGGTGACAAACTATGTGAAACAAGACAAAACTATAAAGAATCATAAAATCGGCATCCAACAAAGAACTCGGTAAATATGTAATAAACATTTCAAAAGGAATCGATGAACATTGGAAGAACAAAGATCCAGTAACACGAAGATAAACATCTCCATGAGATGACGCAAAGTAACTAAGAGACTGGAAACCAAGAAGTAGCCATGGACAAAGGACTTGTCTGAATGAGACTTTCAATTCACGAAGCGCTACAACTCCAGGAAGCACTCAAAAATCGTGCCGAAAGAAGAATAATAAAACACCACTGCAGAGGAAAACCACAACTTAGCGACGCTAAACAAATAATTCACGATAAAGAATGATCTGGATACACAACAGCGGTTAGTAAGCTTACGTGTATGTGATGAGTAATTCATGAGTGAGAACTACCAAAATGCCAAAGAACCACGAAGAAAGATTATGATGGCCGAAGAAAAATCAACTACGATTATCGAATGGGACAATAGATGCAGAAGAACGAGGGAATTCGAATCATAGAAAGTCAGTACAAGTGGACTCTGGTTAAAGAAAGCCATTATTGAAACACAATGTTTCAAATGAATTTATGTATACAGAACGAAACAAAATACGGGTATACGACCACTGCGTTATAGAGACCCGGCGACATGGTAATAAAAAGTGGTGAATATCATAGTGTAAAATATTATGTAGTTATAGTAGTAATAGTATGGTTATTTATAGTATAAATATTGTAAAAATGCGCAGAAATGCAATAATCAAACAGAAAGAATACAGATGAATTAATGATGTAATTATATCAAAGATGGATCCGAAATGACAAATTTAGAGTATAACCAGTAAGTATAATATAATTTCAGAACAGTCCAAACGCAAACGAAAAATGCCTCGCATGTCAATAATAAATAGGGACATCGATCAGAAATTGTTTCAGATATCACAACTGCAGAAATGCGGTAGAAGAGGCACACGAGAAAATTGATGGGAAATATGGTTGAATAACGAGGCATGCTACACTGGGTCCCAAGGGCATATCGAAGACGATGCAACTAGGAGGAGAACCGAACAAACAAGACTAAATACCACGAGAACGCAAATTAAAGTAAACAAGAGAGTTTAGATATGTTGCGGGAAAACTACAACGAATGCCATGGAATAAAAGGATGATGCACAGATGCCCGCCAGTTTAACAACAACGCGATTAATGTAATGAGAAGCAATGAGAGATTCAAGAGTGCGAACTAGAGAATTCAGAGCAAAACAAGCTGAATGCAAAGGATCAAACAAGAGACTCAGGAATCCGCAAGTGGGATAGAGACAACCCGAAAAGCAAATATGATGAGATGGAATTCCAGATGAATTCACACTGCGAACCGTGTGTGGAGAACGAAGGGGAGGAAATATGATATGTGAGAGAAAACCGAATTAGTAATTAAATTAATTAAGGAAAAATAAGGCCAGATCAAAGAATTTAAGAGGAGAAAAACGAGACGTCGACAATTAAAAAATGGCAATGAAAACCAGACAACCAAGAAGCAGAAGAGTAAAAGAGCGAGATGATGTACGGAAGACAAAGAGGAAACACCAACTACGCAATGAACGAACTCGAAAAGAAATCATAACACAAAAATAGTATGCACTCGAAAATAGGCAAGAGGAAGCTCTAGACGGGGAGATCAAATTAGAGAAAAGAAGCAATTCCTTAAGCACGAGAAAGAACAACTAGAAAGAAAACTAAATATTAAAATAGACGGAGCTGTAAAATTTAAGAGCAAGAACAAGCACCTTAGATCAAAACAATAAGAAGTGTGGCAAAAGAAAGCCCTATCACAAAATGGAGGAACCAAGATTGGAACTACAAAAAGATGAGCAGGACGCATCACGTTCACAAGCAAAGGAAAGGATATCAGAACCCAATTATAACAAAATCGATCAGAGGTACCTTGCACAAAAGAACAGAGTCAGAAAAGAGCCCACGTTGAGTGAAGCAAATGAGAATAGGAATAAAAGAGATTGTCAAACAAAAGGGCCAGCCAAAGTATGAAAGAGGAGGAACATATATCATTGTTGAGAATACCAGACGATCAAACAGACGAAGATGAAAGTTTGTTTGGAATAAGCAGTCTGGGTGGAGAATTATCAGTCATGCGAGGAATAACCATATAAAGCGAATCAAATCGAATTAGAGCGAAATGGAAACGAACGTGGCCAGGAGAGATGAAACCGAGTATTAAAAGAAATCAACGAGTGTAAGAAGAAGTAGTCGAAATCAAATGTTCTAAACTCGAGATAACCTTACGAGACAGAATAATGAAACTGATTGCGAAAGGATATCAACAAGATAATGGTACATTCACAGCATCATGGAAGATATGATAAAAAAAGTACCAGAGATCTGAAAGAATTTGTAGAGCAAGAGTATAAGTAATTATTGATTTTCCAGAAAATACGAGGACAGATAATGCACAAGAGGCGAAAGCACAAATGAGTTGTTTGATTGGGGTAGTGAAAACGCTAGGACCAGTTATTAAAATAACCTTTATATATAAGGAAGGAAAATTAAGCGCATATTACACTCGCGGTGCTCTAATATGGCCGAACGGAAGAGATGTAGGTAACGTTTAATAAAAATGAAAAGCGCAGAAACGACAGCAGAAATATGGCAAAAATCAATATTGTAACAAAGCAAAAAAACCCGGATTTTAGAAAAGAGAGACAAAGATAATTGAGGCAAAACAGATCAAGAATGAGGCAGAACATGCATAGACCAAGCCAGATAATATTACGATTATCATTAACCAGACGATCCAAGAAATTATTTGTAGAAGCTGTACGGCGATACAGATATAATAGATTCGATAATGAGAGAAGGATGAGTTGATAGCAAATATGAGAACTTCAAAGGGTATGAGAGGAGATGAACCAATAAAGAATAAAATTAAAGCTACCAAATGATGAAATAAAGGAAATATCGGTGGATCCCGATTGTCAAATGCACGAATTATACCGACGGATAAATCGAGAAATTATCCAACCAATAATCGAACAGTAGTGGACGTGCATGGTAGAAACGTAGCATAATGTACCACCAACGGAATTAAGTCACAAGAAAGAACCCCATTACGAATTAGGTTATGGAAGACGGACAAACCATTAATATCTAGCCATGATGAACCAGAGAGGTAAATACAACAAAAAGGGAACAACAGATCAAGAATTTCAGAGGAATGAAAAGAAGATGGACCAAACTAACATCTACAGTTATGAGACAAGATGTGGTTGAGCACAAATTACAACTATAGCGATTTCGCGATGCCGAATCCACACATGGAAAAAGGTGTGATGATGAAAAGACAAAGGAGTGGAAATGGAAAATGAAGAACGAACCAAAATGGAAAACTTTATCCATTGAAGCCACAGAGCGCGCTAATGAGACACCTATAGAATTAATGAAGATGAACCATACGAAATCTTACAGAGGAAATGATTAAACGAAGGAATGGAACCAGAGGAAGACGAGGAAATACGAGTAGAGCATCGCAGCCCCTACACATGGAAATAGGTGGATGGCTGAAAAGTTAATCGGCGAAGAGAGAAAATCATCGGTATTAAAGTCATCATTCTATACGGAATCGGAGGTACGAATGAAATGAGAGATATAACCAAGGAAATGGGGTAGGAAGGACACATCTATCGTGTATTTTCTATTGGCAAAGAGGCCAGATTATGACGGGCAAGTATAGAGTTGGCCATTTATCGAAAAAGTACCATATTCAATCGCTAAACCGAGAAAATGGAAAAGCGACACGCGAAAAAATTGGAGTAGACCATCAATGATAAGTCAAAAGCCCACACAATCCACTGAATGTTGCGGGAGGGTACACAAATTCTGTTGAAAAAATATGTTAACACCCCAATTGTAAAAGAACGATACGATTACAATACAACGAAGTAGTAGAAACGAAAACGGAGAAATTGAAATTGCGGATGCAACGGAACAAGCGAGACCGCGAACAGCGTACTCGAGAAACGATTACCAGGAACAGATACTTGCCCACAGCATAGATGATTCTTGGAAGAAGGATATAAACAAGAAACAAGACGCAAAATGTAGAGAGTTAGCAGCGATGAGAACCGGAGTGAAGAATCAAGATGAACTGTAAGATTTGGCAAAATGCATGATGATTATGTAGTAGAGTAGAGAATCGCGAAATATTGTAAGGAAATAGAGGAATTCGGAGAAGTAGCGTGAGTACCCAAGCAATTTCGAGAAATTTCCGAAAATGGAAACACTGAATGGGCAGACCGAAGCAATAGAAAAGTATGTCTAAAAATTATGACGCCAGATTTCGAACCGATTGAAAGAGAATTTTATATCACTGCCAAAGTAAGTGAAGTGAAAAGAGAGAATACCGTATGAACCGCCATTTCATTTACAATACGAAGGAACGATCTTAGAGCGATCTTGAATTGGAGATAGCAAATGATTGGGATTTATAAATATATTAACAAGGTAGCAAAGATCGCGGGTAGAGACTCAATAAAGAGAATCAAAAGGAAAACCCAATAGCGAAAGAAAGTCATATCACCGAAGTTCACCTGCAGCGGATGAAGACTTTATTAAACAGGAGTGAAGAGATATGAATGATCGAATAACTTGTGGATGAGAAACAACCAGGAGAATACCGGAATCAAGAGATTTGTTCATGACAGAAAACGAAGATGAGATGATAACAGATGAACCAGACGAGCTAGTATGTGGTCAAAGACAACCAGTCGAAATTATAGAGCCAGATACCGAAGCGAAATAGAAAGACTAGACGCGAAAGTCGACAGGGACGAAGACAATTGGATAATGACGAGGGGCTACAAACATCCAGAGACCGAGCAGGACACCTAACAAGGAACAGGTACGCAATGGGAAAAGAATCCAGAGGACGACCAAAAACTGATAACCAGTCGGAAAGGAACAAGAAACAAATGCAGATGGATCAATTTAACAACAAATTAAACAAGCTCAGTCAAGTACAAACAGTACAGGAAACTAAGCAAACAAGAGCAAAATGGATACAGATTGAATAACGATATGCTGGGATTAGCAAATCCAGAAATAAAGAGAAATTTAAAACTTAATAATATCGGAGCAGAAGCGAAACAGCTTGGGCGAGCATAAGCAACTATAAATAAATCATTGGAATACGTACGACCACACTAGGATCCAGAGGAATTAACTGTTGATAAAAATCACTTAACGAAACGATCTGAATGACCCAAGAATTTTTGGTAGGAATGGCCTATCTGATGTACATTACGATAGGTGTATATACAGAAGCGAACTCCAAAGAGAACAAACCAAACGATAAGAAATTTGCAATACAGACCATTATCGAGTAATTTGAACCATTCATCCTGAGCTAAGGAGGATGGAAGCTTTTATTAAAAATGGTAAGCAAGATGATCAAACTGAATATGAGACAAAGTTGAAAGAGTTATTAAACGAATTCGAAACAACGATTATGCAACGATCCAGCAAAACAGCTAGAAAGGGATGAACGGATAATCATACAATACTTATGGATGATGTGGGCGTAAAGGAGTAGAAACCGTTTTGTTAGTATATGATTGGTGATACAAAGATTGGCGATAACTATTCCACTAAAAAGAAACGGAAAATGCAAAGCGAGAGCCGTAAATACAGACAAACGACGCAAGTATCTTATAACGTATATCAAAGAAGTAGATTTCATACGGAAATAAAGAATGCCTCCAGTACAAGGAAAATCTGTAGCATTCATGGCGGACATTCACTCACATTCAAATATAGAAGCTGACGGACAACAGTGGTTTTCTGTAACGCGGAGCGAATGTGAAAAGATTCACGACAGGAGCTTCTCAATAAGTGGACGAGGAAATGTAGCAGCATGAGGAAGGAAGATAAACTACCCGAGTTATGCTGCGGGGAGAATAACGCGAGACGGACCATGTCAAGGAGAGAGTATACCCATATTGAATAACTAGTAAAGGAGTAGTAGTGATCGAAGCTACCCAGTAAAAATGGAGAATACAAGGATATTTTGCGTCCAGACACGAAGCAATGCATACCCTCAATGTCTAGCAACGATAGTCATGTATAGGAATGTCAACGCTACTATCACGCCGATACGACATTGTAGACTCCCTATTGAAAGCGCAATATTTGATGAAGTGCAGGAAGTAGCCAGGAGAAAGTCGAACTACACGCAAAAAGCGCATTAGATGAATTACGGGAACGGAGAATGGAAAACAACGATAACACGACTATCTGTCAGAAGTACGCAACGGTAGTAATATCAAGCATACACAATCGGATATGGATTTATAACAAGGACGAATGGTGAGAAATGTTGACGAAATGGTAGCAAGTCCCATTATAAAGGAATCATTTTAATCGCGAACAGGCAATACCAAACGCCAAAAGCGCAAATAGACCCCCAAAGATGTAAAATTAATCTGTAATAAATAACAAGATGGATTCTAATCACAAGGATTGGGTAAAAGAAATTATACGATTTAGTAAATGTTGTTCTGACGGATACTAAAAAAGTTGGCAATGGAGCAATCACGATCCAGATAACGCAATTCCACTACAACCACTCCCAAGGGGATAATTTTGGAAGATGTTGGAGAGTATGTATTACATACAAATGCGAAAAGACAATTGCCAAACTTACCAGAAATTCACACATCACCCAGAGATAAATGCATAAATGAATTAAATAATGCATAAAGGAAATCAGATTCGCAGCAGTAACAGGTGATAAATCAGAGAAATTTCGACCCAAATAATGTTCAGCTGTGTAATGTATGGGACGATTATTCGAAATAAGGGACGGAAGTGGTTCATTTCACTCGGTATTGTAAGCACGCCAAACTATTGTGATGACAGAATTGGCCAGCGAAGCAGAATTTAACAGTTAGAATATCACAAAGTGAGTTACAAATACAAAAGATTCTGGAACGAGCCGAGCATTTATTATTCAGCACAAGGCAAGCTAAGTATTATTTCAAACATTGTAACTATAACGGGAGGTAACAACTATGGAGAGAACCCAACTACGAATTGTTACTTATCACCAGATCATTTTCAACATGCTACAGCAAATATGATGAAAGCCATGTGGGGAAGATTCTTAATCTTTCGGACAAATGATGGCAGGAATTTTAGGAATAATACTTATTATTCAAATCTAAAGAGTGTATACTTACACAAATGTTAGCAGTTTCGTATAATAAAAGGAAAGAAAATTAACTGGAAAATGGCAATTGGTTTCTTACCATTTTTAGCAAAGACGATGGTGTTACATAGACACTCAAAAGATATCCACAAGATAAAAGGTTAGTAGGAATTCTAACTAAAATGAATGGTACCGATGAGAAGTCGGACGGAAATTTAAAGCAATAATGAGATTAGAAGCCGAGAAAACCAGAATGAAGCGACAGAAAACGAGTAACTGGAACGATGGATAAATTTCAAAGATGATAGCAGCGATAACAGCGACAATGACGAAAATCAAGGAGGAACACAGATGCTAACTCAAGAGCAACTCAAACAATGGGAAAATCGAAAGACAAGACATAGTGGACATTACAATCATCCACCACCAGTATATGAATGTTTAAAGAAAGCAGCATCATCAGTAGAGAGAAACGCACCGGTAGAACGACACGTACCAATACCACGACCAACAACATTACGAAACATTTATCCGACACCATACGAACCAAATTGGGCAGACTTAGTACAAGAACTAGCCAAAGATCGAGAAGTGTGGATCAGGATCCAGAAACTCGAACCATAGCCATGTTACAAACATTAGCTGGACCAACATTAACGGTACCCATAGAAATAAATGGAGTAGAGATAAAAGCAATGATCGATACCGGAGCAAACATCTCAGCAATAAAAATGGATAAAATACCAGGAAGATTGTGGCCATGTATAGAAGAAGCTAACATGGATGTAATAACTTGCAGCAAAGAATCGGTAGCAGTCATCGGAAAAATCTGGTCGATAATCGAATATAAAAATGTAAAAATCAATACGTATTTAGCAGTCATCAGGAGATTAAGCGCAGATTGTATAATTGGAACAGATCTCATGCCAGAATTACTAAAAGAGATAATAATAGATCTAGGATCGATGGAGCTGAGAGATAAAACTGGACGAATATGTATGCTGAAATCAGAAGTGAGATGCTCAGAGAAATAGTAGTGCCAGGGCGCACACAAATGATTTGTTACGTGAAAGTAAACGAGGAAACTAGAGGTGAAATGATTTTCGAACCTAATCACAAATTTGAGAAAAAGAAAGAACTGCCATTAGCCAGAGAGATAGTGTACGTAAACGATAACAGTGAAATTCCAATCAACATTACAAATTTTGACGAAGAAGATAAAGTCATTTACGAAAACGAAAGATTGGGAAAGTTAACACCGATGATGGACATTGAACTCCAGCAACGAAACCGAGGGAACTGAGGAGGAATAATGGACAATTGACAGTCAACTACTAAACGAAACCGAGAAAGAGCAATTACAAAAACTGCTAATGAAATTAAAAGACATATTTGCAGCATCCGACTTAGACCTCGGTACAAGCGATGTAACGCAACACACGATACCGTTGACAGATGATACCCAATAACACTACGGCCATATTGATTAGCAGAAGCCCAGAAATCGGTAGCAGAAAAAGAAGTTCAAAAGATGTTAGACGCAGGAGTAATTGAACCAAGTTGCTCGCCATGGCAATTTCCAGTGGTCATGGTAAAGAAAAAGGACGGAACACAACGGTTCTGTATAGATTATCGACGACTCAATGCAGTAACGAAACGGGATACATACCCGTTACCAGACATAAATGAGATGTTACAAACATTACACGGAGCAGCTTATTTTACATCGCTAGATCTAAAAAGTGGTTATTGGCAAATAAAAGTCAAAGAGGAGGACAGAGAGAAAACTGCTTTTACAATTGGGAAGATCTATACCAATTTAAGAAAATGCCTTTCGGATTAACTAACGCACCAGCTTCATTCAGAGATGTATGAACTTCGTAACTCACGGCATCAAACAATGTATGGTATATATTGATGATTTATTAATTTATTCTAGCACCTTCGAGCAACATTTAAAAGATATCCGTAACGTATCATTCGGCAAAAGGCAAAGAACCAGATCCAAGAAACATCGAAAAGATAAAGAATTGCCCAGTACCAAAGACAGTCACACAAGTGCAAGAATTCTTAGGCCTATGTGGATACTATCGAAAGTTCATCAAGAATTATGCAACCATCGCGAAACCAATACAAGAACTAACAAAGAAAATACCCCATTTATATGGGAAAAAGAACAACAAACAGCCTTCAAACACTCAGAGATAAACTAATATCAGCACCAATACTCGTACACCCAGATTTTAAGAAACCGTTTTTGTTAGCAACAGACGCAAGCGGATATGCATCTGGAGCAGTCCTAGGACAATTGGATGATGAGAAAAGAGAACGAGTAATTGGATATTACAGTCGAACATTCAAGAAACATGAAAAGAATTACTCTGTGACCGAAAGAGAGGCACTAGCAATAATCCAAGCCATTAAACATTTCAAATATTTGTTATGGGGCCATGAGATACATATCACAAACAGATCACCAACCATTGGTATGGTTAGGCCAACACAAAGAAGCCTCTAGTAGATTAATGAGATGGGCAATGCAGCTGCAAGAATACTCACCATATATCAAATTCAAATCAGGAAAGGCCAACGCCAACGCAGACTGCATGTCAAGATTTGTATTTGAGGAACTAATGGATCACGATGTGAGACGGATCTGCATGATAATCGCAGAAGTTATCGACTTCACAAAACTGAGAAACGAACAGAAAGAAGACGAAGAATTAAAAACAATAATCGAATTTATGGAAACCAATGATATGAAAATCTTTGATAATAACAGTAAACTAAGAGAACATATGGAGAAATACAGACACCGATATACCATGGAGAAAGGATGGTTATTATTAATGGATGGTGAGAAAAGACTCATGTGTTTACAGAAAGCAGGCGAAAAGAATTGCTAATGCAATATCATGAATGGAAAATTTGGAGGACACATGTCAGCAAAAAAGACGGAAGCAAGACTGCGCCAAAAATATTATTGGCCAAATATCGGAGAAGACGTAAAAGGATGGATAAAGAATTGTCTGATATGTGCAACCAGAAAAAGCACAGGAAGCAAATTGAAAGCACCATTAAAGCCAATGCCAATTTCACCAGAACCTAAGACGATGATTGCAATGGACGTAGTAGGACCGTTACCGGAAACCAACGACGGAAATATCTATATATTGGTAGTAACAGACTATTTATCAAAATTTCCGGAAGCGTTCGCAATACCAGACCAAAAAGCTAGAACAATAGCAAGAATCCTAGTAGAGAAAATATGCTGTAGATATGGAACACCCAAACAGATCATAACCGACCAAGGAACCAACTTTATGAGCGAAATCATAGAGGAAGTAACAAACTACTTTAGAATTGCGAAATTGAGAACATCACCATACCATCCACAAACAAACGGACAAACCGAACGATTCAACGGCATACTAATTGAAAAGATGTCAAATTATATAAGCAGACACCAAAAAGATTGGGATAGATACATAAATCTATGCCTTATGGCCTATAGAATGTCGATACATTCAGCTACTAAAATGAGCCTATTCAAACTAATGTACGGCAGAGATTGTAACATGCCAATAGACCTGGAGTATCAACCACCGATATCACAATATATGGAAATTGATGATTATGTAACAGGGTTCAAAGAGCGAATGCAAGAGATCTGGAAAACGGCAGGTATGAATATTAGATTTAACCAAGAGAGCTATAAAGAATTACATGACAAAAAGCGAGACGTACGCGAACATAACTTTCAGGTCGGAGACTGGGTAATAATCGCAACACCAGAAATTATTCCAGGAGTAGCCAGAAAATTACAAAGGAGTGGTAAAGGGCCATATGAGATAATGTATGTAAACGAGAATAACGCTCGAGTTAAATTGGTCAACAACCCACTCACTAGGCCAATTTACGTAAACGTGAGTAGATGTAAAGCGATACCTAGAACAATAACAAAGGAACCAGAGAATCGAGGTATGCAAACCAGATCACAAACCCAACAACTGAGTATAAACGGGCTAGCGATGAATCGTAAAATAGAAGCGACATCAAATAATACTGCAGAGGAACCTAAACCAAATGAATTTAAAATAACTCTAAACGCGACCCAAGATAATGTAGACAAGATGGATGCAATAGCGAAAGCTATCAGAGAAATAATGCCAGAATGGGTCGAAGGGAAAGGATGGATGAGGATAGTAAACAAGGCGGGAAAAATCGCGATGGATTACGCTAAAGGAGCTAGAAGCCCACCAGAAATGGACCGCATTAAAGAAAGGATACCCATGATCTTCACCATGGCAGATGTAGAAGGGAACTTACCTTTACATATTGCAGTACAACATAGAAACATTCAAAGAATAATAGATATAATCCAACTCATGCAGAAATGCGGACACACCTCGAATATACCAAACAAAGAGGTACAAACACCACTAATGTTCGCAATTGCAGCAGATGTTTCTACGACAGTTCTGAGAGAACTACTAAAAACAGGATGATCTTTCAAGGAAAAAGATAATGGAGAAAATAATGTACTACATTATGCACTGACATCAAGACAGGCAAGTGCAATAAAATTTATAACCAGCAATGCGACAATAAAAGAAAGAGAAATGATGGGCAAAACAATTCAAACATTATGGGAAGCTATCGAAGCCAAACAAGACGAAGCAGCAGCCAATCTGATGAAATGGACCTATGAAGACTCATCACTAAAAGTATTCGATTTAAACTATATGGTAAGAAACAGAAACGTTCTATTAAAAGAAACAATATATGCTTACTATCCGTTCCCAAAGACAATAAAAGCAATGTTGAAATGGGAAATCCTGAAAACAAAGAAATGATAATAAAAGTAGAATCAAACCCAAAGAGTGGAGAAGAGATAATAGTTGAAAATACGGGCAAAGAATCCATTACAAAAGTCTGTGTATTCGAAACTAAGAAGAACGGAGCAATGAATGAAAGAATCAAATGTCAGTCAAAGGAAGATATCAAAAATCAAAAATACCGCATTCCAACTAAAAGAAAACGTGGAAAGTATATAGTACACGTTCAGAAAGGAAGAGACGATTACTGAAAATCAATAACGAGAAAACTACTAGAGTCAATTACGACAAAGCATCCAGGAAAAGAAACAAGAGAGGAACCGTACCAACTCCAGATTAGAGAAAGCAAAGCAGTAATAATAAATATAGAGTCAAATGCGGCAAACGAAGAGGAAATATCAATTGAGAACACAGGTGAAAAACCCATCACAAAAATCTGCGTATACGAACCCAAAGGAAAAGGAACAGTGAACAAAAGAATCCTATGTGAAACAAGCAAAACTATAAAGAATCAAAAGTATCGCATCCCAACAAAAGGAAAGCTCGGAAAATATGTAATAAACATTCAAAAAGGAACTCATGAACATTGGAGAACGATAACAAGAAAAACCTCCAAGGCAATCGCGACAAATCAACCTACAACAAAACAGTCTGAGAGAAAACCAAGAAACGAGACATGGCAAAATGGAATGCTCATGGATGACAGCCACCTTTCAATTCACGAAGCTCTACAACTCCAGAAAGCACTCAAAAATGTACAACCGAAAGAAAGAATAATGGAAACAACCAACTCAAGAGAAACCACAACTGTGCAACCCGACGAAACAAATCACACGATAAAAATGATCTGGATAACAACAGCGGTAGTAAGCACCGTAGTAATGCTGATAATAATTCAACTGGTGAGAACTACTAAATGTAGAAAGAAACCAACGAAGAAAAGATTATGGCCAGCAGTAGAAAAATTCAACTACGATATCGAATTGGGACAATACGATGCAGAAAGAACCGAGGAATATGAAATCATAGGAAATTCCAGTACAAGTGGACTCTGGTTAAAAGAACCGCCCATTATTGAAACACAACAATGGTCAAATGAATTCGATGTATACCAGATAACGAACGAAAATACGGGGATATACGGACACTGCGTATAGAGTCCCCGGAGACGATGGTATAAAATGGGAAAGACGTTGTATATAGTGTAAAATATTATGTAGTATAATAGTAGTAATAGTATGTATATTTATATATAAAAATTGTAAAAATGCGTCAGAAATAGTAATCAAACAGAAAGAATACAGATGAATTAATGATGTATTATAATCAACAGATGGATCCGAATAATGCAAATCAACAAAACCAAGTCAGAATACCACCGTTCATAGAAGTGATACAACAACCTACAGCTGACAATGTACCCATAGAAATTGTAGAATTAGATCGCGGGATATATCAAGATCAAGGAATCGAGGTAATATGGAAACGACAATGTGAATTAATGATGCAAATAACAAACAATGCGCAAACTCAGTGGACAAATACTCATCTAGTATTAACGGAAAGCGTGAACAGAAGTTTGCAACAAGCAGCAAGTATTGAAGATCAACAACGAACCATACTACAATTACAGAGAATAAACGAACAATTAGCCGATCAAATCAGATGGCAAGCTGACGAAATTAGAAGACTACGTAACGGCCAACAACACGTAGACCCAGAGAGTTGGGTGGAAGTGATATCATCGATGCCAGAATTCACTCCAGAACCGGATTCGACAGTAGAATAAAAATAAAGCGTACCTTGTAAATATGTGTAAATAGAACGATAGAAGCAAAACAGCGAGTAATCAGAAAATTTTTGTAGATATGCAGGCAATTATCGAGAGAATAAGAGGAAGCGAGAATCCATCCGAAGCTACGAGACGAATAATGAAAGATAAAATTAGAATGATGAATGATACGGAAGAAAGATTAAAATGTTGTAAATGTAAAGAATTACTGATTGGAGCGAGACAGACGAAATGTGGATGCAGAATATGTACAGATTGTACGATAAAAGTGGTAGAAACAAAATTAGTAAAATACCCTGGATGCGACGAAACAATTGAAGGAGATGAAGACCCTACAACAATGGATAAGGCCACTAACAATGAAATTAATAATCTGTTAGTCCAATGCCGAGTAAAGGAATGCGAATGGAGAGGATTGATGAAGGAAGCCGAAAGTCACACAAATGAATGTGAATATAACGAGGTACTATGCGGAAAATGTCTAACCAGCACAACGAAAAAGGCTATGAAAGAACACCACAAAGCGTGCATCAAAAGCGAGGAAAAATGCGAATTTTGTGGAGCTATCGACGAGTGAATAAAAATAGAAATGGAACATCGGAATCCAAAAGAGGAACAAATATGCGATCTATACGAAGGAATATGCGCAAACAACTGCGACAGGAAAGATAAAGTTAAACTAAAAGAACATTGGAACGAATGTATCGGCAAACCAGTCAAATGCCCGTTGGAATTATTCGATTGCCAAGCACAACTACCAATTGCGGAAATGCAAAAGCATATAATAGAAAACAGTATTGAGCATACCGAAATCATGATGAAAACGATAGGAATGTTGGCATGGGAAGTAAAAAGCCTACGAACGGAAATGGATGCACAAAAGGCACTACTGAGAGAAATATTAGAATTTAGAAAGAATTTCGAGAAAAGCCAAGGAAATACACTCAAGAAGATGGCCGAAATGGAAAAGAAAATGCAACAAATGACCAACAGCATAAAGGAACAAGAAACAACCAGCTCAGTAGCCAGAAAACTACCTACAACACCATTTATATGGAAAATTACCGAATTCGCAGAGAAACTACAGAGAGCAAAAGATGGAACACAGAGAATTCTAGATAGCCCACCAATATATAGTTGAGAAAACGGATACAAATTGGGCATTAGACTATATCCAAATGGAGATGGAAATGCAACAGGTACCCATATCAGTGTCTTCGTCAGAGTAGGAAGAGGAGAATATGACGAGTTATTAACATGGCCTTTCAAACAAAATATGATACTAACAATGAAAGGACAAGAGGAATATCGTAACCCAATCAGAACAGGAAACGAACCACAGATGGGAAGACCAACAACTGACTGGAATACAGCAATCGGTACACCACGTTTCTATCCACAACCACGATTAAGAGGAGAAGGATTCTTGCGAGAAGATAATTTGTATATAAAATTAGAAGTAGAGAAGCCGGACAAGACGTTGTAAAGAGAAAAAGAAAGTGTAAATAATATGTAAATAAAATAATAAAAACCAAATAAAAATCAAAAATACAAATAATCAGAAAAATCAGAAAAACAAAAATTCAAAAATAATGACGATATTTAGATGGCAAGCGGAATCAGCGAGGAGATAACAGTACAGATGAGGGAAGGACCAGATTCGATATGGACGAAACTATGGAAAAAACCAGATGAAGAGGAAAAAATCAAAACATTAGCAATCGCAATTCAGCATTATTCCAGCTTCGACACAGCCGGACGGCCATGGAAAATGAGGAAAGTGATTTACTCGCAGAGAAGAGTAAAACACGAACAGCTGAGAAAAGAGGACCAAAGATATCTAACATTCAAAGACAATAAAGTATTTACTGACCGACAAAGTAAAGAGATGGCCGCACAAGAATTCTTTTTCTCAGGAACCCCCGAACTACCAGATGAAGTTACTTGCATTTATTGTCAAGGAAAACTCTCGCATTGGGAGAAAGGAGAAACAGCAAAACGGGAACATCTGGGGAAATTCTCCACCTGCCCATTCATAATTAATATCGACGTCGGAAACCAAGCGATAAACAGATTAGGAGGATTCCAACAATTGGAAGTAGAAAAGGATGAAAAGGGCGGAGAGAAAAAGATAACGATAATAAAGAACTTCGAAGATCCAACAGAACTAATATGGGAAAGAGAAACCATAAAGGGAACCTTCGAGGAAAGGATCAAAACTTTCAAAGGGAATCCAAGAGCAGCAGAATTTGCGAGTCAAGGATATTGCCAAACAGCAAGAGGAATAATGTGTGAAGGATGCAAAAATCAACAGCCAATACCAGATCAGAATGTTAAAAAGCTAAAGCATAAAGGAAAATGCATGTACAAACAGGAAAAAGAGTCCGAAAACATAGAACTAATAATTACAAACCAACAAGTGGAAGATATTTTAGACCGACCAAAAACGAGGACCATAATGTTATTGTCAGGAGTAGACACCCAAAAAATGAGAAAAATAATCAAGGAAAGGTTGGCTAATAACTTGGAATGGTACGACTCGACACAAGCAATAATCCGAGCAATCAAGCGATACCAAGAGAAACCTAAAGAGAATCGCGATAAATCAATAATAAAAGAAGCCATGTTGGAGCAGCATCAATGTGTAACATGTTGGCAAAAACATGTTGAAATAATTTATACACCCTGCGGACATATGGTCACATGTGAAGCATGTGGGTTAAAAGTCGATATATGTCCAGTATGTAGAAAGCCGATCAACGGGCAGATCAAAGGATTCCGTTTCGCTGATCAGTAAACAGAAAATGAAAGTAATGTGTAAAAATGTAAATAAAGATAAACGTAAAAACAAAAAATTATAAAAATCAAAAAAAAAATCACAAAAATACGAGATACGATGTAAATTATGGTATAAATTATGATTAAATTTCGATACGATAGAAAGAGAAAATAATCGATATTAATATTCAGAATTATAATGAACCAAAGCGAGATGACAAATCAAAGAGTAGAAGAAGTGGAAGCAAAGAACAAAGAGTCAAAGATAACAATCGAAAACCAACCCGAACAACTAAAAGAGATGAAAGAGGAAGCAGAGCAATGGCAACAAAGGTCAATGCGATTGAAAGAAATGTTAATAGCAGTAGAAGGAGAACTACTGAAGGATACGCTAAAAATAAAAACGATAAGAGAGGAACTGGAACAACAAACAGAACAACGAACGATGGATCCTGAAAGAAACGACAAACTTTACAAAAGACGAGAGGAAGATCTAACGAGAGAATCCATCCAAAATCAAACCATAATTATAAATCAAAGAAAAGAGATCCGAATGTTAGAACAAGACAAGCAGGATCAACAAAGTGAAATAGAAAGATTACGAGAAGTAATAAAAGATAAAGAAACAGAGATACAAGAAGAAGGAGAAGAGACCATAAAAATCATGAACCAAATGCAAGAAGAAATAGAACAAATAAGAACCCAATACCGAATAGAAAGAACAAAGAGAACCCATATGGAACAAGCAAAAGAATGGGCAAAAGAACAAGCACGATACTGGAAAACCAAATGGACCGAGGATAGAGAACAATCAAGAGGTAATTGGGAATCACGCATCAGACATTATATGCAACAAATAGCCGAAGAGGAAAATCGAACAAGAGCCTACAAAACCAAATGGGAAAACGCGAAGATAGAAATCAACAAACTGAGAAATCAAGGGCCAAAACCATAAAAGAAAATAAGGGAGCCCAGAGATGACAGACAAGAGAGAATGTTGACTCAGATAACTGACCAAGCAAGAAAATGGCGAATAGAATGCAAAATTTTTGAAGACGCCAACGCGAAACAGTTTAATCACATAGTAAGACTGGAGCAAGAAATTGTGTTCCAAAAAACCAGAGTGAAAGAAATGCAAATCGAGCAAGATGAAGCTCATCGACAAAAACAAAAACAACGATGGGAAACGGAGATCAAAGAGAAAGCAATAAAAAGAGAGGCGAAAAAATGGAAAGAACATTTCCAAGAAGCCAAGAAAGAAATAAGACTGTTACCCAAAAGGATATTGAATATGGAAGATTGGGAGCTATGGGAACAAGTCGAAGTGCAAAACCAAACAATCGAGGAACGTAACGAACAGGTCCAAACACTGGAATTTCAGGAACAAATCAGACAAAGTACAATGAGAAGGCTCAGGAAAACCGAGACTTACCTCCGGAAATGGGTCAGGCAACTAAACCAAAACACAGTGGAAACACTGAACGAACTGACCGACGAAAAACGACAAAAACAGTAGTTAGACGAAAGAATAACAGAACTCCAACAGGATGTGAATGGACATCGAGGAGTTGTAGTATCCAAAGAAATCCAGCTGAGACATCAACTCGAAGTAAATGAACAGTTGAGAGGACAAGTCGAAGTAGAAATGAAAACGATAAAGCAAGGGTATGAGGAAAACGAGCAGAATCTGAGAAAAGAGATTGAAAAGCTAAAAGCGTTAGAAAATACGCATCACTTGGAAACACAAGTCGAAGAGCTAACGGAAAATGTCGAATATCTCACCTATCTCTTAGATGAAGAGATACAAATATCAAATACCTTACGTGAAGAAGTAAACACTCTACAGAATAGACCACCAATCGTGCTCGTGCCGTTATATCCAACGGAAATCCCAACCCAAGTAACCGCTGAACCCGACGAAGGATTCGGGGAAACAGTGGTATGAAATAAAGAGGGAAAAAATTTGTAAAAAGTGTAAAAAGATAATAAAAATGATAAAAACAAAAATTGTAATCAATGTATATTTAGTATGAATTCGAACGAAATAGAAACCCAAACGAATCTAGAAGACGGAGAAAGTATACCAAGTCCAATTCAACTAGTACAACCAATCGAACAAGACCCATTAAAATATTATAGTAAAAAGTGGAGAGCTGAAAGAAAAGAGTGGCAAGAAATAGTGGAGGAACAAGAATCAGAAATCGCCCGGATAAATCAACAGTTAATACAATCAAAACAGTTAGTCAACGCAGTGAAGCGAAAACTAGCATCCAGTATGGGAGATAACAGAGGTCAAAAGAAAGAAAATGAACAGTTGAGACGAGAACTAGCCGAGATAAAAACTCGTGTAGTCCTGGAAGATTATTGGAAAACAGAAGCGGAGAGGATGAGAGACAGCAGAAAGAGCGAACAAAGATATGTAATACAACTGAAAGAGAGTTGTAAGGAAGCTAGAGAAATAAAGCAAAACCACCAACAGACTCAGGATGAAATCAAAGTACTAACAAAACAACTCCAGGAATCGAGACGAAAGCTGGAAAAGCAAACAGCTAAACGAATAAATTGTAAACGCCAACTCAAAAGAAAACAAACAAAAGAAAGAAATCTCCAAATGAAAATCCACAATCAACAAAGGATAATCAAAGAAAATAAGGAGCAATTAAAGGAACTCCCCAAACTAACCGAGCGATTAATAAAAGCCCAAGTCCTGATAATGAGATTTTCAGAGAGCAGGACTAAAGAGGAGTGCGAGACACACTCAATCCCAGAAAAAGAAAAAGAGTAAAAAAGGCGAAAATCTCCACAGTATATAGTTGAATAAAATTGTACATAGACACGAAATTGATTGATGTATATTAGAAATGAAAACTATGAGCCAAACGTTATGGATAACAATGATAATAATGATGAGAGAGTGTAATACCGAGAACCCTTTAGAGAAATGCGAGGAAACCCAAACCTTCAGAAGAGAAGACAGCACCTGCGCAGATTTCAAAGAGATCTGCAGAAATCCCGAAAATGAAGAATGTCAACAAATAACTCTGCAATGCACCCAATGCCCCACAAAAGAGAACAAGGACGAATTAAAGCAAAATATTGAAAAAACTCAATCGATGATACGAACCCTACTAAAAAACAACGATGAAATATCTAGAATAAAGAATGAAAAGAGGGAGATAAAGAAAGTCTTGGAAACAATCATCAAACAAATCCAAGAGAAAGCCAAAATAAACCCCAACAACAAACCCATCCGAGAAATTCAAAAAGTCGTCCTATCAATCAGAAAGCAACAAGAAAAACAAGTCGAGCAGAGAAGTGAACCTAATGCAACAATCCTATCAATAGAACTTATACTACCGCTCAGTATAACATCAAATATTATACTCCTAATATGCTGTCTTATTCTCGGCCTAAGGAAAAACCAACAAAGGCGAAATACCCCAACTCAGAAATTTAAAAGAATATTTACCCAAATCCGAAATATCAGAAAAACCAACGAAACATCGAAACTCTCGCATATCTCTATCAACCACCAATCAAGATCAACCCAAAGAGAGATCCAGCTCAAAAGCGAAACCCAAGCCGTCAGTGATTCGTTCGAAGCCAAGTATAACTGAACTACATTGATATTATTGATTTGAACTGATCCTGTTGACTTACATTGATTCACATTGATATTAAAACTGAACTATCCAATTTCATTTCTTATTATTTGATTACGTACAGTAGCCGGACCTTAAGTCCATCTTTATCTTGATGATTAACCTTACTGTAGACACTTTTTATGAATGTTGAAAATAAAGATGTATATATCATTTTGAATAGACAATTGAAATTGCGGGTCGCAATTTTATGGACCCCCGAGTGTTTTATGTTGGGCCAGAACAAATATGGCCTTGGAAAATGTTTAAATGGATCGGTAACACACATGCAAACATAACATGCAAATTTAAAACTCTAACCTATTAAAATATCAATTAAACCCTACCAAATATGAGGAAAAAGATAATTACATATAAAATAATAAACATAAAAGTAAATTAAAATAATAACAAAATGCAACAAGATCCGCACGATAAAAACACAAACATAACATGAAAACCCAACAAATTCGACCGAAATTTGATAAATCAATAAAATTTCATGAAAATGAAATTTAAATCAAAGAATTTGAATTAGAAATAATTCAATAACAATTTCAAATAAAAATTATTAAAATAAATTGAAAAATTAATAAAAATAAAGATTAGAATACACTAGAAAATAACAAGGTCAAATTTTGTTTAACTAAATCAAAATTAACACGCGAGGTTAAGGACAGAAAATAGGTATAAATACCGATGCATTTTCTCATAAAATTTAACCATTTTTGAAACCAAAAATTTGTTTTAGAATTTTTCAAGCGTTTTAAATCTATTTTTAGGTGAGCAGAAGTTTTTTTTGGAAACTCTCTCTCTCCACGTCCCGTCCTCGCAACCTCGGTAGAGCTCTGCTTGGATGTCGGCGTGGGGGGAGATGTATTTTTATGGTTTTAATGAATGATTTGGGTCAAGTAATTTGTATCTTGTTTTTAATATGTTAATAAATATTTATAATGTTAAAATCGAACTTAATTTTCATAAAATCAATTAATTTTGTCGAAATTTTTCCGGCCCACAGCCAAGACACATCACAAGTCAGAAAAATCAACATACAATTCAGATTCGTGTAAGTGCGTGGAATATCGCCAATGATCTGTGCCCGTGAAGACCCGGCGTGCGGAACGCAGGGATTGGAACGTCAATATTATCCCAGATAGAAGAAAGGAGAAATAAGGAAGGGGTCTTTTGGCTGCTTCCTCGTTTCTCGTTTTCTTTAAATTCGACCTAAATTTATTTACACACGGCTCAAAATCACCACACCGAGTAGTCCAGTGGGCACTCATTAAATATAATGTAAACATAAAATGCGTTTAAGGCCTATTAAAGGGAAGGGTACGGGAAATAAATTAATATGAAATCGTTGATATGAAATGAAATAAATTAATAAATTCTACTTAACTATAAATTATAGATTTGTAATCGTTATCAAATAAATCACTTTAACTCCTGGTGAAGTTAAGAATTTAATCAGAGATTAGACGCGCTTTTTTAAATAAAAAAACGGGATCACCGCTATGTAATTAAATGATTATTTTTCTCGTAGATCTAAATTTGATATGAATTTAAAGGGGAATTATAAATTAATGATATTGTTAAATAGTTGTTAGGAAACCCAATAAGGACATAATTATAATGATAGCTATTGAAACCAGCTCACCCTAAACTTTCAGTAAATCAGAGAATTTAATTAACTCCAAGTCATAGTACATCTATCAGTATGGTTATTAATTGCACTATTTTTCGAGTACCCTCATAGAGAACGACATCAATAATAATTGAAATTGACTATAACTTTCCAACCGTCACCGTAATCCCAACCATTAAGCAATTTTTGCGATCATACCACCAAAACTGTATTGTGTCGAAAATTCATAAAGTCTCCATCGAGATTTTTGCTCGGTTGAGAATTAACCCAAATCATCGGAACAAGTGAGGGGTTACCGCGCCGATTATGCATTATTTATAGGATTTATGAAACGTGATAAATACCATTGAGTTAAGTTAAATAGAATAGAGAAATAAAAACTCATCGAGTAGATAATTTTATTCCATTAAAGATGAATACCACTTATTAGAATAATTCCTCCACCAAATCATACAGGATGCCTGAATTAATAGAGCCTCATGGAAATCCCTACAATTTCTATAAAATTATGCGAAATAAATTAATTAAATTACTAACCCCACTTACGGAATATTCAGCATCGACCTAGACAGAATAATTCCTCCGATAAAATAATCCAAAGTGATCAGTAATACCCAAAACAGGAATAGGTTTTCGAATTCGTTCCTGGCATGTTTAGCATTGACACCCAGCGCCAACTAAGGAAAATTCGTTATGATAAGAAAATAATTGTATAAAAGGGACTTACTAGATAATATAGTAGAATAAACTCCGAATTATCACTAAATCACCGGGAAGTTGATCACTGTAAAATTTCACATATTCTCATGTCTACGATGAAAAGTCAAAATTAATCAATCGACCAACGGATATGGCATTTAAAATAAATTTTTAAGTCGCCTTCTATTCACTACCCAATAAACAATTAATCAACAATTCATCAGGATTAATCGATTTTCCGGCCATCAATAATCAGTGTGTACAGACACCCCCGCTTATGTATCTAAATAAAACCTAACATCGATACAAAGTCATTCTGGAATTTTTTCTCTTTCTGAATATGAATACGCACCCAATTTCTGATGAAGCGACGTCGACGCCTGGAACGTTTAATGAAGAAGCTACGACGATGCAAGATAAAATAATGGAGAGTAAGATTATTATAAATCATATTTAATTTATGATTGTAAATGATTTTTCTTATCCATATTTAATTTATGATTGTAAATGATTTTTCTTATTCATATTTAATTTATGATTGTAAATGATTTTTCTTATTCATATATAATTATGATTGTAAATGAACCTTTTTCTTAATCATATATGTTTAATCGATCTTTACACCCAACTTATATCTATTACAGCTCCGTCACCATTGACACAAATTTTCCACTATTACCCCACGAATAACTTTCAAACACCCGGTCGAGTGCAGTTAGGCCGCTAAAGCGCAGACCATCACCATTTCCCCCTAAAATATTTATACGCCTCGCCATAATAATATCAGTTATGTCCTCGTACTCCGTACTTATTATTTCATTCAATTTAACAAGTTTCAGGAGCCTCACACTGAAGGGTTAGTTGTAGCGCAAATGTAACATTTAATAAATTTTGGGGAATTTGGGTTTGTCCGATACTCAAAAATGGGTGATACCGGGATTTATTGTCATTAAATTTCCGGGCTTTATTGTCATTAAACTTTATCGAAAATCCATGAATTACAATGGAAAAACTTGTCGCAGCCCTATTCCAAAACGCTAATGTCTATCCGAGGGTCAAGAGAGTATTTCGTTCCAAAAGATTCCGACGGAACACTTTTACAATATTACGTACTTAATGTCCTAAATTAGCATGAGATAGTTAATCACAAGTATGAAAATGCACGATAATCATAGATATGAATAACGATAGTAACTCAAACAAACATTTGAAACAAACCAATTATTCTCCCTATAGGATGTCCGAGAGATCAACTAAAAATCCCTTATATAATAGTAAAAGAAATAGACTTAATTGATTGTAAGAGACCCATCATAATCATTTTCTGTCACTAAGATTAGCCACATTAATAATGTTCATTCCAGCAACAAATCCGACGGATCAGACGGCAATCTCTCTCGCATACCGATGGAGATGGGCCTGGGCTCAATACCGAAAGGAGAAGTGCCCAGAGTTTCCCCCGTCGAAGTTTCTCGATAGAAACAATCTAGGGCAAAGAACAGCCAACCAATGGAGCCCGGCCGAAGAGATCTACCAACAGGCTCGGCGGCTGCTCACAAACCTGGAGGCCCATCAGTGCCAAGTAAACCTGCAGGTAATCCGAGCTCGCCAGTATCTGGCGAACGTTGAAGAAGATTTGCTGGCGGGTCGGATCGCCGACAACTATTGGCATCCCCAACCAATCTCCCCGACCCAGGACTCGCCAACCGCTACGACTCGAGCACGCAACACGAAGAGACCGACTATGTCGATCTCGGGCTATACACCCGAGGAATGGGTGGCGAAAAGATTCCCATGAGTGATTATAGAACTAAATTCCGCTTGGTGATTGATTTAAAACAATTGTTGTTTCTTTCATTTTGATTTAGGTTGAACTGTTGATAATAAAAATAAAATTTGTGAATGTTTTGTTTTTGTTGTTCTGTTTTCGCTTAATCAAGATTTTTTATCATCAAATGATTTTGCCTTAATTTGTTTGAAATAAACCTAATGTTATATGATTGTATACTATCCGTAAACCACCTTTTAATTATTTTATCGTTATTAGCCATGGAAACCGCCCAATTGCTTCAAAATGAACTATCCCGCGCCCAGAAATCCAACAAATCCTTATACAAACAAATAATTCAGCTCACCAGGGAGGTGCAGCAGGTGAAATCTACCTGGGTGGACCCGGCAAAGCTCAAATCCGTCCACCAACGCCTCACAGCCGCTCAAAAGGGTTGGGCGGAGGAGCGCCGACTAAATCAGAATCTCCGGACGCAAATAAGGGGACTAGAAGTCGCCCTGGCGGCTAGTCGTGAAGGGAAAGCGGTAACGTACCCCCTTGTTTTCGCCCCATCTCAGTTGGCTTACCGGAATTCAATCAACAATTCCACATTAGCAGTGACTCCATCAGCAGTACCGTCAAGCAATCACCGACCGGGACGCAAGGAACGTGCCCGACGCAGAGCTGCACGTCTGATAAGCCAATTGAACTAAAGTGTCCAGTACCGTTCTAACACCGAATTAACTTACAGTCATTGTATACTTTTGATCGTTTTTCTTGCTTCATTGAATAAAATTGTAATTATCGTTAAACAAATCTAAAGTAGCAGGTCACCAGATATGATTAATATTGAATTGTTATCGACAAGTCGTGGGTACTCACACCGCGTCACCAGAACATCGTTCTCTTTCTACCGATCAACATGAGTCTGATCTTGAACTTTCTCACACAGGGGACATTGAAAAGCGAGCATAGGTCTTCCATCGACAGCTCGTTGAACCCGAGGGTTGTCCGAGCAATTACAGTACTAGTAATAGTACTCACTTTTTGCGGACAATCCACCCACTCGAACACATTTCAAACGTTGCCTAGCAACCGGTGCCGAGTGGTAGTCAAAGTAATATTTATATGGCGTTACCGGAGCAACACTAAAATGGTTTAAACAAATAGCGAAACCCAGTAACCCACCAATCGAAAGTTTCCTTGTTTAATAAAAACATTGGTCGATGTTAGTCATGATAATCAACCATTATATGATAATTAACATTCAATACGCCTAACTGATTACTATTTGTTCAACGACAATTACCCGCAGTTAAGGTAATTGGAATTCAGGCCGTCACGAGTCCATCGACGAATCAGAGAACTATCGTCAGTGGAACGAGAATATTTATAAACAAGGTGCTCACAATTACGTTAAATCTGAGTCCCTATGACTCAACAGTGCCATATAGTAAAACTCGACAGACCCTATAAGCACCCTGTTTTTTCCTAAAAAATTAGTTTCTGTGCTGTACATATACACGGGATCACAGAATAGTAAAGGGTAAATATTGCATTAGACTATTCTGCATAATAACGACCGCACGAAATGCACAAGTTCTATAAGTATTTTAAAAAGTATTTTAAAATATTTTAATTTTATTCATTAATTTTTAGTTTTTACATAAATTGTCATTTTTTGGGTCAAATCTTTGTGTTATTCTGTTATTTTTATGTTAATTTCGTGCTAATCTTGGTGCATTTTGTTATTTTTTTGGTTTATTTTTGTTTTTGATTTTATATTTTAATTGTATCTTTCTCGCATTTTAAGGTTGTTTATTTGATGTTTATGGGTCTGATTTTAAATCTGCATATTAGGTTTGCGGGCTATTTTCAATTCATTTAAATAAAATTCAGTCCTGGCCCAACAGATGGCCATTCTTTTAAATGATATAAAACCAACATTTTTAATCCTTAAACCGAATTTTCCCGTATTAAATGACACTCCTCTGAAAAATGACTTTATTTATATGAAGTACTAATAATAATGCTTGGCTCATTATTTAAAAATGTTAAAATTTTAAGTTTTTTGACAACTGTTTTGACTTAATATTTGTTTTAATAATATTAATTTTAATAGTACTTGATAATGAATATTTCAGTCGTCGATTACATAGGTTTGGAATTAAAGTTATTTTTTTATGAAAACTTTTGTAATAAATTAACTGTTTATTTATTTGTTCAGTCATCTTAAAGTTAATTTATTTGAGAAATCGGCAATCACACAATTTCTACGTAATTTTTATTATTAACATTCAAATTTTTAAATTTTTGTTTATTTCAGAAAATCCATTTAAACTAGGACAAATTTATTTACCATTTTCAGTTAATACGTTTTCAGTTATTAAAGCTAAAGATGAGTTTTATATTTATGAATTTATGAAGAAGTCTAAGTCAATAAAAATAACCGAAATTGCTTCTAATATAATTTCTTATTCAATTGATTTTCCTGTGTTTCAAGTAAATTTAAGTAAAGCTTAAAATTAAATTTAACGATCTTTAGACTGCTAAAGATTGCGAAATAGAATTTCCTATCTTCAAAAACTTAAAATATCCACTTTTCGGATTAGAAGAAGTGGAAAATGAACTCAAAATTATGTTAAATGGAGGTTTAAAATTTTCTATAGCTTCTATTAGAGTTTAAGAATATAATTATTTAAAATTAGTCGGTAATAGTGTTGTGGTTATGCACGGTCCTCGGGGATGTGGAAAGAAATCCCTAATGAAAAGACTTGCCGACGAAATGCCTAACAAGAGTTTCTTTTGGATAAATTGCTTGACATGGTTATGAATGTAATTGTTCTATTAATTTAATAAATAATAGGTTTAATGAAAAGGATTACCTAAAAATAATTTATCAAACTCTTATTGCGAACAAGTAAATTCTAAATATACAAAATCATTATAAATTAATAATAATAATTTCTAGGTCAATTCAAATGGTTCTATGCTGCTATTTCATCAACAGTTCCAATTTAAATGAAGAATTTCATCTTATTATAGATAACCTTGTTGTAAGGTTTTGTGTGTGTCAGATAATTGATTTGATTGGCGGAATTTAGGAAAATTCACAGATTGACATTAAAATATTATTGGAAATCCCAAATTCTGACTCGGTAGATTTTCGACGGCGTAAAGAGGTTTTTGTGAAAATAATTGATAAAAATTCGAGATTTGAACTTTTTAAATATCTCATCAATCGTTCGACTGGGATGGATAACTTTGACGATCCGGAATGGAAGAAATTTTCTGATAATCAATTGAATCAATTTACTGGGAAAGACTTGACAGATTTTATAGACAATGTTTATAGGAAATTCAAAGAAATCACTTTGGAACGATTGAAAGCCTGCCGAAAGGATTCAAATTGGATTCCGAGTGAATTGCTGGCATATATTGCCGATCTGGAGCCGTTGCATTGGGTCGATATCGGTGGATATGAATCGGTCAAGGTGATGTTGAAAAATGAAATCGAGGAACCGCTTAAAAACGGCAAAGAATTCGTGAAAGGAGTTCTGTTTCACGGGCCGCCGGGATGCTCCAAAACGATGTTTGTGCGCGCCTTGGCCACCGAGACCGGACTGAATCTCATTTCCATTAAACCGTCGACAATCATGCGAGGCTACGTCGGTGAGAGCGAGATGCTATTGAGACAGATATTCGATCGGGCTGTCGCGTTGCAGCCGTCGATTCTGTTCATAGATGAAATCGACATGATTTTCCCCAGTCGAGATCATTTGGCCGTCTCGCCGGTTTCGCAGCGAATGATGTCCGAATTACTGATGTTTCTCAATGGAATCAATGAAAAGCCCAATGTGATTTTTGTGGCAGCTACAAATTTCAAAGACAAACTCGATGCGGCGGTCATGAGGTCAGGCCGGATGGGATTGCATATTGAGATCGGTTTGCCCGATCAGGTTTCACGGGAATCGATTTTGGGGATAACTTTCTCGGACCAGAATGATGGATTTATCTTTGCTGATGATGTCAAGGAGAATTTCTCGGCAATTGCTGAGCGACTCAGCGGGAAATCCGGCGCAGAGATCGTTGAGTTTGGGCGGCAGGTCAGGCTGGGTGTCAGAAGGGCGTTGCCATTGGATACGAGATATACATCCAGCGGAATCCTCATTAGGAAGTGCCATGTGGATTCGTGCTTGTCAGGTATGGCTATTGAGGGGAATGAAATCAGCTGTGAATTTCAATCAATTTCTATCGGATCGATAAATGATAACGTGCTCAAAGTTCCCATTGAAACCGGAAACGAATTCAATCTCAATCGTGATGAACTTTTTGATTGTGAGGATCTTGTTGAGGACATATCGAGCTTTCTACTTGACGGTTTGCAATAATTGTGTATTGTTTCCATAGGAACTGATTTGTTCCAGATGTCGGGAAATGCTTGATCGTATGTGATATTTCTGATTGCGGTAAAATGTCACTGGTTGAACACTTGGAATCCACGATGCAGCAGACCATTTTCATTCGCTTATCGGATAAACTGGCGTATGTTTATTGATATGTTGATATTTCCACTTGGTCTGTGCATCATTTATAGGACAAAAGAGATTTCTGAAGTCATAGAAGTAATAAATCACGGCAACAGCAAAAGGTTTGTCCAAATTTTACCACCAGTATAATTGAACCGCTAATAATTCAGGAAAGATATGGTTGTCGTTGTCGACGGCATGCGCAAGATGAGCGATGATTTCTGTGAAGCCGTGCAGCTGACTTTGGTAAATTTCCGTCTTACGTTACTAAATTTCTAATTATTCAATATTTCTCCTTATTGCCGAACTTCATTGATACCAAATCGGATGTTGTCAAGGAAATTAAACATTGAGTTTCATTATTTATAAATTGTATTGTTATTATTATTATTTTTGTCAAGTTAAGCAATAATAATTATTGATAAATTCATATACAATTAATAACTGTAAATTATTATCATATTAAGATTAATGAAGCGCCCAACGTTAAAGTGATGATGATATTTGAAGATTTAAAGCTGGTGCCATCTCAATTGGATGGATTTGTCAACAAGAAGGTCTGCATGTCGTTACCAAAGGACACAGAAGAATGTCTAAAGCATATGATATATAAAATTTTGAATATCAAAAGTTCTGTTGAAGACATTGAAGAGTTAGTGAAAAATCTTCATGGATTCACTCCAAAAGATATTAGATGGTTTTTGAAAAGCGCTTCCGTGAAATATTCTAGGACAGACATGCGTCAGTTAATAGAGTTCAGTCGAGAGATTGAAAATACCTCAAAAGAACTGGATCATCAATCTCAACCGTTGCATTGGACTGATATCGGTGGTTATGAGACGGTCAAGACGATGTTAATCGAAAACATAGAAATGCCAATAAAACACGGATTAGAGATTCCCAAAGGAATCCTGTTTCATGGGCCACCTGGATGTCCGAAAACGATGTTTGTCAATGCTCTGGCCACGGAATGTCAACTGAAAATGTTCAATGTTGGTCCTTCTGATATAATGCGCGGGATCGTCGGAGAGAGTGAAGCTGCGTTTCGGGCAATTTTGTCTCAAGCCTTAGAGTCATCTCCATCTCTCATTTTCATTGAGAAAATCGACTTGCTAATTCCAAAACGGTCGTCCAATAGCAAATCAAATGTGTGCGAGCGAATTCTTAGTGAATTGATGACATTCCTCAGTGGAATAGAAACGAAGAAGAATCAAAATGTGATGATTGTCGCCACAACTAATGAATTGCATAATGTTGACGAGGCACTATTACGCCCGGGTAGATTGAGTCTCATAGTTCCTATTGGGCTTCCCGATCAGAAGGATAGGGAATCTATTTTGAAAATTGGCTTTTCAGATTTGAATTTTCAAACGGAACATGAAATTATAAGCAATATTTCAACAATTGCAGAATCTTTGACAGGTCTATCCGGAGCGGAAATTGTAGGCATTGTTCGTGAGATGAAGAGAAAAGCACAGTTTCATAATAATAATGAAAATGTATCGGATTCTTTACCTACGATCAAATACCAATACTTCCGTGAGGCAATATCGGCTTCATGCAGTATCGGGACAATGATGGAACTGTTGAAGATCAGTTGTCAGGAGCCAAGCTTGGATCAACTCAACATTCACAAATAGATCACTTATCAAATGAAATGAAAAATCTATTTTTATAATAAATTGTTTATAAAATTTGTTATAATAATAATATTAATAATAAAATAGTAATTAAATAATAATTAATAATTTAATATTGTTTTAATAAAAGAACTGAAAACCAATATTTCATTTTCATGGATCTCAGTGTACAGTTTGGTGTACTCGTGTACTTACGTTATTAAAAAGTTAAATGTTATCTTGCATTTGTGAGGTTGGTGGTGTTTGCGACCTTGACCCATTCACATATAATATTTCGCGCCCGCCAATGGTTACCCGTTGCTAGACAACGTTGGAACTACAACCATTAGTTATGTGACCGTCAAATGTGAGTTCTGATTTTAAAACTGCTTAGGTCCGGCCTCATATCGGGTTCAGTGGGCTGCCGTTAGAAGGCTTCTGCCCGTCTTATCATATGCGAGACTATTATCGAGACTACCTCGAGCATTCTAACTTTATACTTGTAACTAATAAAATAAAGGCAATCTGTGTTGACCTGCAGCATTAGGAGCCATCCATAAATGACGTCACGCACCTAGGGGAAGATGGGTAAATTAATTAACATTTAATAAACTAAATAAGCCAAATAATCGAAAATATATATTTTGATGTAGAAAAGTAGGATACATATTAATCAAATTGTTAAAATGATTTTGATGGTTCTGATTGACATACATTTCTTGATTAACCTGTTAACGGGATATATACGTTCCATGTAAATAGTAGTGACAACCGGTAGGACGCATAAAAACGTCCTCAACATGTATGTGATGTGACGAAACGGATATGACGTTATTTTATATCTTACTTTTTTGTGTGTCATGTTTCAGTGTCCTTTAGTTAGTTGTAAGTTTGGATTAAAACATTTTAAATTAGAAATTAAATGTATCGGGCATGATGTATAAATGCGTCTTTATGAATAAGCCACCTCCCGTTTCAAGTTGCGTAATTGGATAGGGAACCGTCCGATTAACCAGGTAAGAATTTGAAATATGCATATTGTTTGGCTTAAAGCCGAAATTAAAACAAAAATTGTAGTGTGAATTAAAACAAAAAATAAAATAAAAAATAAGGAAAATGGTCACTGTACATACATATACACAACAAGCAGTAACCAAAATAAAATAAAAACACCAAATAAACAAATTAAAATAAAACAAAAGTGTTGGGCCAGAACACAAACGGCCTTGGAAAATGTTTAAATGGATCGGTAACACACATGCAAATATAACATGTAGTTTTAAATTCAAACCTATGTAAACATCAATTAAACCTAACAAAATATGAGGAAAAAGATAATTACATATAAAATAATAAACATAAAAATAAATTAAAATAATAACAAAATGCAACAAGATCCGCACGATACAAATACAAACATAACATGAAAACCCAATGAATTCGACCGAAATTTGAAAAAATGGAAAATTTCATGAAAATGAAATTTAAATCAAAGAATTTGAATTAGAAATAATTCAATAAAAATTTCAAATAAAAAATTATCAAAATAAATTAGAAAATAATAAAAATAAAGATTAGAATACACTAGAAAAAATCAAGGTCGAATTTTGTTTTACCAAATCAAGAATAACACGCGAGGTTAGGGACAGAAAATAGGTATAAATACTGATGCATTTTCACATAAAATTTAACCCAAAAAACCATTTTTCAAAACCAATTTTTGAACTCATTTTAAAAATCTATTTCGAGACTATTTTTAGGTGAGCAGAAGTTTAATTGGAACCTCTCTCTCCACATCTCATCCTCGCAACCTCGGTTGAGCTCTGCTTGTATGTCGGCGTGGGGAGGGATGTATTTGTAACTTCTGTATGATGGTTTTTGGCAAGTAATTTGTTGTATTGTTTAATATATTAATAAATGTTTATAATGCATAAAATTAACTTGTTTTTATAAAATTAATTTGTTTTATTGTCGAAATTTTTCCGGCCCACAGCCAAAGACACACCGCAAGATATCGAAATCAACACACTATTCAGATTCGTGTAAGTGCGTGGAATATCGCCGATGATCTGTGCCCGTGAAGACCCGGCGTGCGGAACGCAGGGATTGGAACGTCAATATTATCCCAGATAGAAGAAAGGAGAAATAAGGAAGGGGTCTTTTGGCTACTTCCTCGTTTCTAGTTTTCTTTAAATTCGACCTAAATTATTCTACACACGGCTCAAAATCACCAAATCGAGTAGTCCAGTGGGCACTCATTAAATATAATGTAAACATAAAATGCGTTTAAGGCTTATTAAAGGGGAAGGTTACGGGGAATGAAATTAATATGAAATAACTGCTATAAAATGAATTAAATTGATCTTATGAATTTAACTTAAATATAACATTAAATAGAAATTTTTATTGTTAAACAAATCACCCCAAACTTCTAGTGAAGCAGAGAACTTAATCGGACTTTAAGTCAGCGTATATCCATCAGCATATTTAATCGAGACCCTTTTTCTTTTGCAAATAAAAGTCAACGATAAATCAAAATTGACCCAAATAAAATAAGTTAAATCAAAAATATGCACATCGATGGAATAAGAAAATTTTATTAATAAAGATTTCATGACCCACTTGAACAGCTTTGAACACTTTGAACAACAATTCATTATTATCCTCGACCTATTAAGTCTGGCCATTGGATTTCTCGACACCACGACCCCCCCATAGAATTTATTTATAATCATTATTTTGTCACCGCTTGATTATCAATTTGAATCCGTTCACAAGTCACTCGCAAATTCGCCGCATGTTTAGAACTTCTCAAGTAACTAGAAGTTCTTCTCGAAAAATGATTTTTCAACATAATTTTCAATGAAATGGGTAATTAGCTAAGATTGTTGCCGTTTATTTTGCTGGAAATTTGTATAGTTGATTAAATATAGGGAAATATAATCGTGTTCGTGGAAATGTTAATTTAGTTGAGAATTGGGAGGTTATCGGGTTACAACATTTTTTCGACGGACAAATCTGGTTGATATTTTCTCAACAGCGGTAAACAGTTATCTATTTTAGGTATTAAATAAAGAAAAGTCATCTTAATAGTCAGCTTGGAGACTGATATTTGAAAAGTCAATTAAAATTTCATATTGTGGAAAACACCCCAGTAAAGAAAATGGGAATAATTTAATGGCTAAAGTAAAATAACCACGAAACCGTAAGACTTGTCTTCGATTTCAATAACGTGTTGAGACAGATTTAAATTTCTAATGAAGTTCACGAAGGAATAAATCAGGATTATTACACTCATCTACTTTGGTTTTGGTACATATAGTTAATGATTTTCATTTCAGCAATTAGTCCGATGAACCATATGTCGACTTCTCTCGCAGACCGGGGCGTAAGGAACGCGCCCGACGCAGAGCCGCACGCCTGGAAAACAAACTAAATTAATGTGTCCTGTATTGCCTATAAATTAAATTAAATTATGAATATTGTCTAATCTCCCTGTTTGTTTGATGAATTGAATAAAATTTATAAGTATTGATAAATCTTTTAAAAGGGATATATTAAAAATGTGAATAACATTACATTACCGCGGAAAAGTCTTGAGTATTCACACTTCATCATATGAATGTCGTTTCATTTCTACCTGTCCACATGAGTCTAACCTTGAACCTTCGCACACAGGGGACATTACAAAGCGAGCATAGGTCTTCCATTGACAGCTCGTTGGACCCGAGGGTTGTCCGAGCAATTACAGTATTAGTAATAGTGCTCACTTTTTGCGGACAATCCACCCACTCGAACACATTTCCAACGTTGCCTAGCAACGGGTGCCGAGTGGTAGCTAGAAAATATTTATATGGCGTTACCGGGGTAACAATAGAAAGATAACACAAATGTCAAAACCCAGTAACCCACCAAAAGTAATTAAAACATGTATTAATAAAATTGATCAACGCATGCAGAAGCAAAAAGAAACATATATGGAATAAAATAAACTGCCAAAACCTTGCAAAATAAGGTTTAGGAAATACATAAGCAGAAGCGGTGACCAAGAAACAAAATTTTAAGGGCTAAAAAGAACTTTATATAAAAATTACAATAAGAATAGATTTAATAACAATAAATTAATATATCAAAAAATAAAGAAACATGTATAAAAAATTATAAAAATATTTTAAAATGAATAAAAATAATAAAAAGCCCTTAAAATGGCGAAAAATCGCCTATTGGTCGCACACAGGCATAAAATAACAATATAAACAGTGACCAAATTCATTATTTTTAACCAAACTTTACTTAACTCAACTTAACTTTACTTAATAAAACTTAACAGCTATTTTTGAATCGATTTATTGATAGTAAGGTTTGTTAATTTTGTTTTGTTGTTAATTCAGTGATTTTATGTTTTCCTTTTATGTGTTGGGCCAGAACATAAACGGCCTTGAAAAATGTTTAAATGGATCAGAAACACACACGCAGATACAACACGCAATTTAAAATAAACCTGAAAAACACCAATTAAACCATATAAAATCTGAGAAATAAAGGAATTAAATATAAAATAATAAACATAAAAATAAAATAAAATAATAACAAAATGCACCAAGATCCACACGATACCTACACAAATACAACAAGAAAACACGACAAATTCGACGAAATTAGAAAAAAATCAATTAAAGTTCATTAAAGTGGAATTTAAATCGGAAAATTGAATTAGCAATAATTCAATAAAAATTTTAAATAAAAAATTATAAAAATAAATCAAAAAATATTAAAATTAAATAATAGAATTTGCTAGAAAAGAACAAGGTCGAATTTTGTTTTACTGCATCAAATTTCACACGTCACATAATTAGGTATAAATACTGATCCATTTTCACATTTAACTTAACCATTTTGAAAGTGTTTTAAACCGTAAAAACCTTAAAACCTTAAAACCTTAAAACCATTTTTGAAAACCAGAAACCATTTTTCGAAAGAAAACCATTATTTTGTGAAATTACGTATTTGGAAACCTTTTTTAGGTAAGAAGCATATTGGTTGGAACCCCCTTTCCACATCACGTCCTTGCATCTCAATAGAGCTCTGCTCGGCGTTGATGTGGGGAGAGAGGTATTTATGTTGTTTTATGCTCTATTTTATGATTTGATGTTTTTATGGAATGGTCAAATGGGTAAATTTGTTTGTTTTATAATTAATAAATTTTATTAATATGTATAACTTAATTTATATGTCTTTATAAATTGTAAATTTTAAATGTCGAAATTTTTCCGGCCCACAGCCGACACATCACGCAAGTTAGTAAAATCAACATAGTGCAAATGCATGTAAGTGCGTGGAAAATCGCCAATGATATGCACCCGTGAAGACTCAGCGTGCGCAACGCAGCGGTCGGAACGTAAATATTTATCCCTATAGCTGAAGCGAGAAATAAGGAAGAAGTCTCTGGCTACTTCCTCGTTTCTCAATTCTGTAAAATCGACCTAAAATTATCTTACAAACGGCTTAAAATCACCACACCGAGTAGTCCAGTGGGCACTCAATAAATATAATATGAACATACTATGCCTTAAGGTCTATTAAAGGAAAAGGGCACGGGGACAACGTAAATTGAAATTGCTGATATAACCACTTTCGTGTCAATGCCATAAAATGAATTTAATAAAGTTGTGATTAATAGGAAATAAAATCTTATTTGTAAAGTGATTTAATATAGTTTAGGAGGGATGAAAGAAAAATCTTATTTGTAACGAAAAATTAGTAAAGTTTAATAAAGAGTAAAACCTTGTTTGTAAAGTAAATCTAATAAAGTTCCGATTAATAACCAAATGAGATCTTATTTGTAAAGCAAGTAAAGTTTATGATTAACACGAAATTAAAGTCTTGTTGGTGAAGTAAATCTGATACCGTTGACGATTAATAGGGAATTAAAATCGTATCTACAAGGTAAATTTGCTAAAGTATATGATTAACCACAAATCGAGATCACGTCTGTAAGGTAGATAAAGTTTACGATCAGCAATAAATTAAACTCTATTAGTAAAGCGAAATAAATGAAGTTTATGATTAACAACAAATAAGAAACTCCTGTTCGTAAAGTAATTTCGGTAAAATTTGTGATCAGCAATAAAATGAAACCTTATTCAGATAGATTCGACAAGATTTCGTGAATAGCCACAAATCAAAGTACGTTGTAATTAAGTAAAGTTTAAAGAATTTCCAATAAATTAGAACCACGTTCTAAATAATTTAATTGAAGTTTATAACGACTAATAAGCTATGACCAGGCAATAATGAATTAGACAGAGATTTCCCGAACTAACTCAAAGGAATAAAGTTAGGTGTGAACTAAATTATGATTCAACTGAGATTTAATAAACCGAGTAGCAAGACGCTAATCCGAGAAATATGATAACAAACAGATGACCGGTAATGAATAAGTAGTTATTAGATAAGGGTAAGTCTCGACCCAAGAGATCGTATTAGAAATAATATTACTAGTTTCCTTAATCAAATTTCCATGCTGCGTTCCGAGGAGGCTAAAATAATCTCTCAGCAAGGGAGGCACCGAGCTAACCGAAACCAATTGCTTTATCAAACGAGATGACATAGACGTGGCGAATTCAACTTGACAATACTCTCTAAATCGATAACCAGTTAAAAGCCCCAGGTTAATCAGATGTAACATGAACCGTAAACCAAACCGCCATAAAATCTAAGCAATTAGTAACATAGTTAAAATCCATTTTTTACTTTACGAAAAGTCGACTTTGAAAAATGTTTTATTAACAACAGTACACTGAAAAAACTCACCAAAGTTCGATAATATTATAAACATCCTGACAAAATGATGAGAAAACCCTCCATCCGAAGAAGATAATAAATTCCAGAGGCATGGGTAGCATAGTATTGCGAAGGGATCCCCGAACGCTACGACGAGTGGCAGATATGTCCATAAATAAACCGATTTGAGTGTGCGAATAAGCATAGACATTGATAACTTCGAGACGATCAAATTAACTGAGTTAGACATATCAGTCGACTTAACTAGCATAATCAAAACATCACGACGAAAATTGTACTTCTAAAGTTGACTAACTAATGAATACCCGTTCGATCGTCAACATAAAACACAATGATAAACATTTTCATTAGCATGCGCTAGAAGTGACCAATTTAAACCCCACATAAACTAAATTGGGCGACTAATCCTCACCATATCCCAGAGCGGATGGCGACACTCCCTTTATCAACACATGCTATTTTCGATACCCATTAAAAGCCACCAATAAACCGAGTCCAGAAGAACCCCAATGTTAACCGCCAAACACGCCAAATCCTGGATCCATATACATAAACGCGCTTTAATCGGTATAGCGAAAACCTTTCTTCATAATATTGTTTTCCTAAATTAATTCCCCATTGTTGCAGAACATGTCCATCAATCAGACCACCGCTCAATCAACTGGGAAAAAGCGCTCGAGAATGATACTTCGAGCCACAGACGCAATAGAAGGACCCCGGTCACAGTGGCCATATTCTATCCCTCGGAAAGCACGGGACCCGAGCAGCAACCCTCTCGAACCAGAGAGACAACAATATCCAGCCGCCGAAATCTTCGCTAATGCGCAGGACCTCCTCACCCAGTGGGAGCGGGTGCAGGAGCAGGTGGACTTGCAAGTAGTCAAGGCAAGGATGTACCTTGCAAACGTGCTGGATGACATCCTTGCCGGGCGGATCGCCGTCGCCCACCCACCTCGTCCGGTTCGAGACACTAGGCGACCCTACACGGTAGAAGCTCTCAAGAAAAGCCTAGAGCGGTATTGCCCGGACGAATGAACTAACGGACAAATTGATGTAGTGATTTGATAATAATTAGAACTGCGTGTGTTTTCTTCTCATATAACTGAAAATGAGTTCCCGATTTTGTTTGAAAAGATTAAAACATTTAGACCAATCATAAATTGACGTATAACAACCCATTTAATTTCAGTAATGTCCTCTCTACGGATCCTGCAGACGGAACTAGATCGCGCGAGGCAGACGAATGCAGAGTTACTTAGTCAGGTCCTGCAATTAACTCGCGAGATACAGCAGGTCAAAGCGACTTGTTTAGACCCTAAGCGGACGAAGATCCTGTATCAACGACTCACCGCAGCTCAAAAAGGCTGGGCCGAAGAACGCCAGCTCAATCGGAGTCTGCGTACGCAGATTCGGGGACTCGAAGTCGCCCTAGCGGTATGCCGGGAAGGTGAAGCGGTAACTTACCCGCTCATCTTCGCCCCAACTCAAATGCCGCAGACAGCTACCAAGTCAGCAGAACAACCCATCACCCCCAGCAGTCGTCGACCGGGACGTAAGGAGCGTGCCCGACGTCGCGCAACACAATTCCAACACGTCCAGTAGTAACGGTTGTACATGTGCCTGACTCGAATAAAATAGTTTTAAATGTAGTTGAATTATTAATTTAATATAACCGTATACCAACACCAATTCATTCCACAGCCAATTAAGCACTAATCGTGAATAATTATGAGGGACAGAGCAAAGCGAGCATAGGTCTTCTATCGACAGCTCGTGAACCCGAGGGTTGTCCGAGCAACTATAGTACTAGCCGATGGTACTCAATTTTTGCGGGCAATCCACCACTTGAACACATTACCAACGTTGCTTAGCGACGGGTGCCAAGTGGGTCAGTATCATTTTGTATGGCGTTACTAGGGTCGCCAGGAAGACAAGCAAGATTTGAAACCCTGTAACCCACCATACAAATTTGGGGGCTCAGCCGGGATATGAATGATTTTCGTGTGCAAACAAATCGATGAGGAAGTGTAAAGATCGAGGAGAAAATTGAAACAGCAATAAAAAACGATCAACCCGACTGCTAGGTACAAATTTGGGGGCTCATAAAGGACTGTTTTTACAAAGAACCCAAGGAAATATAAGCAAATGTTTAAAGTTTAAACAGAGATGTTGAGACGATATGTTGCAAACCCCAGAGAGATGAGAACGCCATGAAACAAAAACCCAGAGAACAACTGTTGAAAAACGAGCAACCCGACTACAAATTAAGACGCCAAGACACTCAACATCCATCAATACTTGACGACATGACACCCTTGTAAGACACCAACAACAATGACAAGACGCATAAGTAATTAAAAGGGCAAAATGCGGGATAAAATGAAATGGGGTAAGTAAGGGGAGTAATGATAAACAAGAGAAAGCAACGGAACCAAATAGAGGAAGCCAACGGTAATAGAATAAAGCACAACAGGTAATGAGTAAATAGTAGTAGATAAAATGAATCAAAATATATTAAAGAGGTGAATGAATTTAGTTAATTAGTATTTAGATAAATTTAAAGGGTAATTTGATAATTTTAGATGGAACCAACAAAAATTATAGAAAAACTAAAGGGGATTCTAAACATCGAAAATGACAATCTTGAGGAACTAATTAATAAACAAAAGTTAATTAAACGAGCTAAAGAGGATATATCAACGATTTCAAACCTGTACTCCGATGAACATTGCATATTAATAAAATTGATCGATATTGATAAAGACGTAACAACTGAAAGAATATATGAAATTCTATCTATGAGATTAGAGATAACCAAATTTGGGAAAAGCTGGAACAAATTAATGAAAAAAGTCAAAAACATTGAAGACGAGATTGCAACAACAATGAAAGAGCAAACCAAGGCTTATTCGGAATGTTATGCGTGCAAATTAGAGGAAGCACGAGTAATGGTGATACCTTGCGGACACCTGAGTTATTGTCATGGATGCGCACAAGAGTCGCACTGTATGTTATGCCAGCGAAAGATAAAGGAAAGACTAACGGTTTACTTTCCATGAATTGTTATGATGAAATGAAATAAATGTGTATTATGCATTACTCGAATTATTATTAGATGATAAGACGAATATAAAAGAAATATGCAATGTTTATAAATAATAAAACCACCTGACAACGATAAACAAAGGTAATAGACCAAAAACATAAAAGCCGAATTAGGGAAATAATCAAAACACATGCACAGAGACACAAAATATTGGACGGAAAAATTTCGACAACCGAGTTTTCCTAGTGTATAATTCTTTTTGTTTTATTGATATTATATTTATTGATATCATATTGAGATAGGACGAGGAAAATGGTTAAACCTGAGCTATCTAATGATAGTACGCTCACCCAAGGGAAACCCTGATCAACCCTACTGAGAAAGGAACTGGTAGGCCAAGTCGCGTATGTCAGCAAGTAACCGGCGAGAGAATGATCACCTCTTTTGGGGAGCTTGTTGATGCGATTACCACAAATTTTGAAGGGGGGAGTGAAGAGATAGACCGAGGGGTGAGAGAAAGAGTGTACACGGAACAGAATTAATAGTTTTGATTAAAGGTACCTAGAGATGACTTCTTTTTTCCCTAGCTGGTGGTGAGGCACCAGAGGACAGCTACGGACTGTCGTGCTCAGATTGTTATCAGCCAAGGGACTGATGACGCTGAGCCGTTCGATACAAAAACCCGGATCACACACCGAGTATCGAACGATTCTTTTTTTCGCTGGGAGGAACTCGATACAACAACCCGGATCCCACACCGAGTATCGGTGCCAAACGGTAGGTGAGATGTGAACTAACCGGTAAATGGTTCATACTCAAAATGTCCTACTAAAGCCAGATGAGAGCGGCCGAATTGAGCCGAGAAATCTGATGGAAGGAGCGGGCAGAGATTTGATAGTTTATTTTCCGCTCCCACTTTTGATCACTTCCTTTTCTTTTCACTATTCGGGAAATCAAGTAAACCGCTTTTGGAACTTGATTGAACGTCTAGGCATTTCCATACTTTTATATTCTTCGAGGTACACAACCCGGATCCCACACCGAGTACCGAGGGAATGTTTTTTATTGCCCAGCGAGGAGTTTGGTACAATAACCCGGATCCCACACCGAGTACCAAATATCCGAATGGCGGTGAGTAAAGCGTAACCGGAAGAATGCGCGGCCAAAAGACGCCATGGCTTGAGAGTCAGTGTGAGGCCTCAAACATACCCAAAAGTCACTGTTGAGCTCAAGTCCGATGAAATAATGAGAGATAATATAGAGGGCCGGATGATCATGATCAGATACTAGAGGCAATAGAGGGCCGGATGATTATGATCAGATACTAGAGGCAATAGAGGGCCGGATGATCATGATCAGATACTAGAGGCAATAGAGGGCCGGATGATTATGATCAGATACTAGAGGCAATAGAGGGCTGGATGATTATGATCAGATACTAGAGGCAATAGAGGGCCGGATGATTATGATCAGATACTAGAGGCCATAGAGTACCAGATAAGATATGATATGAGTAAAGATGAAATATGATTATGAATAGATATTAAGGTCACAGATGACCAGTAAAAGAGTTAAAGCCGAAGGCCAAAGAGCCAACGGAAATCATAGAGGGCATAGAGCGCCAGCGATTGAGGATTAAGTAAATGAATTTTTGGGGGACATAGGAAAAACAATTAATGGAATGAATGAAAGTATGAGTATGATGATTATTGATATTACGATATAGATAATTGATACGAGATTAATAGATAATTATTACGAGGTATAGATAATTAAAAATGGACTTAAAATGAGGGGGGTGAGTCAGATAAAGAAGACCACCACGATAAATGCGAACAGGGGATGATAACATATAGAGTATGGTAAACGGAGGAGAAATTAGTATAGAGTATAGAATATTGGAGTGTTATTTATTTTTAGGAATCGATAGTCAAGCAAAGCAATCCAAGTCAAGTGCAAAGCAAAGCAAAGGAGAAAATATTTCAGAGCAAACGACAAAGCAAAGTGATAACAAAGGAATTTGAATAAACGAGCAGAAAAGATTTTGGAATAAACGTCAGAGTAGTTACAAGCAGATAAGCAACCAAAAGTTTCAAAGCAACCAAAGCAAGAGAAGAGAAACCAGTCAAGCAGACGAATAACCGTAAACATTGATAGCATCAGCAACCACACGAGAAGCAAAAGCCAATAGAATAGAGAAAAAAGTTTATTAAAAGCGGAAGAAAAGAAAAAAGTTCGCAACAGTAGAAGTGTTAATACTAAAGTATCAACTGCAACCGGAACCGGCACAGATAGCGGATTGACCGATTTTGAATTTAATAGCAGCGAAGAGAACGAATTACGTAATATCGAAAACCAGTTGACAACGATAGAATCAGTAAACGAAGAAGATCTGGACAGCAATCCAAACATGACGACTTCAATAAACTCTTCAATTCCGGATGCAAATGCAATGTTGAATAACAATAATGTGATGGTAGGAGAATTCAGAGAAAAGTTTAGAGGAGAACCGTTTGACGGTAGTCTCAACAAATTGGATACATTTATAAAGGAATTCGAAGTGTATAAAAATATCTGTCACTGGACAGATCAAAAAGTAAAAGAGCGACTACCCTTGTATCTGAAAGGGAGCGCACAAGATGTATTTGTAGAAGAAGCAAGAGATGTAACAAAATTGACAACATGGACAGAAATTAAAGAGTTCTTAATAAAGATATTCGGGATAGAGAAAAAGGGGAATAGGAAGATATTGGACTTCCTACACCGAAAACAAAGACGAGATGAATCAAATGCAGTGTACGCATGCGAATTAAAGAAATTGTGTAAAGAAGCCTTCGGAGAAACAGATTTACCTGAAGATAAAATGGTAGACGTCTTCATAAGAGGAATTAAAAGGGAAGACATACGAGCCAACCTTGGATGTTTGGCACCAGAAACATTGGATAAAGCAGTAGCAATCGCAAACAGATGTGAAGCCCATCTAGGACTGGGATATCAAGTGGCAGTCTTGGCCACGGAACCAACAACATCAACAGTCAATGCCAACAATCAAAACAACAATACCAATCCAGCCATGAATCAATTCATTCCAAGAGCACAGCAGATGTTCAAGCCACCAACAACGAGAAATCCGGAGGATAGAGGTAATAACCAAGTAAGTTATAATAATAATTTCAGGAACAATCCAAATACAAATGAAAAATGCTCCACATGTCAAAGAATAGGACATCGGTCAGAGAATTGTTTCCGAAATTACAATTGTCAAAATGTGGTAGACGAGGCATACTGAGAAAATATGTAGACAACCTAATAACAAAGCATGTTACAATTGTGGACAACAAGGACATTTCGCAAGGCAATGTAACATAAGAAGAGAACCAAACCAGTCAAGATTAAACAACTCTATGGGAAATCCACAAATTAACGTGATGCAAGAGATAGACATGCTACGAGAAACACTACAACGAATGCCCATAGAATTAAAAGAGATGATGCAACAAATGCCCACCAATATACAACAACAACGAATCAACGTAATGAGAAGCAATGAGGAGATTCAAGAGCTGCGAACTAGAGAATATCAAGAACAACAACAAGCTGAATGGCAAAGACTACAAACAGAGGAAGCCCAAGAAATCCAGCAAAGATGGGAAAATCGAAAACAAACCCCGAAAAGAATTAATATGATGAGAATGGAAATTCCAGATGAAATTCACACTGCGGAGCAGTGTGTTGAGAACGAAGGGGGAGGAAATATGATAACTGATAACGAGAAAACAGTTGAATTAAATACAATGGAGAAAATAGAGGCCATCAAAGAATTTACAGAGGAGGAAAAACAAAGACCTCGACAGTTAAAAGAAACAATAATGGAGAAACCGAATGAACCGGAAACCCAAGAGATTAAACAAGCAGAGATGATAATAACGGAAGATCAAAACGAGAAAACATTAGTGTACGAGATAGACGAACTCGAAAATGAAATTATGACACAAAAGACAGAGAGTACACTCGAGAAAATAAAGCAAGAGGAAGCTCTAGAACAAGAGGAAGATCAATTAAAAGAAAAAGAAGCAATCCTGAAACAAGAAAAAGCGGAACTAAGAAAGAAGGCATTAATTTTAAAAATAGATGGAGCGCTAAACATTTAGAACAAGAGCAAGCACTAGATCAAAAAATAGAAGTGATGGCAAAGAAAGTCCTATCACAAGAAATGGAAGAACCAAAATTAGAACTACAAAGAGATGAGCAGGAAGCATCAACGTCAAAAGAAAAAGAAAAGATATCAGAACCAATAATAACAAAAAATCGAATCCAGAGGATACTGCTACAAAAAATAGAAACAAGAATCAGAAAAGAAAAGCCCACGTGGAGTGAAGCTCAAATTGGAAATAGACTAAAAGAGATATGGTTCCAAGCAAAAGGGCCAACAAAGATAATGAAAGAGGAGGAACAACCACATATTAATATGATGAGACAAATACCGGACGATCAAACAGATGAGGATGAAAGCGAGATAAGCAGTCTGGGTGGAGAAATATTTCAATCATGCGAGGAAAATAAACCATATAAAGATGAATCAAAATCCGAATTAGAAGAAATGGAAACAAACGTGCCAAGAGAAGATGAAACTGAGATATTAAAAGAAATCAACGAGATTGTAGAAGAAGTAGATCGAAACCAAATGTTCCTAAACCTCAGAGATACAACCGCATACAGCAGAATAATGAAATTAATTGCGAAAGGATATCAACAGGATAATGGTACATTTACGGCATCATGGAAAGATATGATAAAAAAGTACCAAGAGAATCTGAAAGAATATGATAGAGAAGAATATCAGGTAATTATTGATTTTCCAGAAATACCGAGACAGATAATAGCAACAAGAGGCGAAAACACCCAACGAGTTGTATGATTGGGTAGTGAAAACGCTAGGACCCAGTTATAAAAATAAACCTTTATATTATCAAGGAAGGAAAATAAAGCGAGATATACACCTAGCGGATGCTCTAATATGGCCAAAAGGAATAAATGTGGTAACGCTAAATAAAAATGAAAGCGAAGAAACGACAGCAGAAATATGGCAAAAAATTCAAATATTGTACAACAAAGAAATAAAACCCGGATTAGAAAAAGAGAGACAAAAGATAATGAGACAAAACCAGATTAGAATGACGGAACAAGCAATAGACCAGGCTAGAAAATATATTAATCGATTATCATTAACGAGACCGATCTCAATGAAAATGTTCATAGAAGCTGTACGAGATACAGATATTATGAGATTCGATAACGAGAGAACAGATGAGTTGATAGCCAAATACGGGGAACATCAAAGAGATATGAGGGGAGATGAACCAATAAAGATAAGAATAAAGCTACCAAATGATGAAATAAAGGAAATATTGGTAGATCCCGATTGTCAAATGCACGAATTATACCGACGGATAAATCGAGAAATTATCCAACCAATAATCGAAAGTAGCGACGACGGTATGGTGGAAGACGTGGCAATAATGTATCACAAACGACAAATAAGTCCGCGAGAACGAACCCCGATATACGAATTAGGTATATGGAAAGACGGACAAACCATTAATATCATAGCCATGGATGAACCAGAGAGGAAAAATACAACAAAAAGGGAACAACAGATCCAAGAATTTCAAGAGGAAATGAAAAGAAAGATGGACCAAATACTAACCATCTACCAGTTATGGAGACAAGATGCGAAGTTGAGCACAAAATTACAACCGATAGACGACTCGAGATGCCGATCAACACCATGGAAAAAGGTGTATGATGAAAAGACAAAGGAGTGGAAATGGAAAATGGAGAGAACCGAACCAAAATGGAGAAAATATATACCAGGGGAAGCGCCAGAAGAGGCAGCTAATGAAACAACCTTGGAACTATATGAAGATGAGCCATATGAAAATTTACCAGAGGAAATGATAAACGAAATGGAATGGCAACCAGAAGAAGACGAGGAAATAAACGATAAAGCTCGATTAGCCCCATACACATGGAAGATAGGTGGATGGGCTGAAAAAGTAAAATCGGCTGAAGAAGAGAAAATCATCGGTATCACAAGTCATCAATTCTATACAGAGATCGGAGGATACCGGATGAAATTGAGAGTGTACCCAAACAGGGATGGAGTAGGAAAAGGAAAATATCTATCAGTGTATTTTCTATTAGCAAGAGGCAGATATGACGGAAAGTTAGAGTGGCCATTTAATCGAAAAGTCACGATTTCAATCGCTAAACCCGGAAAATGGGAAGAGCGACACAGCGAAAAATTGGGAATAGACCCAAGATCTATGATAAGTCAAAAGCCAAAATCCACTGAAAATGTTGCGGGAGGAGTACCACAATTTCTGTTGAAAAAATATGTAACACCTCAATTTGTAAAAGATGATACGATATACATCACGATCGAAGTAGAAACAGAACGAGAAATGAAATTGCGAATCCAACAAGAACAAGCGAGACCGCGAATCAGTGTACTCGAGAAACGAATACCAGGAACAAAATACTTGCCCACAGATATAGACGACCCTGTGGAGGAAGGATTAACAAGATTAACGGAAACGCAAAAATGTAGAGAATTAGCAGCGATATTGAGAACCGGAGCAAAGAATCAAAGACGAACTGTAACAGATTTAGCAAAATGGATAATCGATTCTTGTAGCAGAGTGGAGAATCTGCGAAATATCGTAAAGGAAATAGAGGAGTATCGGAGAATGTATGCGTGGTACCCAGAGCAATTCCGAGAAATTATCCGAAATGGAAACATACGAATGGGCAGCCGCAACGATAGAGAAGTATAGTTTAAAAATTATGATGCCAGATTTCGAACCAATCGAAAGAGAATTTTATATCACTGCCAAGGTGAGTGAAGTGAAAAAGAGAATACCGTATGAACCGCCATTTCATTTACAATACCAAGGACGATCATTAGACGACGATCTCGAAATCGGAGTTACGCAAATGCAATTGGGATTAATAAATGTATTAACAGTAGCAAAGATCGCGGGTGGAAACTCAATAAAAGAGAAATCAAAACGAAACGCCAATAGGACGACAAGAAGGTCTAAACACACCAGAGTTCCCTGCAGCAGATGAAGTAAATCGTGGCATCACAACAGGAGTGAGAGATATTAATGATCTACATGATTTTGTGGACGAGAAACAACCAGGAGAATACCGAAATCAAGAGATTTGTTCATGACAGAAGATGAAACGATCTGATAACAGATGAACCAGACGAGCTAGTATGTGGTCAAAGACAGCCAGTCGAAATTATTAGCAGATACGAAGAGGAAAATAAAAAGAAGAGAGAAGACGCCGAGCTCGACAGGAGACGAATTGGGGATACTTGAATAAATGACGCAAGGAGAGCTACAACATCCAAAGAAACACAGAATGACAACCAACGAAAGACACAGGTACAGCAATGGAAAGAAATCACAGAGGACGACCAAAAATTGATAAACCAGCTCCGAAGGAAAACTAAAGAACAGATTGCGATGGATTCATTGACACGATTGAAACAAGCTTGGTCGTGACAAAGCAGTTACAGCGACAACTGAAAGGCCTAAGAACAAGAGCAAATGGATAACAGATTGATAACTACTATGCTGGGATTGCAAATCAGAATAAGAGGGGAAATTGAATTAAAAATATCGGAGCAGATTCGACAGCTTTGGACAGCATAAAACCATAATAATAAAATCCATGGCAAAGTAGACCACAACCAAGGATCCAGAGGAATTTGTTGATATAAATCATTTAAAACATCTGCCGATCCAATAGTCTTTGGTAGGAATGGCCTACCTGTATGATAATACGAAGATATACGAAGCGACTTCCAAGTACAACCCAACGGATATGAATTTGCAATACAGACTATCAGGAAGTTATCGAACATTCATCCTGACTCAAGTGGAGCAGCCTTTATAAGTTTTGGGTAAGTAACAGATGATCAATGAATGATGCAAGCGAAGTTAAAAAGCGTTATTACGGAGTCGAGACCGACCGATTCCGCAAGCGATCCAACAACAGCTAGAAAAGGATGAACGCCAATAAATCACTACATACTCTTTATGGATGATGTGCTGAAAGGGTAGACCTTTGTGTATTGCTTGTGACACATAAGATTGGTGATAATACTCATAAAGAAACGGAAGATGTGCAAAGCTGCAACCCCGGTAACTACAGACAAGGCAACAGCAGTATCGCTATACATGTATATCAAGAGGTCAGACTTTATTAAAACGAATCAGGAATGTTCAAGTACAGGAAAATTGTAGCATTTCTTGCGGACATCACTCACACTACATTTATAGACAGCGGACGGAACCCACAGTGGTTGCTGTAACGCGGAGCGAAATGTGAGAGGATTCAACGACAGGACGTATTCTCATAGCTGGAAGAGTGAATTGATGGCAGCCGAGGAATGGAAAATAAAACTCACGAGTATCGCTGCGGGAAGAATAACGGCTGGAGACGGGAATGCAAGGGAGAGTACACCCTATTGAAATCAATTTAGTCCAAAAGGCGTAGTAGTGATTGACTATCAAGAAAGTTGGAGAATCCCAAGGATATTCGATTCCAGACAACAAGCAATGAAAAAGTACCCTCAATGCTCTAGCAAAGATAGATCATGGCCATACGGATGTAACTCGTACCATCAACCAATACCAGCAACTTTGTAGACTCCCTTATTGAAAAGTGCATTGTTGAATGAAGCTGAAGGACAAGTGCACAGAGAAACAGAAACTAACACACACAAACAGCGCATTAGCATGCAATTACGGAAACCGGAAGATCGGAACCAGACAATAACACAACGTATCGGTCAGAGGTCACGCCACGCGAGTAATATCAACAGATCCTACAATCGGAATCGCGGATTTATACAGGACGGATGGTGAGAAATGTGACGAAATGTAGCCGTTACGATTACAAAGCATATCTTATCGCGACGCCATACCAACGCAAAAGCGCAATTGACCCCAAAGATGTTAAACTATATCTCTATGATAAAGAACAAGCTTGGCCTTTCTTATTAAATATAGGGATTTGGCATCAACCAGCGAAATATATACGATTTAGTTAAAACATGACGTATCTTGAACAGAGAAATATTAAAACAAATTGCCATGGCATACAAATCCAGATAACGCAATTCCATTATTACCAATCCAAAGAGGGATTATTTTCGGAAAGATCGTTGGGAGAAGTCATGTTTTATACATACAAATGTGAAAAGACAATTGCGAAACTACCAAGAGAATTCAACAATCCCAAGAGATAAATGCATAAATTGAATTAGAGATAATGCATTTAAAGGAAAAATCAGTTTCGCTCAGCCAGTAACAAGGATGATAAATCCAGAGAAATTTGTACCCAATATGTTCAGTTGCAGTAAGTATATGGACCGTTATTTGAATAGAGTGGATGGAAGTTTGGTTGCAGTTCCAACTCGAGTAATGAGTAGCCACCACCAAAATTATTGGACTAACACGGACTTGGCAGCGAGCAGATTCAAACCAGTGGATGTATCACGAGTGTGGGGATATTACCCAAACAAAAAGATCTGGACGCAGGCTAAGACACTTCTTATTTCGCCCAAAGCAAAAGCCATATATATCACACACTATAGTAAGCTATACGGGTAAAACTATGGAGGAAAACCCACTACGAATTGTTACTATCGCCGAGCATTTCAACATGCTACGCCATTATGATGGAAAGCCATGTGGGAAGATTCCTTACTTCGGACAGAGGATGGCAGAATATTAGGAATAATTCTCATTATTAAATTCGTAAGCATAGAACGGTATCATAACACAAATGTTAGCGTTTTTCATATCTACAAAAGAGAGAGAAAAATAACTGGCAAATGGCAATTGGTGTTTCTTCACCGTTTTAGCAAAGACCTGGTTACTCATGGGGACATCAAAGATATTCACAGATAAAAGACTAGTAGGCATTTACTAAATGAATGGATACCGATGAAGAAGTCGGACGAAAATTTAAAGCAATAATGAGACTAGAAGCCGAGAAAACCAGAATGAAGCGACAAAAAACGAGTAATTGGAAACGATGGATAAATTTCAGAGATGGTGTAGCAGCGACACGACGAAAACCAAGAGGAACGCATGCTAACTTCAAGAAACACTCAAACAATGAAATCGAAAGACAGACATGCTGGACTTATATCATCCACCACAGTATAATGAATGTTTAAGAAAGCACATCATCGGTAAGAGAAACATGCAGTTGAAAGACACTACCAATACCAAGTCAAACAACCTTACGAAATATTTATCCGTACCATACGACCAATTTGGGCAGACTTAGTGCCAACAGCCAAAGATCAAGAAGTGTGGATCAGGATCCAGAAACTCGAACTATAGCTATGTTACAAACGTTAGCTGGACCAACATTAACGGTACCAATAGAAATAAATGGGGTAGAAATAAAAGCAATGATTGATACGGGAGCAAACATGCTCAGCATAAATGGCATAAAATCCCGGAAGATTGTTGGCCATGTATAGAAGAACGCTAACATGGATGTATAACTTGCAGCAAGAATCGGTAGCAGTCATCGGGAAATCTGGTCGTATAGAATGATAAATGTTGAAATCAACACGATTTAGCAGTATCAGGAATGAGCGCGGATTGTTTAATTGGAACAGATCTCATGCCGCTACTAAGAGAATAAATAAATAGATCTAGATCATTGGTTTGAGACATAAACCGACCGATATGGTATGTGAAATCCAGAAGTGAATGCTCAGAGAAAATAGTAGCTGCCAGGACACCACAAATGATTTGTTACGCTAAATGAACGAGGAAACTAGAGGTGAAATGATTTTCGAACCTATCACAAATTGAGGCAAGAAGGAAACTCCATTAGCCAGGAGATAGTGTACGTAACGATACAGTGAAATTCCGATCACAGTACAAATTTCGTTGAACGGAAGATAAGCATTACGAAAAGAAAGATGGGAAAGCTAACACCAATGATGGCACATTGAACTTCCAACAAAACTGCAGGAACTGGAGGAAGATACTTTGGACAATCGCAGATCAGCTACCCTACGAGCGCGAAAAAAGGGCACTACAACAACTGCTATGAATTAAAGCTTATATATGCAGCAGTCCGATTAATCTCAGGTACCAAGCGACGTAAGCGCAACACACGTACCCACTAACAGATGATACCCCAATAACACTACGCCATATCGCATTGGCAGAAGCTCAAAAATAGAAGCAGAAAAAAGTGCAAAAGATGTTAGACGCAGCGAGTTATGAACCAAGGTGCCATGGCAATTCCAGTGGTCATGTGTATTGAAACGACGGAACACAACGGTTCTGCTATAGATTATCGACGACTCACCGCGGTAACCACGAGATACATACCGGTTACCGGATATAATGAATGTTACCAATGTTGCACGGAGGAGCTTATTTACATCGCTAGATTAAAGTGGTTATTGGCAATGAAAGTCAAAGGGACAGAGAAAAATGCTTTTACATCGGAAAAGATTTATTACCCATTCAAGAAAAGCCTTTGGACTACCACACGCACCAGCTCATTGCCAGAGTGGGTATGAACTTCGTACTCACGGCATCAAACAATGTTGGTATATATTGATGACTTATTATTTATTCTAGCACCTTCCGAGCACATTTAAGAGATATCCGTAATGCTATTCATTCGGGCTGAGACAATGGAAAGTTAAAATTTGAAAACCCTCCAAATGCGATTGGGCAAAGGAAAAAGTTACCTTCTTAGGACATATTGTGTCAGCAAAAGGGCAAAGAACAGATCCAAGAACATCGAAAATAAGAATTGCCCTTGCACCAAAGACAGTCAACACAAGTGCAGGAATTTCTTGGCTTATGTGAGATATTACGAAGTTCCATCAAGATTATGAACCTCGCGAACCCATACAAGAGTTACCAAAAGATACCCGTTCTATATGGGAAGAGGAGCACCAAACAGCCTTTGAACATCAGAGTAAAACTAATATCAGCACCAATATTCACCGGCTTTTAATAAAACCGTTTTTGTTGCACGACGCAATGGGATATGCATCTGGGCAGTTCTAGGAACAATGGCGATTGCGAGAAAAAGGAGAACGAGTTTATTGATATTATAGTCGAACGTTCAAGACAACATGAAAAGTTACTCTGACTGAAGGAGGCTTACCATCATCCAAGCGTATTAAAACATTTCACATATCTTATTATGGGGTCCGAAGATATTATCTACAGATCGGATCAACCAACTGTACTTTGCTAGGCCAACATAAAGAAAGCTCTAGTAGATTATGAGATGGGCATGCAGTTGCAGAATACTCACCGTATATAAAGTTTTCATCAGACAAGCGAACGCCAACGCAGGTTGCATGTCAGATTTGTAATTTGAGGAACTATGGATCACGATGTAAGACACATATGCTGATCATCGCAGAAGATATCGATTTACAAACTGAGAGAATGGCAGAAAGAAGCGAGGAGCTAAAACACTATTGAAATTCATGCAAAACGAACGATATTTTGAAAATTTGCGACAACAACAGTAAATTAAGAGCACATGGAAAAAACACGACCCGACTATACCCTGGAGAGGATGGTTATTACTTAATGGATGGCCGAAAAACGACTTATGTGCCTTACATGAGCGTAGACGAAAAAGGTGCTAATGCAAATCACGATCGAAAAAATCGGAGGAACATGTACAGCAAAAAGACGGAAGCAGATTACGCCAAAATTTATGGCCATTATCGGCGAGGAACGTAAAGTGGATAAAGAATTCCTTATATGTGCAACAGAAAGCACAGGAAGCGGTAATTGAAACACGCTTAAGCATCCAATTCACCCGAACCCATGACAATGATGCATGGACTGTAGTAGGACCATTACCGAACCAACCGATGGTATTTACATATTGGGTAGTGGCAGGATTATTTATCACAAATTCCGCCGCAATCGCGAATACCAGATCAAAAAGCCGAACACTAGCAAGAATCTGTAGAAGATTCTGATTAGATACGAACACAAAACAGGATCCTAATGATCAAGGAACCACTTTATGAGCGAAATAATAAGAGGAGTACCACTTCAACTTCTCAGAATTGCGACGGCTGAGAACATCACCTTACCATCACAAAACAAAGGTCAAACGAACGATTCATGGCAATTGATGAAATGATGTCGAATTATGAAGCAGACACAGCAGATTGGATCAATATATTAAATCTCTGCTTATGGCTTATAGCGATGTCAATACACTCAGCAACAAAAGAGCCATTTCAAATTAATGATTACGGCGAGAATGAAATGCCGATAGACTTAGAATATCACACCGATATCGCAAGATTATGAAATTGATGATTATGTAAACAGGTTCAAAGAGCGATGGCAGGAATTTGGAAAACAGCAGGTTATTTGAATATTGATTTTAATCAAGAGAGCTACAAAGAATCTTGATATAAGCGGATGTGCGTGAGCTAACTTTCAGTTGAGATTCGGTAATATAGCAACGCCGAAATTATCCCAGGATGTAGCCAGAAAATACAAGACTGTGGTAAAGGACCTTATGAGATAATGTAGTAAACGAGAACAAATGCTCGAGTTAATTGGATCATAACCCACTCATAGACCTATCTACGTAAGTGAGTAGCTGTACGCAGATACCGGAACATAACAAAGAACCAGAAAAATCGAAGGTATGCAAACCAGATCACAAACTCAAACAGTTTAGTATAAACGGACTAACGATGCGTCGAAAAATAGAAACGACACCACAATAATACGTAAGCAGGAACCGAAACCAGATAAATCCCAAATAACTCTGACGCGACGCAAAAATGTAGATAAGATGGATAATAATAGTAAAAGCCATCAAGAAAAAATTATGGCCAAAATGGGTCGGATGGGAAAAGGAGGATGGATAGTAAACAAAGCGGGAAAAATCGCAATGGATTATGCTAAAGGAGCTAGAAGTCCACCAGAAATGGATCGTATCGGAAAGCTACCCATGATCTGTCACTATGGCAGATGTAGAGGGAACCGACCTCTACATTCGGCAGTAACACGAATACTCAAAGGATAATAGACATTAATCCAAACTTTCAGAATGCGGACAACCTCAAATATACAACGAAAGGACAAACACATAATGTTCGCAGTCGCAGAGATGCTGTTCTACCACATTCTGAGAGAAATTATATAAAACAGGATACTTCAAAGAAAAAGACAATGGAGAAAACAATGTACTACATTACGCGCTGAAATCAGACAGGCAAGTGCAATAAAATTTATAACCAGTAATGCGACAATTAGAGAGAGAGAAATGATGAGTAAAACAATCCAGACATTATGGGAAGCTATCGATGCCAAACAAGACGAAGCAACAGCCAATCTGATGAAATGGACCTACGAAGGTTCATCACTTAAAGTATTCGATCTGAACTATATGTAAAAACGAAACGTCCTATTAAAAGAAACAATTTACGCTCACTATCCTTTCCCAAACAATAAAAGCAATGTTGAAATGGGAAGGACTAAAATTCACCAACCATCAAAAGAAGCAGTACGAATCGAGATAGAAAGGAACAACTATTAATGATAATACATAGATGGCATCGAAAGCAAATAAGATTCCAAGCGAAGCAACAAGAGATAAAAGGAATGGACGATATAAAAGCAAGAATAATAAAAGTATACGAGGAAATACTTGAAATAATAAATGTCGAGGACGACATTTCAAAGGAAACCCCGGATGGAGGTAATAATGGAGAAGGAGGAAGTGACAACAGCAAAGTCGAGGCGTCAAACGGCTAGAGACGAAAACAAATCCGCACAACAGGAGAAAAAGGAATCCAACGAGGAACGTCAAGAAACGAACAACAGCAATAACGAGGGAAAACGAAACGAGGGATGATGTTACTACAACAAAGGAAATCAAAACCGACCGACCCTGCTGACAACACAAATATATTATTTCACGTCCTCAAGCTTACGGAAGCCGACGACACATCACAAGGAATAATCGTTCAGAATACGAACAATTAAATGAGAAAGGAAGCGCAAGCAAAGGAAATATGCTATACAACTGCGATGAATCCAAGGCATAGGTTGCCAATTTCGCTCATAGGCAGGAAGATGGACTACGATCCGAACTTCCATCATCATGTCAAACCACCAAAGATGTATGTAGAATGCTACAGAAGATAGAAACGTAAAAATCCAAGTAAAGCCAGGGATAGGCAAATTGCGAATAATAAACAGAGGAATAGAAACGATTGAACAAGTATGTATACAAAACAAAATTATCGATTTTTGGAAATCGTATGGAGCAGCGAAAGAAATGTGAATGGATAGCCTAGAAGCACTGCGGTATATAATAATGTGCAACATGATATAATTATAACTGCACATTACCAAAAACCCTGAGAGAACATCACCACCAAAGAAACGAGCATACAAACGTCGAGCCCGAGAAAATAAAGCAATAATATAAAAAGTGGAATCAAGACAAAGTGGAGAGAATAATCAGTTGAAAATATGGGCAAAGACCATTACAAAGTTTGTAATTCGAACTAAAAAGAACGGAACGCATAAATGAGAAGGATCAAATGTCAGGCAATGAAATCTCAAACATCAAACTAACCGTATTCCAACTAAAAGAAACGTGGGTTTTAGTATAACGTTCAGAGGAGAGCGATTACTGGATAATAACAGAAAGTTGCTAGAATCATTACGACCCAAAACGTCAAGAGAAGAACCATGAGAAGAAACGCGTATAACGACAGTCAGGAAGTAAAGCCGTAATATAACATAAGATCAAATGCCGAATGAAGAAGAAATAGTCTGAAGAAACAGGTGAAAACCTATCACAAACTTTGCGATTTACGAACCTAAAAAATGAACAGCAGTACAAAGATCAATGTGAAACAAGCAAATCACGAATCAACAAGTATAACGATCCCAACAAAAAGAAACTGGGAATATGTAATAACATCCAAAGTAACTCATGAGCATTGAGCGAACGATAAAAGAAAACACTCAAGTTTCAATGCGACAGCTTACCTATATAACACCACTTGAAGTAAAAACGAACATCGGCAAGAAGGAATGATCATGGACGACAGCCACCTTCAATTCACGAAGCATTCAATTCAGAAGCACCAAAGATGTACACCAAAGAAGGAATAATGAGAACAACCAATGCAAGAGGAAACCACAACCATGCAGCTAACGAAAACGATTACATGATTAAATGATTTGGATAACAACAGCGGTAATAAGCAGCTGTATGCTAATAATATTCACAATTGTAAGAACTACCAAATGCAGAAAGAAGCAGCAGAAGAACGATTATGGCAAGCGAGTAGAAAATTCAAGTACGTATGAATTAAGGACAATATGTGCAGAAGAACCGCAGAATATTGCAAATCATAGGAAACTCTAGCACAGCGGACTCTGAGTTAAACAGAACCGCTTATCGGAAGACCAACAAAATGGTCAACGAATCTGAGTATACCATACTAATGAGAATACGGGGATATCACGGACTTTACGTATAGACTGCCCGGAGCGATAGTGCTCAAACGCGAAAAGAGACATTGTATTAGGTGTTAAAATTTATGTAAGATATAATGTTAAGTAATGGTGATGTACTATTTATAAATTACTGTACAAAATCGTTTAAACAATATGAAATAGAGAGGCAATGCCGATGAATTAATGATGTGCTTATAACAATAGATGAATCCGAATAAAGTAAATCAACCACACAAGTTGAGAATACCCCATTCAGAAAGCATAACCACCAGCAGCTGCCAATGTACCTATAGAAGATCGTTAGATTAAATCAAGATATCAGATCAGGATCGAGGCAACGTGAGGAGCCGACAATGTGAATTAATGCATTATCACGACCAATGCGCAACGAGTGGACATACTATCTAGTATGTACGGAAAGCAGTGAACAGAGGACTACAAAGCCATAGACTAGAAGGCAACAGAGAACATACTACATTGCCAGCGAATGACATGACAACTAGAGATCACGTTAGATGGCAAGCTGACGAAATTAGTAAGACACGCACTAACCAACAGGACGCTGATACCAGACGTTGGAGTGGATGGATAGCATCCAATGCCAGAATTCCCCCGAACCGGATTCAACAGTAGAGTAATAAAGTCGCCCGTGGAAATATGTATAGAATAAGCGGATTCGAAGTAAAGCAACGTAGTATCAGAAATATTTTGTAGATATTGCGACAATCATCGAGAGAATTAGAGGAGCGAGAATCCATCCGAAACTACGAGCACGATATGAAAAATAGATTAACTGTTTGAACATATAGGGAAGACTAAAGTGTTGTAAATGTAAAGAATTACTGATTGGAGCAAGACAGACGAAATGTGGATGCAGAATATGTACAGATTGCACGATAGAAGTGATCGAAACAAAAACAATAAAATGCCCTGGATGCGACGAAATATTGGAAAGAGAGGAAGATCCGACAACAATGGATAAAGCCACCAACAAAGAGATCAAATAATCTATTCGTTCCAATGCCCAAGTAAAAGAATGTGAATGGAAGGACTTATGAAGGAGCGGAAAGTCACCAAATGAGATGGATATAACGGGTTTATGCGAAATCGTCAAACCTCACAACAAAAAGACGATAAAGACCAATCACAAATGTATGCTATCAGAAGGAGGAAAATGCGATTTCTGTGGATCATCGACGATGGACAAATAGAAATGGAACATCGGAATCCAAAAGAGGAACAAATTGTGATCTATATGAAGGAATATGCGCAAACAACTGCGACAAGAAAGATAAAGTCAAATTAAAGGAACATTGGAACGAATGTAGAGGACCGTCAAGAATGCCTTGAATTATTACAATTGTCAAACCACTACCAATGCGGAAATGCAAACACGATGATAGAACGAGCATCGGCATCCGTGGTAAGATTATGATGCAACATAGGCATGTTGGCATGGGAAGTAAAAAGTCTTCACGAACAGAAATGATGCACAAAAGGCCACTATAGGAGAATACTTAGAATCAGAAGAATTTCGAGAAGAAGCAAGGGACACTCAAGACAATGGGTCGAATGGAAAAAAAATGAACAAGATGACCCAACAGCATAAGAAACTAGAAAACCAAACAATTCGATAACCGGGAAAAATCCTACAACAGCCACCATTTATTGGGAAATAAACCGAATTCGCAGAAAACTCCAGAGAGCAAAGATGGACACAACGGAATTCTAGATAGTCCACCAATTATTACAGTGGGGAAAATGGATACCACATAGTGGCCTTAGATTATATCCAAATGGACGATGGATGCAACGGCAACCCCCACATTCAGTGGGTCTTTCTTGATCCCCAGAGTAGGAAGAGGAGCTTAACGACGAGCTATAATGATGGCCTTTTAAAACCCAAAAATATGGATATTACAATGAAGGACACAGAGGGACTATCGTAATCCAATGCAGACGGAAATGAACCCAATGGAGACCAACAACCGACTGGAATACAGCATTGGTTACACCACGTTTTATCCACAACAACGATTGAGAGCGAGTAAAGATTCTTGCGAGAAGATAATCTGTTAATAGATTAGAGGTAGAAGGCGGACAGACGTTGTAAAGAGAGAAAGAAAGTGTAAATATGTAAATAAAAAATAAAAATCAAATAACTCAACAAATTCCATACCAGAATCAGAACAACAAAAATCCAAAATAATGCAATATTTAGATTGCAGCGGGAAGCGCAGAGATACAATACATGAGAGAAGGACCAGATTCGATATGGACGGACTATGAAAACCGGAAGAGGAAGAGAAGTTAATACATAGCAGAGCACTTATATACTATAAAGACTACACGGCAACCAGACGGCCAACGCAAAATCATAAAACGATATACTCACACAAGGAGAGTGAGAGCGAGCGAACTGAGAAAAGAGACAGAGTATCTAACTTTTTAAAGATAATAAGAATGTTTACCGAACGGCAAAGTCAAAGAAATGGCCGCACAAGGATTTATTTTACAGGGGAAACCCTAAGAATACCAGACGATTAGTAACTTGATCTATTGTAAAGGAAAACTCGCCCAAAATGGAAAGAGCAGACAGCTTACGAGAACACCTGGGAAATTTCCAACCTGCCCATTTAGAATCAATATTGACGTCGAACAAGCGCATGAACAGGATCAGAGGACCAGACATCGATTAGGACAAGATGAAAGAGAGGTGAGGAAAAAGATAACGATAAAGCATTTCGAAGATCCACAGAACTAAATGGGAAAAAAAGAGACTATAAATAGAACTTCGAAGAAGGAATTACAAACTTTTCAAAGGAATCCAGAGCAGCCAAGATTTGCGAGGTCAGGTATTGCCAACCGCAGAGGAATATGTGCGAGGATGGAAAACATCAACAACAATACCAGATCAGATTCAAAAGCTAAACTATAAGGAAATGTATGTATTAACAAGAAAGAAAAAGAGTCAAAGAACAATCGAAAATTCTACCTAACCAACAAATAGAAAGAATTCATTGATCGACCAAAACGAGAACCATAATGTTTATCAGGAGTAGATACCCAAAAAATGAGAAATATCCAGGAAAGGTTAGCTAAATTAGAATGCTACGACTCGAACAAGCAAATAACCGAGCATCAAGCGATTCAAGAGAACCTAAAGAGAATCGATGGACAAGATCAATATAAAGAAGGCCATTTTGGCAGCAGTATCCAATGGTTGTCATGTTGCAGAAATGTTAGAAATATTTATATTCCTATGTGGACAAGTGGTCACATGTGAGCGTGCGGATTACAATTCAATTATGTCCAGTATGTGGAAAGCCGAATCACGGCTGCGGCATAGGCATTCCGTTTCGCTGATTCAGTAGAAAGAAACCAAAACAGATGTGTAAAAGTGTAATAAGAAAACGTAAAAACAAAAAATAAGTAAAAATCAAAAAACCACAAAAATTACAGAGATGATGTAACTATTATGCTAAACTTTTTGAGATGATCAGAAAAGAGAAAATAACTCCGTTATTAATATTTCGAATTACAATGAACCAAAACGAGTCGATAAAGCAAGATAGAGAAAACGTTACCACGAGGCAAGAGTCAGATACCGAAACCCATCCGAACCAACTGAAAAGAGACTTAAAGAGGAATGGCACAAAGGTCGATAGATTAAAAGAAATATTACATCAGTAGAAAGGGGGGAGAACGACTGAGAATACGTTAAGTAAGATGTAAGGAGATTGGACACAGACAACTGAATTTGAGGGAAATAATGAAACCATTCCAGACGAGAGAGGACTATTAAAATAATCGATGCAGAACCAAACCAGGAATCATAACCACGACGGAGATCAGAATTTTAGAGCCAGAGAGCAGGATCAACAAGCGAAATCAAAATTGCGAAGTGTAAAGACAAAGAGCAGAGATACGAGAAGAAGGAGAGGACGTTAAAGATTATACAACACCATGCAGAAGAACATGGGCAAATTAGCACCCAATACGAATAGAGAAGACAAAGAGACCATTTTGAACAGCCAAGAGATGGGCAAAGACGACAGCACTCCATTGGAAAGCAGATGGACGGAAGATAGAGAACACTCAGGCAGTAAGTTGAAGCACGAATTAGCACTACATTCAGCAAATAGCCGAAGAGGAAGATAGGAGCAAGAGCTTACAAACTAATGGGAGAATGCGAAAGGAAGTCCACAGACTGCGAATCAAGGGCAAACTCACAAGAACAAATTAGGGAGACCCAGGACGATAGACAGAAAGAATTAGATCGTGATCCAAACAATGGCCGGAAGCGAAAAAGTGGAAGACAAGTATAGATTGTCGAAAATCAGAGCTACGAGTACAATGACATATACAAAACAATCACGAATAGTCATGGCACAAACGAGCATGAAGGAGATTGCTATGAACAAGAGAAGACTCTTAAAGAGACAAATACAACAATAAACGGAAGACAAAGAAAGGGATCAAAAACAGAGCAAAAAGCATGAAAACCAGCAGTACCAAGAAGCCACGAAAGGGTTAGCATTCGTTACCCAAGGATAGTTGAATAATGGCAAGATTGAGTCTATGGGAACAGTCGAGTGCAGAAGCACCCTCGAGCGAACTGAACGAGGAATCAAGACAATGGAATTACCATGAACGACCAGACAAATACCAATAGAGGCTCCAGGAAAACCGAAAAGGACCTCAGAAGTGGAGTTGATCAGCTAAATCAAAAATAACGGGAAACCATACACGAACAACGGATAAAGACGGCAAACAACAACTTAAACGAGAGGATAACAGAACTACCACAGGGAGGTGAATGGACACCGAGGAGTTGCGAAGATTTTAAAGAAATATCAGTTGAGACACAACATGAATATCATATGCACAGTTGAAAGAACAAGTAGAAGCGAGATGAGCGATAAAAGCAACGATACGAGGAATGAGCCGAACCTGAGGAGGAAATTGAAAAAGTTAAACGCGTTAGAACACGCATCGATTGGAACGCAAGTGGCAGAATAACAGAAAATACAGATATCTGCTTATCTCTTAGCACGAAGAGATACATTCAACGCCTTGCGTGCGAGAAAAATACTTGCAGAGCCGACCACAATCTGCTTATGCCGTTATATCACTCGAAAGTGTGAACCAAGTACCCGCCGAACCGATGAAGGAATTCGGGAGACGCGAACCGATTGTTGTAATTTAAGAGGAA